>SNVD02011673.1:0-583632 GCA_013180625.2 Boswellia sacra
GCTTATCAGGTAATTAATTGACCCATGCATGCATATATGTCCTATGTATTCCTTCAAGAATGTGATTATAATCATTTGCATTGGCATTTAACTCGTGCAATTAATTTGTTTTCTCCATGCATTTCAAAAAATAATAAGTGTGAAGGAGCAGCAAATGCAGATGGCAGGAGAAGAAGCATCTGGGATACATTCGTTATTCAACATCCAGGTCTATCTCCATATACATATTATATCTCTCTTTTCTTTTTTTTCCTCTTATATATGTGATTGTAACAAGTGAAAATTTATAATCTCTCTCTCGCCGTGCTTTATTATTATACTTTAAACACACTATTTTCTTATAAATATAAGTTTTCAAATTGAACGAAAAAGAAAAAAAAAAAAGAATATATCCAGGGCTTCAGTATTACTGAATGATATATTTTTAATTATCTCATTCTAGAGAAAGCGACGTCAAACGTAACATATCAAACCGGCCCTAAAACAAGTTTTCACGCTTGACAAACCCCTCTTATCCACCCGGCCGTTCCCGCAGAATTGTCTTGTTGGAAGGCCAGCTCCCCAGCCAACCGAAAAAAAATAATAATAATGATAATAAAATAAAAAATTTTTACCATTATTTAGTCCTTTATATCATGATTTTCTAACCCCTCTAATTGTTGTTTTTTTTTTTCTTGACTTCCTTCCTTAAATCTTTATTTTTCACCGGTGGTCCCCTAACTATTAAATCCTAGCTTTCTTTGCCCCTATACTGCACTTGTGCATAAATTATTTATAGTGTGCAATTCGATTTTCGGCTGTGCTTTAACTTTTTGCATTAATGACAGAAAAAATTGCTGACCACAGTACCGGCGATGTGGCCGATGAATTTTATTACGTCTACAAGGTATATTGTATAGCTATGTATATGACGCCCTAATTATAAATAATAATCTCTGTACTATTATATAATAATATGATCTTTTTAAACATAAGCTGAACCTCCATCCATTGCAGGAGGACATTGCTCTGATGAAAAAAGTTGGCTTGGACACATTCAGATTCTCCATTTCATGGCCTAGAGTATTACCTCGTAAGTTATAAATTAATGTATTCAATACAAATTAAGACTCATATGAGCTTAGAATTATTTTAATTTTGTTATTGCAAATGAACATTTGATTGTTAGAGGGAAAAGTCAGTGGAGGAGTCAACTGGCAAGCTGTCAAATTCTACAATTCTCTTATCGATGAACTAATATCGAATGGTGACTATTGTTGAATATTCGATTTCCTTGCTCTTTAATTTAATTTCCGTTCATATTGATCTCCATGTCTCACCTATCATATATTAATTTGCCTCCATTGAGCAGGCATAGAGCCCTTCGTTACAATATTCCATTGGGATCTTCCACAGGTCCTGGAAGATGAATATGGTGGATTTTTAAGCCCTGAAATTGTGTAAGTTAGAATAGACTTTTGACCAGTTTAATCTATATATGTAGCTGATTAATAATTTGGCAATTGGTAAAAATATAGGAATGATTTTCGTGACTATGCGGATTTCTGCTTCCGAGAATTTGGAGACAGAGTAAAATATTGGGTCACTTTGAATGAGCCAAATATATTTAGTAGCAATGGCTATGCAAGAGGAACCTTGGCACCTGGTCGTTGTTCCAACTATATCGGAAATTGCTCCGAAGGCAACTCTGCAACAGAGCCCTACCTAGTCACCCACCACCTCATTCTGTCTCACGCAACTGCTGCAAACTTATACAAAGACAAGTATCAGGTTTGTGCTTAATGACTGTAATTATATATATGGTAAAAAAATGGGGGCATGCAGCAAGATATCTCAATTCTGAAGCCACAAGTGACAACTGTCATAATTCTGCAGGCATCTCAAAAGGGAATAATGGGGATAAATGTAGGATGTGAATGGCAAGTGCCTAAATTTGAAACTCTTTCTAGCAGAGAAGCTGCATTTAGACGTCTAGATTTTGCAATTGGTTGGTAAGTTTGTTGGCTAGCCCCTAATTGAATGTTCTCATCTATATGCGCTGTTTTGAAAATTGAAACCGATTCATCAACTTTCCAATGCAGGGTTTATAAAATTAGATTTTGTAATCGGGGATCTTAAGAGTGTGTCTTCCATGCATAATTAAATATCATGATTTTCTCAATTATATAGGTTTCTTCATCCAATGACATTTGGCAACTACCCAGAGACAATGAGAGATTTAGTTGGGAATAGGTTGCCCAATTTCACAGATGAAGAATCCACTTTGGTAAAAGGTTCCCTTGATTTTGTTGGAGTGAGTTACTATACGGCAAGGTATGCAGAAAACTCAAATACTAGCAGCATCCACCTCAGTTATACAACAGATAGTCATGTAAATGATACTGGTGAGCTTCAACACATTGATGATCAACTTAATCGTTTATATCCTCAATTTTCTAATTAATATCACAGTTATTAAACATAGTTAAGTAATTTGTTGTTGCAGCCGAGAAAAATGGGATTCCTATTGGTGAACCGGTACTCTTTTTGTTTAGGCACGCAGTTATATATATATATGTTGTTGGAGTATTGGCTCTTTAGCCAATGCTATAAGCAATGTGAGGGATCCCACATTGCTCAAATAGAAATACTTGGGACTCCTTTGGGCTTATAAAAGAAGCCAAGTAGGAGAGTTATAAGTGTACCAAGAGAAATATCCTCCACCCCCTAAAGTTGTAAGGTCTCACATATAAGACCTCATAGTTTAAGGGCCTTTCCGTAAGGACCTTAAAGTTTGTAATATTTTTTTTTCCCCTTTTGATTTTGGGTATTTGTAGTATTGCCCAATTGTTTGGGTAATTACGTTTGGCCCAACTATTTGGGTAATTGCAGTTTGGCCCAATAGTTGTTGTATTTGTATTGTGACCCAAAAGTTTGTAATTCTCTTTGAAGATAGTGGAAAGTTTATTCAGCGGCGCTCGAGGACGTAGGTACTAATACCGAACCTCGTTAAATCCTGGTGTGTTTTCTATTTCTGCATTGTGGTTGATTTGTTGCCTCTTTTGTTGCTACTATATTCAAATCTGGCATAGTTGTGTTGTGCATTTTGGGTTATTCTGTTGGTTATCGCTTCCGCTTGTGCATAACAATTGGTATCAGAGCCGAAGGTTTTGGGTAGTTAGTGGCTATTTCATTGAAGCACTTACTACTGTTCGGGGCTGTTGATTTTGGATTGCTAGTTATTGAATATAATAGTTTGTTTGGAGCTTGGTTATTGGTGATTTGTGTATCAAGCTTGTTTGTGAGAGGTAGTAATGGCTTCATCATCTACTGTATCTGAGAAGACAGTGACTGTGACAAATGCAAAATTAGATGTGGAAAAATTTGATGGCCGAAATAATTTCGGCTTATGGCAGAGTGAGGTGTTGGACGGGTTGTTTCAGCAGGATTTGGATATTGTTCTGGAAGAAACAAAACCAGAAGATATCAGTGCAAGAGATTGGGACAGGCTGAATATAAAAGCTTGTGGGTTGATTCGCTCTTGTTTGTGTAGAGAACAAAAGTATCCGTTCACTAAGGAGACATCTGCAAACAAATTGTGGAAGGTGCTGGAGAACAAATATATGAAGAAAAGCAATGAGAATCGACTGTATCTATTGAAGAGATTGTTCCGTCTCCAGTTGAAACCAGGTACGAGCATCAGTTCTCATATTGATGAGTTTAATAAGTTAATTGCTGATTTGATAAACTTAGATGAAACATTCAAAGATGAGATTAAGGCTATGCTATTGATTGGCTCACTTCCGGATGAATTAGATCATTTGTGCATTACTCTTATCCATGGGAAAGATAAACTGTCTTTTGAACGAAGTTTGTGTTCTGCTTTGTTTGAAGTTATGAAATTTCGTAAAAAGAGCAAAGGGAACGAGGGATGCGAGTCTTAGATGTGCATTGACAGTTAGAGGGCGTGAGTCATAGTAGGAAACCAGGTAAAAGGCAGGACCATCTTTGTTCGAGTGTAATTAGGAAAGATGAGTGGCTTTTGTCGTGAGAAAGGGCATTGGAAGAAAGATTGTCCTAAGTTGAAAAAGAAAGATAAGGGCAAGGCTGTTTCTGATGCATGTGTTGTTGAGCGTGAGGATGATAGTAATTCAGATATTTGTCTAGTTGGTCATCCATCCACTTCTGTTTCTTATGAGTGGATTATGGATTCGAGTTGTACTTATCATATATGTCCACATCGGGATTGGTTCTTTCAGTTTGAAGAGCTTGATTGTGGAGTTGTGTATATGGGCAATGATGATATTTGCCATACTGCTAGGATAGGTTCGATCCGTTTGAGGAATCATGATGGACTGACTAGAGTTCTGACAGATGTTCGGTATGTACCGAAATTGAAGAAGAATCTCATCTCTTTGGGAGCCTTAGAATCTAAAGGCTGTGGTATATCTATTCGAGATGGTTTTCTGAGGGTCACTTCAGGCGCTCTTGTGGTATTGAAAGGCACTGGAAGACACATTGTAATACTATAATGGTAATAACAACGGTTTAGTGGATCAGCTGCTATGGTTTTCTGAAATGAATCATTCAGAGATCACGAGACGGTGGCATATGTCTTTGGTACATGCAGTTGAGAAAAAGCCTTGTTCAGTTTGGTGAAACGAGGGCTTATTGAATAGGTGCAAAGACCTGCAAGCTGGATTTCTGTGAGCATTGTGTTCTGGGAAAGCAGAAGAGAGTAAATTTTGGCACCGCTATTCATAATACCAAGGGTATTCTTGATTATGTTCACTCAGATGTGTGGGGACCTAATAAAACCGCATCCATGGGAGGTAGGCACTACTTTGTTACTTTTGTTGATGACTTTTCCAAAAGAACTTGGGTGTACTGTTTGAAATCAAAAGATGATGATGTATGTACTTTCGTGTGTTTCCCTTAAACGGAAAAAGATGATTAGACACAGATGGTAGAAAAGACTCAAGTCATCTCAGAACAATATGGTGTGGTGAGTATTGCAGTGATCAGTTTTTTGAAATTGTGTCAAGATGAAGGTATTGTACGTCATTTTACTGTTAGAGGTACACCGCAGCAGAATGGGGTGGCAGAACGCATGAACCGGACATTGCTAGAGAAAGTTCGGTGTATGTTGTCCAATGCTGAGTTAGGCAAGGAATTTTGGGCTAAGGCTGTGACTTATGCGTGTCATCTCATTAATCGTCTACCTTCAGCTGCTATTGGTGATAAACTCCATTAGAGGTATGGTCTGGACAACCTGTTTCTGATTATGATTCTTTACATGTTTTTGGTTTGACTGCATATTATCATGTGAAAGAATCTAAGCTGGATCCTATAGCCAAGAAGGCGATTTTCTTGGGATTTGCTCCTGGATGTAAAAGGATATCGTCTTTGTGTCGCTAGTTTCGAGGAAGATTGTATCCAGCAGAGATGTGACATTTGGATGGTCCTTCAATGATTGAACTGTAAATCAGAAAACCAGAAAGGTGAATGGTACTCCACAACAGGTGGAGCATGCTCAGCAGCAGGTGGAGTTTGAAACGACGACATTGAACCCAGTTAGATCTGTTGAGCAGATGATGGTATTCCTATGACAGAGGAGGATTTGAGAGATGATGGAGAGGGTTCTACGCAGGAACCTCAACAGCAACAAAAATCTATTGCAATTAATAGGCCAAGACGTGAGATTCGCAGACCTGCTCGATTTGCTGATATGGTGGCCTATGCACTTCCAATTGTAGATGCTGATGTTCCTTCCACTTATATAGAGGCAGTCAGATGTTCTGAAATTGATGAGTGGAAGACAGCTATGAGGGAAGAGATGCAGTCTCTTCAGAAGAATGAAACTTGGGAGCTAGCTCAACTACCGAAGGGTAAAAAGGTAATTGAGTGCAAATAGCTATATGCAAAGAAAGATGGATTTCCTGAAAAGAATAACTTCCGCTACAAGGCTAGGTTGGTGGCTAAAGGCTACACTCAGAGGGAAGGAATTGACTACAATGAAGTATTTTCTCCAGTTGTGAAACATTCTTCCATTAGAATTTTGTTGGCCTTGGTAGCTCAGATGAATATTGGAACTAGTTCAATTGGATGTAAAAACTGCATTTTTACATGGTGACTTGGAAGAGGAAATCTATATGACTCAGCCAGAGGGATTCAGAGTTGCTAGTAAGGAAAATTTGGTTTGCAAACTAAAAAGATCGCTTTATGGTTTGAAGCAATCTCCCAGACAGTGGTATAAGCGATTTGATCGGTTTATGATGGGTCAGAGGTACACAAGAAGAAAATTTGATAATTGTGTGTATTTTCGGAGGCTACATGATGGTTCTTTCATTTATCTACTCTTATATGTCGATGATATGTTGATAGCTTTGACGAATGTCGAAGAAATTATAAAATTGAAGACGCAGTTGAATCGAGAGTTTGAGATAAAAGATTTGGGAGAAGCTAAGAAGATTCTAGGTATGGAGATTAGCAGAGATAGAGGGAGAAGCAAGATTTGTTTGACTCAGAAGCAGTATCTGAAAAAGGTATTACAGCGGTTTGACATTACAGAGCAGTCAAAACCTGTAAGTACCCCACTTACTCCTCATATAAAGCTCAGTGCATATTTATCTCCTAGTACAGATGAGGAACGAGAGTATATGTCTCGAGTTTCATATGCTAATGCAGTTGGTAGCCTGATGTATGCTATGGTGTGTACGAGACCCGACATTTCACATGCAGTTAGAGTTGTGAGCAGGTACATGCATAATCCTGGTAAAGGACATTGGCAAGTAGTGAAATGGATTCCACGGTATTTGTTGAGAACCGTAGATGTTGGCTTAGTCTTTGAGAGGGATGATACATGTGGTCAGTATGCTATTGGTTATGTTGATTCAGATTATGCTGGTGATTTGGATAAACGTCGGTCGACAACCGGTATGTGTTTACTCTTGCAAGAGCACCAGTGAGTTGGAAATCTACTTTACAGTCTACAGTGGCTTTGTCTACTACGGAGGTAGAGTATATGGCAATGACAGAGGCTGTGAAGGAAGCTATTTGGTTACAGGGATTGCTGGATGAATTGGGAATTGGGCAGAAGAAGATTACTCTTTATTCTGACAGTTAGAGTGCTATCCACTTGACGAAGAATCCAGTGTTCCATGTTCGTACGAAGCATATTGATGTTCGGTATCATTTTGTGCGGGAGATCATTGAGGAAGGGAGAATCTTATTTCAAAAGATTGAGACTGCCGAGAATCCCGTAGATATGTTGACTAAGGTTGTGACAGCGATCAAGTTCAGTCATTGTTTGGACTTGATCAACATTGTGCGAGTTTGATCGCGCCATTAGGCGCATTTGGAGGCGTTGCAGTTGTGATAGAGAACGTGGGGAAAAGAAGAAATTTGTGGTGGATCGGCATATTCGCCAAGGTGGAGATTTGTTGACCATAGTGGCTCATATGCAATGGGAGGAATCCCACATTGATTAGAGAACAAAAATTGAGTCTCATATGGGCATATAAAAGGAGGCCATATGGGAGAAGTTAAGTGTCCCAAGTGAAATATCCTTCACCCCCCTATATTTGTAAGGTCTCACATATAAGACCTCATAGTTTAAGGACCTTTCAGTAAGGACCTTAAAGTTTGTAATATTTGCTTTTTTCTCCCTTTGATTTTGGGTATTTGTAGTATTACCTAATTGTTTGGGTAATTACAGTTTGACCCAACTATTTGAGTAATTGCAGTTTGGCCAATAGTTGTGGTATTTGTATTGTGACCCAAAAGTTTGTAATTCTCTTTGAAGATAGTGGAAAGTTTCTTCAGCGGCGCCCGAGGACGTAGGTACTAATACCGAACCTCGTTAAATCCTGGTGTGTTTTTCTATTTCTGCATTGTGGTTGATTGGTTGCCTCTTTAGTTACTATTATATTCAATTATCTGGCATAGTTGTGGTTGTGCATTTGGTTGTTCTGTTGATTATCGCTTCCGCTTGTGCATAACATTTCATTCTTCATACTCTTTTTGGGGCCATCTTGTTCCCAGAAATTAAGCAATTTACTACAAGATGAGTTGGTTTCATCTTCGGGGACCTTCAGGTTAGGATTCTTTAGCCCTTTCGAGTCCACATGCCGTTATTTGGGAATCTGGTACTTCATGCCTAATGAGATTACTGACTTCTGCTACCACTTAGCTGATGGTTATTACCAAAATAACAAGCTCGTGTGGGTTGCCAACCGCAACACCCCAATCCTAGAAAAATCAGGACAACTTATAATAGATACACAGATGGCAATTTGAAAATCTTGCGAGATGGTGGCGATCCCATTCCAAAAAGTTCAGTCCAAGGAAGGAGTAATACAAGTGCTACCCTACTGCAGTCTGGCAATCTTGTCCTATATGAAATGAATTCAAGGCAGATGCTGTGTCAAAGCTTTGATTATTCGACTGATACACTTCTTCCAAGAATGAAACTGGGAATCAATTACTTGGAAGCTGGGCATGAATGGTTCCTCCGATCGTGGATTGCTATAAATTTTCCTTCCCCGAGGCCATTTACTCGTCGCATGGACTACTCCAATGTCACAGAGCGTTTGATCAGCTGCAGCCAAGGGAGAGAAGTCTACTGGACTATTGGGCACTGGCTTAATGATGCGCAATACTTCACCTTCTCTGGAGGTTCGAAGGCTTCTAACCTCAACCAAAACTACAACTTTAGCTACACTTCAAGTGAGCAAGAGAACTACTTCATATATTCTATAAGGGAAGATGCATTTCCAATATTGAGAATCAATCCGGACGGTGGACTCACAAGGGGCATCTGCAGAAATCTTTTATTTGACAGTTATAATTGGCTCGCCAGAAGGGTTCTGATGTCTACGAAAGTATTCAAGCGCAACCAAAGTGACAACATGAACCTCACAGCTACAGCTCATGACTGTCAAGCCCAATGCATTAAGAACTGCTCTTCTATGGCTTCTCCTCCTCCTCGCTCAGAAGGGAGTACTAGAGGTAATTAAGCCTGCTTTAAATTCAAATTTTTAGCCCAAAATTCTGGAGAAACTTTTTTTTTCTTTTAATTGCATAGGTGGCTTCAACTTTTTGAATGTTCGCATCCAAAATCATTCAAAAAAAAAACTATACGGTTGCAAAAGTTGTAGATTTTAATTTGTTAGATACCTATGTGTATAAAACAAAATCAATAAGAATTTTTTATCAATATCTTCCTAGTTCAATGGACCGCCGAATCAACTTGGATATGATCTGCCAAATAGATTTAAAACTAAAAAATATAAAACCTTGACAGACTGAGGAAATTTTAATAAATATAAAAGAATAAATACACCCAATAAAAGAGCTGATGAGTGACATCCTACCCCTCATAAAAAATTGCAATAAAAAAAAAGAAAGAAGAACGGAAATACATATTAGACTTTTTCTTACGATCTTAACAATAAAAACAATTAATTTACTATTTTTGATAATATATATATGTGTGTGTGTATGAATATGTGTGTATATATGTGTGTGTACGCACGCGCACACGTGCCCACACACTGGGGAAGAAGACCGCACGTGCACTCACTGGGGAAGAAGACAAAAATAGAGCACCAATTATCTTCAAATCATAACTTTGTGTTTCCACAGCAGAATATCTCAAATTTGTCGATAAAGCAATAAAAAGGATAAAACTTCATTATAAGATATATATCTTCTGCACCAATTATCATTGCAAGACAAATGATGTTTTTAAAAAGTTGTATATAGTGAATTTCGTCATTGACAAAGCAACGTAAGCATGTTTTCCCCACGATAATTTGTCTGAGAAAATTCCTAAAATGATTTGAATCCTAGAACCCCTGAAAATGTTGCTCTTAGAATTTTGTAAGGATGCATATTAAAGTAGCCTAAAAATTTTATGTCTCAGCAATAGAATTATTTATATCCTCACAGGAGACAAGGAGAAGAATAAAATCAGATTGCAATGGTTAATCATTAGAACCGTAGGATCTCTACTATTTATCCTTTTGAATTCCTTGAGCTATCTAATTATTCGAAGAGGCTAATCGTATTGGCATGTGCACAATACACACACACACACACACACACATATATAATGTTTTTAAAACTAATAATGTTACTTTTCTAAAATGGAACCCTAAAATTAGCATCCAAATAAATAGAACTTGAGCTATATTTTCAAAAAGAGAAAAACAGAATTTTACAGAGGAGAATGAATGAAGACGGCTCAGTTTGTTACTGAGCACAAGGAAAAGGTTTCCTTTATATTCCAGAGGAAGTGGAAAAGGATGCTTACACGTGTCTCTTATCAAAAAACTCCTAATAAACACAAGTAGCTAAAACTAATTCTAAGGAAAAAAGATTAATTATCTACATCATCATTAGTTCTAACATCCCCCCTCAAGGTTACTGGCCTTGTAAGGATAGTGAGCTTGCTTTGTAAATTCAGAAACCTACGAGAAGGCAAGGCTTTTGTCATAGCATCTGCTAATTGGTCTTCAGAAGGAGTGAAACAAATAAGAAGAGTTTGTTGCGTACGTAGCTCTTTCCCTGATGACATGATAGTCAATCTCTACATGTTTGGTACGAGCATGCATAAATGGGTTGACAGCTAAGTAAGTAGCACTTATATTATCACAGAGTAACATTGGTAGAGAGGATAAAGTGATGTTAAGCTCTTTGAGAACTTATTCAACCCATGAAATTTTTGTAGTTGCATTAGCAAAGCCTCAATACTCATACTCAACACTTGAACGAGACACCATCTTTTGCTTGGATGATGACCAAAAGATTAAATGAGGACTAAAAAAGGTGCAGTAACCACTAGTGCTTTGCCAGTCATCTAGATAACTTGCCCAATCTGCATCTGTAAAATAAGTGATAAATCTGTTGAAGGTTGAAGAGAGGTAACATATGTAGAAGTAGCTTTCAAGTATCACAAGATGCGTTTGATGGCTTACCAATGTGTTGTTGTTGGAGCATGCATAAACTAACATATCTTGTTAACAAAAAAACCAATATCAGGGCGAGTCAAAGTGCAATATTGAAGAGCCCCAACAATGCTTCTATAACTAGTTGGATCAGCAAGAGGTTGACCATCATAAAGAGATAGTGTAAGTCCTGATGCCATTGGAATATGATAAGGTTTACAATCCTTCATATTAGCCCTATTAAGAAGATCTCTGATGTACTTAGTTTGGCTTAAGTGAAGAGTTGAGCCTGTAGAATTAACCGTAATGCCAAGGCAGTAAGAAAGATCTCCAAGATCTTTTAAGAGCAAACTGAGTATTGAGCTTGGAAATAAGCTTCTGAACCAATTTAGAATCACTTCCTATAACAATTATATCGTCAACATACACCAGAATAATTATCATGGTAGAGCAAGTAGCCAAAACAAACAATATGCTTTAGAACTAACAAAACCCGATTGCAACAAATAAGAACTAAATTTTGTAAATCAAGCACCGGATGATTGCTTTAAACCATAAATTACCTTATTTAATTTGCAAACAAAGGCTGATTTTGATTCACTAATAAACTAGGAGGCTGCTGCATGTAAACCTCTTCAGTGAGATCACCATTCAAGAACGTGTTATGATCATCAAGTTGCTTAAGGGACCAGCCAAATGATAGAGCAAGACTAAGAACAATTCAAATTGTCGTTGGCTTAACAACCGGGCTGAAAGTTTCAAAATAATCTAGCCCTTGAGTTTGATGAAATCCTTTAGCAACTAACCGAGCTTTATGCCTCTCAATGGATCCATCAGGTTTGAGCTTCAATTTGAATACCCATTTGTAGCCTATAACCTTGTGATTGGAAGGTAATGGCATCGAAGTCCATGTGTTATTCTTAAGCAAAGCTTCATATTCATCTAGCATGGCTTGTGTCCATTTTGGATTTTGAAGTGCTTGCTGCATAGTTGTAGGTTCAGTAACAAATAAAGAGTGAAAATTTATTGTTGCTATTAACATGGTTTTTGGCTTTTGAATACCAGCCTTGGAGCAAGTTATCATATGATGAACATTGGTAGGCCCTGGAGCTTGATGTATGGCTGAACCTGATAAATCAATAGCAAGAGGAATATTGCTATCTAAATTATTAGAAATATCTCTAGGTGAACATGACTCAGAATGCATAACAATGGTGGAATGGTTAAAAGGAGAAGAGGGATTGTCTAGAGAATGATCAATAGAATTATGAGAAAGCAAAAAAGGTGAGGGAGAAGCATTTGAAGATTGAATATAAGGATAAGAAGAATTTGGTGAAACTGAAAAAGAAGGCAAGGAATTAGAGAATGAAGTAGACAAGTTATGAGAGGAAGAGGACTGTTGCGATGTTGTGTTTGCAAATGGGAAAGAAAATTCATTAAAAATAACATGTCTAGACTCAAAAATATGAGCTGAATTTATTTCTAGACACAGGTACCCTTTATGTCGTGAGTTATACTCAATAAAAGCACACTCAATAGATCTGAATTCTAAATTATTATGATTGAAGGGCCTAAGGAATGGGTAGCAAGAGTAACCAAAAACTTTTAAAGAATCATATAATGGTAACCTTTTGTATAGTAGCTCATAACGTGATTTATGGGAAAGGACAGGTGAAGGAAGCCTATTGATAAGATATGTGCTAGTTTGGAAAGCATAAGGCCAAATAGAGAAAGGTGCTTGACAGTGAGCAAGAAGTGTTAAACCTATCTCTACAACATGTCTATTTTTCCTTTCAACTCGCCCATTTTGTTGAGGTGTATAAGGACATGAAATCTTATGAGCAATACCTTGAGAGTGCAAAAAAGAAGACAAAGATCTGTATTCCTCTCTTTAATCAGTTTGAAGCTTTTTAATATTTGTGTCAAATTGTGTTTCTATCATTTTTTTGAATTTCTGAAATGTAGGTACTGTTTCATCTTTGGTTTTTAACAAATAAACCCTAGTGTATCATGAATAATCATCAATAAATAATAGAAAATATCTCACACCATAAACTGAAGCAATTGGAGAAGGTCCCCATAAATCAGAATGCATTAACTCAAAAGGTTTAATTACTCTTGAATATGAAGTTACAAAAGGTAACCCATGACTCTTAGCAACTTGACAAGAAGAACAGAAGTCACCACAAGAACTTGAAGTTACTTGTATTTTACAATGATTAAAAACTTTAGATAGAACTCTAGAGGCTGGATGACCAAGCCTGCAGTGCCAAAGCTTGGGATCCTTATTTTGAACAAGATAGACACATGTTGATGAGGAAGACAATTGACTGGATTGATAGCTTGTTGCTGAAAGACTAGAATGAGCTAGAAGTATGGAAAGTTTATATAGAACTTGA
Source organism: Boswellia sacra (assembly GCA_013180625.2). Taxonomy (NCBI): domain Eukaryota; kingdom Viridiplantae; phylum Streptophyta; class Magnoliopsida; order Sapindales; family Burseraceae; genus Boswellia; species Boswellia sacra. The sequence continues at coordinate 13,328 of SNVD02011673.1, forward strand.
TCAAGATGACCTGAAATAGAACCTTCTTCGAATGTTGGTCCTTCACCAAGAAAAAAGTAGGATGAAATTCAACATAAGCATTAATATCAGCATATAAACGTGTGACACTAATTAATTTTTTTGAAATTTTAGGGTATGTAAGACATGATTTAAGTGAAGTGATTTAGTTGATGTAGGAATAGAGATATTTCCAATATTAGAAATGTGTTGCCATTGCCAACCATCACCAGCTCAGTGCCTTGGAAAGGAATTGGATTGTTTAGGTTGTAAAATTCTGGTGTCAAGTGATAAGTAGCTCCCAAATCCATGAACCAAGCATTATCTTGTACTATGTTTGGATTAGCTGCTACTAAAGTTGTCAACATAGCTACCATAGGATTATAACTCTGATTTGGAGATTGGGGAGGTGCTACTGAGTTAAAAATCTGTGGCCGATAGTTGAGGTTTGTCCTATGATAACAAGTGAGAGCTGTGTGATTATACCTGCCATAGATTTGGCATTGTGTTTTTCCACCAAAATTTTGAGGAGTAACCCTCAGTTGCCATTTACCTTGAGGTTGTTGACCTTGTGGCTTTCCAAGAATACTAGGCTGGAACTAAGAAGTATTAAGCTGATTACTTAGTGAATTTGGTTTATTTGTTGTGAAGCTCTAAAACTGGGTAGTGAGTTGGGGATTGAATTGTGATTGTTTTTGGAAATGGTTTAGAAATTTTGGTTGGTAATTTTTCTAGAATATTTTGTTTCCTGAGAATGAGGTTAAATTTGCCGGAGCAATTAAAATTTAATTTCTCCACAGAATTTTGCCTTTCTAACCTCAAATCATAACTCAATAATAAACTATGAACTTCCTCAATGCTGGGTAATTTAGGCCTAGAGTCGATAGAAGTAACTAGTGCATTATACTCAGCACCTAGACCTTGAAACAAAGACATAATATGATCTCTATTTGACACTGGGCCACTGATTGAAGCAAGCTTATCAGCTATACGTTTAAGATTAAGAACATATCCATCAGTAGAGAGTCCTTTTTTTAATACCTTGGATCTGAGATCGTAGCTCTAGAAGGCTTGAATTGGACGAAGCTACGTAACTTTTGGATAGAGCATCCCAGATTCCAAAGCAGTTGTTTGATTCACAATTTGACTGATCTTGCTTTCAGTGAGAGATGAATAGAACCAGCTCATAAGAAGCTGATTTAGTCGCTACCACTGTGTATATTGAGGATTCATAGTCTGCTATTGTTGGCCAAGAAACTTTGGTGGACAAGGACGAGTTCCGTTAATGAAATCCTCAAGACCATTAGCAATTATGACATTTTTTAACTAGTTTTTCCAGATTGAATAATTATCACGATCTAGTTTTACTATGAGTGGTTGGCTAAAGGTGGGTAATGGTTGTTGAACAAACTGAGCATGAGGAATATTGGTGATATGGGTTTGATTAGGATTATCCATTAGGACTGAAGGAAGCTCTAATACCAAAATAGAACTTGAGCTATATTTTCAGAAAGAGAAAAACACAATTTTACATAGGAGAATGAATGAAGATGGCTCAGTTTGTTACCGAGCATAAGGAAAAAGTTTCCCTTATATTCTAGAGAAAGTGGTTGTACGAAAGGATGCTTACACGTGTCTTTTATCAAAAAACTCCTAATACACACAATTAGCTAAAACTAATTCTAAGGGAAAAAGATTAATTATCTGCATCATCATTAGTTCTAGAGTAATGCTACTCATACAAACTACTTATACAAACTCACACATACAAACTGACGTGGCATAATGTGATTTGATAAATAAATGCAGTGAGTTGATAAATATATATGAATAATAAATGATATTAATTAACATGGGTGATGTGGCAATCATATAGGGATGCCACATCAGTTTGTATGTGTAAGTTTGTATAAATAGTTTGTATGAGTAGCATTACTCTTAGTTCTAACACAAATGATGCGGAATTAGTTGTGATATGATGACTGATGTGTTAACTTGAAATTAATGCCACATCATTTGAAAAGTATGATATGGAGATGAAGCATTACTTATATTAATTAATTTTTCATTTACCTTTTGAAATTCTTTAGACACAACTCTTGCGACGGATAATTTTTCCTTTTTTATTTTTTCAGGATATCGAATACAATGAAATTCAATCAAATTATACCAAGTTTTACCCTTTCAATACTAGCTCTTCCTAGAAAAATTTCTTGGTCAATCTATTTTTATGCATCATACTAGGGTGTTCGTCTATTTTTCTTTATTTGAATTAATTACCTGTTGGTCTAATAATGTTATCATCATAAGAAATCATATTCTTTCTAAAATTTTAGGTAAAGATAAGGTCAGCATGGAATTTTTGTTCATGTGAAAACCTATTGAGGGAGAAAAAAGCATACAGAACTCCTATTATTCAAAGGTTCTCATAACCTGCTGATAAACCTGACAATCTGGATTTTTCTAGTGTGCTTCCAAAACAAAGGCTGGGTAGGAGGAGAACGATACAGGACAATCCACTGATTTTTGAGAGATGTTTTAGGGATTTTGATTAGTATTTAGAATTGGAATAATTTTCCTAAATCAATTAAGATTTAGAATTTATTGAATAATTATTTGTTTCCTACTCAAGACGTTTTCCTATGCTTCCGTAAAAAGGGCGCCTTTGATTGATTTTTATTTTGATAGGCTTGGAATATGAATTGATAAAAATCAGCATCTGCTCCGAGTAATCTTTCAGTCTTCTGTTATTTTTCATTCCCCACTTTTTCAGGTTACTTCTTCCCTTTCTTTCTCCCTCTTTTTATCTATTTCTTGTTTTATCTCTTTCCCCCCTTTCCCCTAAATTTTTCTATGATTTTTCTCTCCTTCTCATCTTCTATTTTTTCTCTCCTTTCTTATTGGTTACTTGGTGGAACCTCATTCCACATCAAAGAAGAAGAATTTAATCTTTTTCCCTCCCTTGTGCAGAAGAGAAGCGATGGATGTTGTTAATGATTGTTATAGGAGTAGCTTTGGTGATACCACTGATGTTCTACTTAAGCTATTTGACATTAAAAAAAACTAAAGGCAAAAGCTATAGCTCACATTCACTCATCATGAGGACAAATATTATTTTCAATGATCAACAAATAAAAAAAAAAATTGTAACTTCAGCTACTCTTCCAATTTTTTTTGCATCTTAAATGTTAGTGCAAACCATGGTTAGCCGAAGGAAACTACTGCATGAGCTTACAAGTACTATTTCACATCGAAGTAGAATTGGTAGAAGAAAACCAAGAAAAAAGAAGAGCTTGAGACAAGATTTTAATATATTCGATTTTCAAACTATTGAAGCTGCAACAACAATTTCTCAATTGAGAATAAGATCGGAGACGGTGGTTTCGGCCCAATTTATAAGGTAAAATTAATTTTGATAATTGTATTGAAATTATGTAATTAGTCATTCATTCTCATAGAGACATGATTCCAGGGAAAATTAGAAGATGGTCAAAAAATAGCAATAAAGAGTCTCTCAAGAACAGCACGACAAAGAGTAAGGGCGTTCAAGAATGAAGTTAAACTCATTGCAGGACTCCAGCACACCAACTTAGTGAAGTTTTTAGGATGTTCTCTTCACAAAGAAGAAAGGATTTTAGTCTATGAATACATCACTACCAAAAGCTTGGATTTCTTTACTTGTGGTAAGTTATTTTTTAACAATATATGCGGATTTTTTAATAATTATACCACTTAGCAATGTTTGTTACTCATCATTTACTGTTTTTTATCCTTTGAAAAAGATTATGAAATTAAATTGGCAGACACGACTAAGCATAATTGAAGGGATTGCTCAAGCACTTCTTTATCTTCGAAAATTTTCAAGATTGAAAGTGATTCATAGAGATTTTAAAGCCAATAACATTTTACTTGATGATCAAATGAACCCAAAAATATCCAATTTTGGAATGGCTAGAATTTGTGGAGTGAACGAGCTAGACTTGAACACAAGGAGAATTGTTGGAACATAGTAAGGACACCTTGCATTTATTAATTACCAATTCTATACACAGTACATATCTTCTGTGTCATTTTGCCTCCATAAATTATCTCTAGTCAAATACTAAAGATGGTCTTCTTTATTCTTCAGTGGCCACGTGTCTCCAGAGTATGTCAATAGTGGCATTTTCTCCTTTTAGCTTTCGAGTTTTAGTATTGGAAGTTGTGAGCAGCAAGACGAATAATGGAAGTTATGATTCAGAGCGCTCACTGAACCTTACAGGATATGTAAGTATATAAAATTCACTAGCGCTGAGCATTGAAAGTACATTTTCTATAGTACTAATATAAACTTACTTCTAATGTTAATTCAACCCTTGACCAGGCATTGAAGTTGTGGAATGAAGATGGCATTGAAGTTTTGGAGTGAAGATAAAGCTTTAGAGCTAATAGATCCGCAACTGGATGTACCAAGCAGCCCTTCTAGTGAAATACTGAGATGCATTCACGGGGTCTCTTGTGCGTGCAAGACCAAGCAACAGATAGACCCACCATGTCCGATGTTATTTCCATGCTTCCAATTGAAGACAGGCTCTTACCAGCACCAAAACAACCAGCATTTTTCATCAATGTTCCTGAAAATGAGTCGAGAACTTGTTCCACCTTAAACCAGGTAACAATTTCAATGCTGGAAGCAGATAATCGATCACCACTTGCATGCATATATATTAATTAATCATGGTTTGCTTTGTAGTGTTCAACTTACTTTTTCATTACTTGCTGTTTTTCGTTCCAAGCAAGTTTCTTGTTTTATAGAAATACTTAAGTACGCCCACTATACCACCTTTTAAGTATTTCTCCTTGTTTTATTTATCTTTTAATTATTGTTTTAAATAATTTTAATTAAGGATAAACTTAGAATTTAGAAACTATTAAACTGCTGTTTTATTACAGTTAGTCTATGTTGGATTGAATTGTTGTATTGTAAATAAAAATCAATGCTGTGAAAAAAAAAATATATATATATATATATATATATATAACGTGCTATGAAAATAAAAAGGTAAAATATCAGGTAAAGTTGAATTCAAAATCTAATTAATTGTGACTATGAAAAATAAAATAGATATTACACATTAAAATATTTAAAAATCATAAAAGAATATATATGCAAATAACTACAAATTTATTAACAAATATATTTAGAGCACGATTGGCTGGGTTTTTTTACTGGCTGAAGGAGCTTTTTTAATGTTAAAAGCTCTTTTAAAATTTTTCTATGTCATTTGGTTGTAACCTAAAAGAAGCTTTTGAATGATTAACAAAGTTGTTTTACGTATACTAGAAGAAGTCCAAAATTAAAGCTTTCATGAAAAGCTCTTTTTAAGCTTTTTTTTTTTAAGTTTTAAAATATCAAAAATACCATCATTTAATTTTAAATATAATAAATACTTCTGTGTTTGTCTCCATCAAACACTCAATAAAATTTTGATAAAAACTCTACTTCAAAAAAATCTACTTCAATAAGCTCTACTTGTAGAAGTTAAAACAAACAAACCTTTAAGATAATAAAAAACAAAGTGTTGTCATCCAAACAATCATGGTCATCCACTAGCAACTAGACATGCATCCAAGGACACCAACGACGCCGAAATGATGGTATAATGCAAAAGATTTAGCCATGGCTAGCAAATGCAACATAAATGCAAGCAATATCATCCTTTGCTAGATTGGCCACTGTGATCATTGCTGGATTGTGTGTTGTTGACACATCTATCTTCTAATCACAACAGTTCTTTTCTTCTTATAAAATACTGTTAATTAAAGTATATAATTAAAATTTTGGTTATTAAATAATTAATAATTTTAAGAAATTATTATTTAAATTAAGGTCTTTTTATTTATATTAGTTTGGAAGATAATTTTGATACTTGATTCACTCATAAATTTATTTCCAAAAAATCAGATTCTGAAAATCTATCCTTCTCTTACTTTTAAAATTTAAAACAAAAGATAATTCTTAAATAATCAAATTTTTAAATGTTCATCAATTCAAAGAGCTAAATGTTGAAGATTAAATTTATGAGAACGGATTTTAGATTTTATATATGCAATCTCAAATGCACCTGCACTTAATCTCATAAGCAATGGGCAGGGGCTTTAAAGGTAGAAGCTTATTAAATGTAAGGCCGAAACTGGCTAGTTGCATTGGAGAAGGCACAGTAGCTACTCATTTGACTGGTTGGAGAAAGAATCAAGAAGACGAGAGTGGGGAAACATAAATAGCACTTCATAATGACCTTATTAATTTCTCCTCCTCTAATCAAAGATAATGCACGTAGGTGGCAAGGCAAGACACAGCAGAAAAAGCAGAAAGAGAAAGGAGAAGAAAAAAGTTAAGCAAAGACTAGAGCTAGAAAAGAGAGCACAAAAATGCGCGAACAGATCTTGTTCCAACATTAAAATCATGAGTACAGTGTAAAGATATAAAAAATGAAAACTATAGTTCCGACTCTTTCTTTGGGATACTAATTTCTCTTACTCTTCCTAAGAAAATCACTTAATCATTGTTAATGTACCTCTGTTTAAAGGTAAATTCTCTGAGAGATCAACAATATCCAGTAATAATAATCTTAGAAGAGAAATTATGAAGATTTTTTCATGGATTCAATGTATTTTAGGTTATATATATATATATTTGAGTATTTGAACTCCATTAGAGACCTGTGAAAATTTATCTTATTTGTTTAAAACGTTTAAATATTATTCAAACTTCTAATACATCAAGCAAAATTAATAATTTATGACCATAATTAGAGACAAATAAGAAATCAACAATTATATATATAACTATTATTAGAAATTAAAGAAATTCAGGATTTTAAATCTATATTTTAAACCCACTTTTAGCTGATGTGACTATAAAAATATACAAACGTAAATTTGATATACATATCACATCATCGGCTAATATGTCTCTCTCGGAGAGAATGATAAGAAGAGTTGTGTAAAAATAGGTTTTTAATTTTTTATCATTTTGGATTTTACTAGTGTTTGATTCTAACTTGAGAAAATTTGGGGTTTTGCCATGGTCCAACTGCTTTAAACAGTTGTACCACTTTCATTTACAGCATTTACAAATTTTCTTTGAGGAAAGGCCGTTGTATTAGTACAACAACTGTACTAGAGTCGGACTCGAAAATTTGATGTGATGTTTGAAGAGTGCCCAGTGGAATGCCTGTCTATACGTGTGAATGGTTGGTTTAACATTATTCTCAAAGTTAAACAAGGATGGGTGCCCGCTACTCTTCTATACAAAATTCATTTGTACTTTCCAGTTCTCTTATCAATAGGTATCTTACAGAAACGGGGTTGTCTCATAAATTTTTTCTTTCTTTCTTAAAAGAATAAAAAGAAAAAGAATTCTTCCTCATCAAATATCACTTTATAGCACACCTTTTGATCACTTTTGACTAGGAATTGGCATTTGTCTGTTGCATTTGCACAGCCTTTTCAACATTAAAGTTAAGTTGCATTCCATAATTCAGTCAAAAAGGAGGACACGCTTGCATGTGGAGATACTTTCCACGTTAGGTGTTACTTCAGCGGTTCCCGATGAAACTGTGCCACTGCTCACTGCCTCAAAAAAAAACCCTAGCAATGTTGTTAGTAACTAACAAGGCTCCTGAAAAGGAAAAAGAATATGTACCAAACAAAGAGGGAATGAAAGTGACATAAAATTGAAATTGATCTTATTGCTTATCAAGATGCATTTGACGCATTTTGAGGGTGTGGAGCAGAATTGTTGCTAGGGCGCATGTGAAGTGAAGCCAAACAAGCTGGATTAGCCGATAATTAAGTCAGTTGTGAGCCCACATTTGCTTTTGGCTATCAATAATTGTCACACTCAGAGTACATTATTATAATGGAGATCCACTATAGGGGGTAATATAAGAATTAAACTAAGCTTGAAAGTCTTGTTTAGTTAATTTGAATTAGGCAATTATTTGATTTGGTTTAATATTATCAAGTTTCATTCTTTGAATGGAACTACTTTATGACTACTATATAAGCTTGTATATTTCATAATTTTTAAAATTGAGAAGAGAAATATTGTTTCTTCTTCACATATTTTTTCCTTTATTCTCCTGCAAATCTTAGAAAGAAAAAAAAAAACCAATAACTATTAACTCTTTAACGTTTTATTTCAACTTCTACAAATAAATTAATTGATTGGATAATTACTAAAGATCAAGAAGATGAATCAGTACAGTAATGTAAACACATTATTGGCTCCATAGGAGATTCCAAACAAAAATCATGCTGCTTGTTGAGATACTCCCAAAATCAAAAGCAATCGACAAACTTTAATTGATCATCATCATCAAACAAACAAGAAAACAGGGCATGCACAACTACTATCAATGGCTTATGAAAGCAGAAATCGAATCCTCTTGAGCTTTTTTTTGTCCATACTCTTGATGGGGCAGTCATCTTATTCCAAGACGTTAGACAAACTATTACGAGGTCAAGAGCTCAAAGATGGGGATGAGCTGGTCTCAACTTTAGGGACCTTCAGGTTAGGATTCTTCAGCCCTCTTGCCTCGACGAATCGTTACGTAGGAATCTGGTACTTTTTGCCTACAGATTCTCAAGATGTTTACTATCACTTGGCTGATGGTTACTACCAAAAGGACAAGCCTGTGTGGGTTGCCAACCGGGACGACCCAATCTTAAATAAATCAGGAAAGCTTATAACAAATAGCGATGGCAATTTGATAATCGTCCGTGATGGTGGACAACCAATTCCAATAGGTTCACCAGTCCAGAGGAGGAGAAATACAATTGCTACTCTACTGCAATCTGGCAATCTTGTCCTACAAGAAATGAGTTCAAAGCGGATTCTATGGCAAAGCTTTGATTGTCCAACCGATACACTTCTCCCAGGGATGAAACTAGGAATCAACTTGCAAACGGGGCAGAAATGGTTTATCCAATCGTGGACTGATATTGACTCTCCTGCAAAAGGCGAATTTACTCTTCGCGTGGACCCAAATGTCACAAAGAGTCTGATCAGCTACAAGCAAGGGGATGTGTACTGGAATAGTGGACTCGGGCTAAATGATAAGAAAAAGTTCAACTGCTCTGCAGATTCATGGGATCTTAACCCGTACTACAACTTTAGCTACACTTCAAACAAACAAGAAAAGTACTTCAACTATTCTGTAATTGGAGATTCATTTCCAATATTGAGAATCAATCCGGATGGAGCAGTCACGAACGGCAAAGGACTGTTTATTTCTTGTACAAAGTATGAAGGATGTTGGGGAGTTCATAACCAGGCGCAAGAAGCTCTTTGTAGGAGTCGTTCACCTGACGATTATTCTGATCATTGGCTCGCCAGACGAGGATTCATGTCAGCAGATGGATTCAAGTTCAACCAATGTGACAACGTGAACTACTATTCGGAGTGTCAAGCGCAATGCATCAAGAATTGTTCTTCTGCGTGTGCTCCCAACGCAAGTAATAACAATTAGGCGCTCAAATGATTGTAAAGAGAAAATTTATAAGGATTTGACTCTTGACAATGGAATTGTTGTAGAAGATTTTATTATTATTATTATTTTCGTGCCAGAAATTCTGGATATTATTCGGTAGCCCAGATAATTTTTTACAACAAAATAATTGAATTATTGTTTTTAATTATCTTTGCAGGAGATAAGAAGAAAAAGGGGATCCCATGGCTAGTAATCGAGGTCGCTGGACCTTTACTGCTAGTACTTTTTGCTGGCATTAGTAGCATAAGCTATCTGCTACGGAGAAAGTACAAGGAGAAAGGTATGCAATTAAGTCGATGTACCATTCAAGTAAAATTTTACTCCGAGCCCATTAGGGAAAAATGAAAAAAAAAAAAAAAAAAAAAAGCCCCAATTTGAACGATTACTTTTACATCCATATTTTACCATCATATGGCGTACGTAAGCAGCAACAGAGCACACTGCATTATGTCCCAAGACAATTTACGAAGAGTTTCTCATCAAGCCTCTTTCATTGCTAACTGATCAGTTACTGTTTGAATTCCATGGCAACAATGATTGGTATGTTGAGAAAATGAATATATTTCCTTTTTTTTTAATTATTCTTTTCTCCTTTCTACAGAAGAAAAGTGGTGGATGTCATTAATCATTGCCATAGGAGTACCTTTACTGATAACCCCATTGTGCTACGTATGCTATTGGATATCGGGAAAACTCAGGGAAAATCGTAAGAATATTTAGTTACATATACGATTATCAATGATCAACTAACCAAAAAAACTGAAATCTAACCTATGCTCTCCATATATTTTCCACGCTTTATAGATAACCGAAAGAAACTATTACGGGAGCTTGCAAGTACTCTTTCACACCACAGCAATTTCAGCATACGACAATGGAAAACAAAAAAGAGAATGAATGAGGAGGTGAGGATTTTTAATTTTCAAGCTATTGAAGCTGCAACAAATAATTTCTCAACTGCAAATAAGATTGGAGAGGGTGGTTTTGGGCCAGTTTATAAGGTAAGGTGTTAAGAGTTTTACTGATATATGCTAAGCTAAAAAATTAGTAAATGATTATCATAGGGAGAATTGATTTCAGGGAAAATTAGAAGATGGTCAAGTAATAGCAGTAAAGAGACTCTCAACAAGATCAAGACAAGGAATAAAGGAGTTCAAAAATGAAGTTAGACTCATCACCAAACTCCAGCATACTAATCTTGTGAAGCTTTTAGGATGTTCTCTTCGTGGAGAAGAAAGGCTTTTAGTATACGAGCATATGCCAAACAGAAGCTTGGATTTCTTTATTTTTGGTAAGTTTTCTATAAGCATAATATATATGGATCTTATGACAAAAATTCTAGCTGTAACTATTCATTTATCGTTCATTTCTTCGTTATACTTTGAGACAGATTCTGAAAGAAAAAAGCTATTAAATTGGAAGACACGTTTCAATGTAATGGAGGGAATTGCTCAGGGACTTCTTTATCTTCATAAATATTCAAGACTAAAGGTTATCCACAGAGACTTGAAAACCCACAACATTTTGCTTGATGACCAAATGAATCCGAAAATTTCTGATTTTGGAATGGCTAGAATTTTTGGGGTGAACAGAGGAGAGACAAATACAAATAGAATTGTTGGAACATAGTAAGTATATATGCATTCACAAACTACAACCAAATGCATAGTCTTTTGTGTATTTTCACTTGATGCATAAATGTCATTTCCTTCAACTAATAGCAATCTTGTTAAATTATTCTTCAGCGGGTATATGTCCCCGGAGTATGTCATGAGTGGCATTGTCTCAACAAAAACTGATGTATACAGCTTTGGAGTCTTAGTACTGGAAATTATTAGCAGCAAGAAGAATACCAGTATTTATCATCCACAACGCCCACTCAACCTTATCGGATATGTAAGCATGTGATCAAATATGTATATAAATTTTCATAAGGGAGGCGTCTTGCATTAATAATCTAAGTTGGAAACTAATTATTGGGTGTTCCAACTCACCGTTTTTAGGCATGGGAGCTGTGGAAACAAAATAGAGCTTTGGAGCTAATAGACCCAGAAATGGATGGACCAAGCTCTCCTGATCAAGCACTGAGATGCATTCATGTGGCTTTCTTGTGCGTACAAGACCAAGCAGCCGACAGACCCGCAATGAGCGAGATTGTTTGCATGCTTAAGAATGAAACCAGGACCTTACCAGCACCTAAACAACCAGCATTTTACATCAATGTTCATCCACTCGAGCCAGAAGTTCCTGAAAATGATCATTCGGAAAATTTGTCTGTTAATGAGGTAACAATCACAATGATTGTAGGAAGATAAATTGTCTCTTTCGCTCATATTTTAGGTGGATAATCAAGTTTGAATTAATATATGAAAATTACGCAAAATTAAACTGTAGAGGGAGATTTGTGATTTAAAAAAAAAAAAAGGCAAATCAAACTTGATTGTCAACCTGAACTTTGAACAAATCTTAAGAGTGGCTTGTTAGGTCTATAATTATGGAGAGATGTATACATACACATAATTAGTGATTGTGTGGGGAGTTTATGATCATATAAGTGTTTTATGAAGTTTATGTATTCATACTTTAGAATTAGTAACTTGTAACAAAAGTGACAAAAGAGTATTGTATCAATTTAACAATTATTAGAAATTGGTGCCAAATTTTTTTCTTTTTTCATAAGATTTTCTTGTTCCGTCTAGATTTGAAAAAGTATGCATATTTCATTTTTAAAAGGATGTGGATAATTGGAGATAATGGATCAAAGTTTGTTGATTATTGGTGATAAAAATGACTTTGAGTCCAAAACTTGGCCCCAATGATACGGAAGAAAGGACTGGACGTAGTTGAATTGTATAAAACAGAGGACTTAGAAAGAATCTTGATACAGAAGCTGAATTGTATTCTTTGAAGATTAATTAAAGTGTACAATACAAGTTTCCTTATTTATACAGAAGCTGTTATATGTAACTAACTATTGCTGACGTGGATAACAGATTACAGCAGCTCCTAACAACCTTCTCTAACTAACTGATTTCCAGCTAATATCTTCAATATGCCCTCTCAAGTTTAGCTGGGATTACTTGAACCAACAAACTTGTTATCTGTATCAACGTTAAGTTTCTCTCTAAGGAATTCGAATCTAGTTTCTGCTAGAGGCTTGGTCATAATATCAGCTAATTGAAATTCAGTTGATACATGCTTCACTATTAATTGTTTTGACAAGATCTTTTCCCTGATGAAGTGCACATATACTTCTATGTGCTTAGTGCGAGCGTGAAAAATTGGATTGGCTGCCAATGACTCTGCTCCTTTATTATCACACCACAGTATACGTGTGTCCTGAAGTTGTAGTCCTAATTCTGCCATCAAACTCTGGAGCCAAACAATTTCGGTTGAGGCCTGAGATAATGCCCTGTACTCTGATTCTGTTGATGATCTTGCCACAACCTTTTGTTTCTTAGAAGACCAATATACCAAATTGCCACTTAGATATATATAGCATCCGGATGTAGATTTTCTGTCATCAACAGAAGTTGCCCAATCTGCATCACTATACCTGTTAGGCTTAGAGACGGCATAGGCTGAAACAATAGCCCATAATCTGAAGTTCCTTTGATATATCTTGACACCCGTTTGCAAGTCTGCCAGTGCAAAATGGTTGGTGATTGAAGAAACTGACTCAATTTATTGACTGCAAATGATATATCAGGTCTGGACATGGACAAGTACTGCAGTGCACCAATAATGCTTCTGTAAAGAGCTGGCTATTCAAACACCTCACTATCACTGCTTGACAATTCAGATTAGCTACCATAGGTGTTCAAGCTTTCTTAGCTTCCAGCATGTTGCATTTCTTTAACAAGTCCATGACATATTTCTTTTGGGTTAACAGCAAAGAGTTTGAAGTCCTGTGAACTTCAAAGCCAAGAAAATAGTTTACATCACCTAGCACTTTAAGAGCAAATTGTGAGCTTAGATCTTTGATAACCTCTTGAACCTTGAAAGCATCATTGCCAGTGATCAATAGATCATCAACATATACAAGCAGCAGAATAAGAACACTTTCCTTTTTATAAATGAAGAGGCTAGTATCAACAACTGACATTACAAACCCCCACTGAAGCAAAACACTTTTGAGCCTGTCAAACCATGCTCGAGGGGCTTGCTTCAGGCCATATAATGACTTATGCAATTACAAACAAAGTGAGGATGCTTACTGTCCACGAAACCCTCAGGTTGATACATGTAAACAGTCTCTCGTAATTCACCATTAAGAAAGGCATTGTTAATATCAATTTCCTGAATGTTCCATTGATGAGTAACAGCAAGAGCAAACACTACTCGAATTGTGGATGTTTTGATGACAGGGCTAAAAGTCTCAAAGAAATCCACACCAGCAAATTGTTGAAATCTCTTGGCAACCAGTCTTGCTTTGTACCTCTGGATGGTACCATCAGAGTTATATTTAATTCTAAACACCCATTTATTGTCAACTATATGTAGATCATCAGTAGCAGGAACTAAAGACCAAGTTGGATTGGCAAGAAGAGCATCAAATTCAGTATGCATTACCTCTTTCCAGTGTGGGGATGATAATGCTTGAGAAATTGTAACAGGCTCACTAGTTAAGAAAGAATCTGATGTAGTAAGATTAAATACCTTGGGCTTGAAGATACCAGCTTTAGCTCGAGTGATCATAGGATGCATATTAGAATGCTTATTATTATTTTAAGCAGGAGCTGGAGAACATGTAGACTGTGATGTTTCTGCATTAGAACTGGATTGAGGAGAAGGAACAGCATCTGAGGAAGTAGGAGCCTGCAAAGGAGATGAAACAGGAGAAGCAATCTGAGGTGAAGAAGAAGGAGAAGCTTGTGTAACTGGGGTTAAAAGGGGGGATAACTCAGTAGGTGTAATATAGACAGGCTTGATATTACTAGAGAAGAAAGTGGCTGGAAAAATCCAGGAGGTGGAGGATGATGTAATGGTGTTATTGGTTGTTACAAACTCTGTGCACTTGAAGTCTTTTTTGGTTTTGAAGGGAAAGATGTTTTCATGAAAGGTAACACTTTTAGAGACATAAATCCTACCAAATGAATGCAAGCACAGATAACCCTTGTGACAACTGCTGTAGCCAATAAACACACAAGTAGATGTATGAAAAGCAAACTTGTATTGATTATAAGGTCTGAGATTGGGAAAACAGGCACACCCAAAAACCTTTAGCATTGCAAAATTAGGCAGTTTATGATATAGTTTTTGATAAGGGGACTCAAGGTTTAACACTGCAGTAGGCAATCGATTAAGCAAATAAGTGGCTGTATGGAAAGCATGCCAACAAAACTTGAAAGGAAGAACAGCTTGTGCTAGCATTGTTAATCCCATTTCTACTATAGTTCTATGCCTTCTTTCTATATATCCACTTTGTTGATGAATATAAGGACATGAATGTCTGGACACAATGCCAAGTTTATCAAGAAAAGATTTCAAAGGTCGAAATTCACCACCCCAATCAGTTTGCAAGCACTTGAGTTTAGTGTTAAACTGTCTTTCAAATAAATTCAGAAAGAGAGGAAATATACTAGCAACTTCTCCCTTAGATTGCAGTGGATAAATCCAACTATACTTACTATAGTCATCTACAAACAGTAGATAATATGTATAGCCATCAATAGATTTAACTGGAGAAGGTCCCTACACATCTGCATACACTACTTCAAGTGGCTGGGATATAATAGTTGAAGAAATAGGATAGGAAGCATGACATTCTTTTCCAAACCGACAGGATGTACACTGCAACTTATTATTAGCTTTGCTAGAGAACAATTTACGTTGTGATGCTACATGAGCTAATACATTTGCATTGGGATGGCCTAACCTTTTGTGCCACAGAATTGTATTAGACTCAAATGTGCACTTATTAATCACGCAGGAAACTAAAGAGACAGGTTGCACACTAGTTGAAACTTGAGCAGAGAAAGGTGTTGTAAAGCTTCTGTCACCAGTTGAAGTAAGCTTGTATAGTCCTCTTTCAAGCTTGCCATGAAGCAGAATTGCATTGGTTTTCTTGTCCTTGATGAGACAGAAAAAAATGATGAAATTCCACAAACAAACCATCATTATCTTGAAGTAGCTTAGAGATACTTAACAAATCTTTTGTAATACCAAGAACATGAAGAATTCGATTAAGCACTAATGGCTTTGAATGTGATAAACAATGCAGTAAAGAGCAACCAATATGCAATATAGGTAAGACATTACCATTGCCAACTTGAACAGTTTCAGCTCCATGATATTCATTTGGAAGACTCATGTTCTTCATGTCAGCAGTGATATGATCTGTAGCTCCTGTGTCTAAGTACCAGGAGGTGTCTGCAACAGCAGTAGGAGAAGCTACAGGAGCTTTTGTTTTTGCTTGCTGTAATGCTATAAAAGCTTGTGATGAAAGGTGCTGTGAAGCTTGTGAAGCACCACCTGAATTATGTCCTGGAAAACCACCAGTACTACCCTAAAAAGTGATGTCAAAACGATGATAATATTTAACAGCAATGTGACCAGGTTTGCCACACAGTTGACAGATTGTTCTGTTGTTCACATTTCCTTTACCATTTCTATTTCCATTACCACCAGCATGAAATCTTCCAAAATTATTTCTGCCACGACCTCTACCTCTTGCATTGTTAGTAGATGCTCTAGAGGAATTATAGCCATGAGAAAATTGATTAGAGGTCCAATGTGCCACATTAATACTGTGATCAAGATGTACTGTTTGAGCTATATTATGTTGAGCTAATCGAAGCTCATAGCTTTGTAGCTGAAACTGTGCTTCCTCAATAGAAATATATCCAACTCGTGAAGTAATATTGACAACAATTGCATCATACTCAGGACCTAAGCCATTTAGAATATGCAATAATAGATCATTGTCAGTAATCTGCCTATAGCAAACAATGTATCAGCAATCTCCTTCATTTTTAGGAAATACTCTGAAACAGTCATGGATCCCTTCTTAGTAGTGTGAAATTTATGTTTGAGAAGCATCACCTGAGCTCTTGATTCTGTGAGAAACAATCTTTCTAATGTGTTCCACACATTCATAGATGTTTGACAACTTACTACATGACCATACATAGTTTCAGAGATTGATGATAACAACCAGCTTAATACAAACTTGTCTGTTCTTTTCCATAAAAGATAATCTGGATTATGAGTATTAACATCAGGATCAGTAGAGTTATGAACAGAAATAAAAGGTTGAGGACAGATCTTATCTCTATTAATGAAAACCTTTAAGTTCATAAGCTCCAATTGTAGATAGAACTTGTGATCTCCAATATCCATAGTTATTGCGATTCAACTTTATAGACAGAGTAGGAAGAGCTGACGGAAGTGAAATCAAAAGCATCATTGATGCTGACGAACTGGAATTCCATGAGTATGAGCTTGCCAAGTTTGAGGAGTCTAGACATTAGTTGAGCTTGTGCCTCCATGCAGATCATGATTGGTTCTTGGTAAAGTAGTGTTTCCAGGAAAAAGATTTGATGGATCAGCCATGAGCTTTGATACCAAGTTGAATTGTATAAAACAGAGGACTTAGAAAGAATCTTGATACAGAAGTTGAATTGTATTCTTTGATAATTAATTAAAGTGTACAATACAAGTTTCCTTATTTATACAGAAGCTGTTATATGTAACTAACTATTGCTGACATGGATAACAAATTACAGCAACTCCTAACAACCTTCTTTGACTAACTGATTTCCAGCTAATATCTTCAATAGACGTGCTCAATCAATTCTCCATGATGGGACGAGTTGCGATATGATGATGATTTTCTAATATCGCATCACCATCGACTATGATTTATATGTTATACTATGAGTTTCACATTTAATGTCAAAATAAATTTTATTTTTAAATGACCATTAAATCTCCAACCATATGTTATTTTCGATCTTTTGGTTAATATTTTTAAAGTCAAAATGTAGTATTGAGTTTTAAACTGAAAAAACTTAGCCAATTTTAAATTAACTTTGGTCGACATAGAAAGAAAGTGATCAAATTAGAAATACAAATTGACATATTGACATAGAGCTTAAATAGTGCATTTTTAAACTGTATTAGTGTATGAAATGTGAACTTATATTAATATATGAAATGTGAACTCGCTAATTAACAACTCATCACAAACCATCATTTAACCATATAGTTTGACTAGTTATGATATCAGGATCAGTAAAATTACTGACCCTCAAAAACCTTTGGATACATTATATATATTGATTTTGATATTCATCAAATGATTTCAGAGAAAACTAACAAAGCAGAACCTTAAAACTTCATATTTTCATTATAAAAAATTGGTTATCACTCCATTCAATGATTTTAAAATAATAAAAATTGATTACTTTAACTATATTCACTCATCTTATAGTAAAATTCTATTTTTTTAAGATTCGTATTTTAAATATAAATATAAAAGTTTTGAGATCTTAAATATATTCTTATAACACGTATTAAGACTGCACGTTACTCAAAGTGGGTAAAACCATAAATTTAATTCAATGCAATTTATAAAAGTTTTAATGAATTATAAATATATTAATCAACTAATTTTATAAAAATTAATATTTTATTATGATATAATATGTATCCTATCAATGGTATATTCGAATCCTATTAAATATTGTCGAACAAAAGTTGAAATATAATTCCTAAATAATTATATAAATGAATAGTTTTTTAATCCCATCTTACCAAACCAACGTTGAATCGGATTCTTTCGACGACGACGATGATGATGATAAAAATAATAATAATATTAAAAAAATATAAATAAAATAAAGCGCACGTGCTATACGCATGCAATTCTCTCCGTCTCTATTTATAGGCCCAAACTGACCGAAATTCTGAATCACGACAAACTTCAACAATTCGATTAGGGTTTCCTTTCTGTCAATTTCTTCTCCAATTTCTAGTCCGCTTCGCGTTTCGGAACTAAACCCTAATCCTAATTCACAGCCATGTCGTCCAAGCAAGGTAAAATCCCACCTTAGATTTCTGGGATTTTGTGTGTATTTTTTTAATTATTTAATATAATTTTTATTTTTATTTTTATTTTTTTGGGTTTGTGAAGGTGGAAAGGCCAAGCCTTTGAAGCAACCAAAAGCTGATAAGAAAGAATACGATGAGGTAATATTTTCTTTTATTTTCTATTCTATTAATATATTGAGAATTTTAAGCAGTTAATTCTTGGGTTATAAATTTACAATAGGGCGAGGTCTCTGTTGACTCTTGTTATGATTTATGGCTTTATTGATCCGATTCCGGGTTGCTTTTCTGTGAAGTTTTATTGGTTGTTTTTGTGATTTGTGGACTTCAGTTGCGATTGTTAGGTTGATCTTAGTTTGAAGCATCTTATATGTTAGATTAGATTAGATTAATGTTCGGTTTGAGCATCATACATGGATTCTGGTAAATGATTGGGATTTGGGTGTTCGTCTTATAGATACCACGGTAGCAGGTGAAAGCTTCTACTCTCAATGGATACTGCTTTTATGGGTCTTAGACAAGTTAGATTTGTATAATTTTACACAGAAATTGCATATTTTCACTTTTGTGGACCGTTTAAAGGTGGGTATTGGGTTTCGTAAGAGCACAGATATTGCTTTTACGGGTCTCAGAGAAATTTAACATTTTACTAAGAAATCGTGTTTTATTTTTAGCTTTTTGTGCACCATTTAAAGTGGGTTTCATAATATATAACACACATATCATTACAAAGTTGGGTCAATCTGTCAGTCCGGTTGTGATATGTTGTGGAGGATGATAGAGATCCTGCTAGATTTGCCAGAGTTTATTTCATTGTGTTAGGGAGTATATGCATTTATTAAATGCATGGCTTATAATTGGTTTGGGCTATTACATTGGAAGGAGTTCTGTGGCTACTTCATTATTTAATTTAAAGTTGTGCTTAATTTGTTCTTACAATAAGATTTCTACTTGCTTTTATGCAGCATGATTTGGCAAACATTCAGAAAAAAAAGGAAGAGGAGAAGGTAGGATATGGCTCTACTGATTCTGCTGGTTCTTTCTCATTCGCTGTGATAAAATACTAATTTGGTTTTATTGTCATGATGAATAGGCCTTGAAGGAGCTTAGGGCCAGGGCATCACAGAAGGGATCATTTGGAGGTGCTGGGCTCAAGAAGAGTGGCAAGAAATGAGGGTATTCAAGCCCCAACTCATAATACAAACTATAATTTCTTGTATCCTGATTACCAAATTCATTATGGAAATGTACTTTGTTTAGTGTGATTGTCTGTCATCTGTTGCCAACGATGGTCCTGTTTCATGCTAAGTCTGGTACCAAACCTGGCTTTTGTGTCCCTATGTAAAACTCTATTCTTGAATTGCATGCTTGTGCTTTTCCGTGTCAAGATTATTTGCCTGACTTGGGGTTTTGATTCTAAGTATGTTTCTAAGTTCTTAGGAGGCCGAAATGTTGACAATCGCTAGCACTTATTTGTCTTGCTAGATTTACAATGGCATACGCAGTACCAAATAATGGTTGGAAAAATCGAGTTCTGTATTTAGTAGGCTTCAGGAATGTGGAATCTCGAGGTAGACAAGCCACAGTCAGGTCTTAAATGGCTAATTAAGGTAGCATGTTTTGTGGTTTTATAGAAGGCATTTCGCACCCCGCTTTTATTCTTGGTTCACCTACTGTAATGGGTAAGTACCAGCTTCCGTCTCTCTCCTGTAAAACTGCAGTTGAAGAGTTGCCAATGGTCTCATAAACGTTGCTAAAAAGCATCCTGCAAAAGAGAAGGATTAACAAAAGAAAGAAAAGTGACTTTGATAAAAAGCATACAGAGGAGAGAAGGATTAGGCTGAAGAAAAAAGCTGACAGCACTGTGGCAGGTGTATTGTTAAACAATGAAAACATTCAAACAGAACTATAATGTAGCAGAAAATAATCTTACGTCAGTTAATGAGGTGAAAATTTAAGTTTCAAAAACTATGATTTTCCTAAAAATGCACCAAACAATGAATAACAAATAACTAAGATGACTCACAAAAGTCTTGTAATGAGTACTGTCAACTTCTTAAAAGATATTTTAAGAGCTTTACCATACTACTCAAATGATGACAAATAAGTCGTACAAAAAAATTCTGATGTCACTCTTGTTGTCATTGTAATATTGCAGCAAACGCTAACACGGCCCAATGGCTGTAAAATTCGTTCTATTGATTTCTGTTTTCTGCGGTGGCGGAGGTTCTACCACCAAAAGCACTTACAAAGCAACTCTATTCTACCTAAACCCTTGCGCATCTGCAATTTTTGTATTGTATTTGTAGAAGTACTATAGTGCTACATTTAAACAATCAATATATTTATTCTCTTATACTTGTGTAACTTTACAATATACCATGCATTATACATAACCATTACATCCTGAGCACATTACGTTAAATATTCAGTCAATTCCCAATCATCGTCCGAGTCAAGAAACTCCAGACGAGAGCTACTCTCTGCCAAAATACTCGGATCATCATAGTACTTGACGGCCTGAAAAATTGCCTGAACTTGCTTATATGGATCCGAGCTGCCGAATATATCTGATCCTACAAACACCCCATCACACCCTAATTGCATCATGAGCGCCGCGTCAGCAGGAGTCTTTATGCCTCCTGCTGCCAATTGTACAGCAGGAAGCTTACCAGTTTCCTTTATTTTTGCTAAGACATCATAAGAGAACCTCATCTCCTCCGCATATGTGAATAGTTCCTCTTCATCCTGATCCGCCAAACTCTCTATATATTCCATCACTGACCTCACAAGTTTAACTGTGTCAGCAATGTTTCCTGACCTGTATGATTCGTACCCATCGTCAATGCTCCCTTCGAGCCAAATTATGGGTATACCTTCTGAGACTCTCGTCAATGCCTCCAGAGGATTTTGGCTGCTACAAGCAAAGGGTACATGGAAATCATCCTTGTTGATATCGTAACCATAATCAGCGTAGCCAAGAAGTTCACTTTCATCTATGTAGTCTACTCCAATTTGTTGCAGAATTTGTGCTTCCACGAAATGTCCAACTCGAACTCTAGCCATTATAGGAATGGAGACTGCTCGCTTGATTTCTTTTATGATAAATGGATTTGTCATTTGAGATGTCCCATGCTGGACCAAAATGCAACGTGCTTCAGCTTCCTCCGCAATCTTGGCTTCTTCAATACTGTTGACTTCAACTATGGCACCCCTTTTCAGCTTTTGGGCTAGTTTCAACTTGGAATTGAATTGGTAACTATTGGGATCAACTATGGCGCCACTGAAAAGGATTGGCATAACGTCCTCGCTCATCACTGACATTATTTGAAAACCGAATCAAGAGACAAGAAAGGAAAGAAATTGAAGAGATGAATTGGGGTTGCGTTTGCTTGGTTTCTTTGTCTATGTAATAGGCCAACAAAGGAATTGCTTGGTAGAGTTGGAAAGACATGGAATGGTTCAAAGGCTGAGTTAACCTGCGCGCAATAAATTGTAAAAGCATCAATGTGACTTTTATTATATGCTTGGAATGATGTTACCTTCGATTGTAACCAATTCTTAATTTGAATTAAAACAAAGAGTAATATTACGTATACAAGTACATAAGTACACCCAGATGTATAAGCAAACTCATACAATCTAAAGTGACATAAATCTATTAAGTGGATAAAAAAGAAAAACAAATTAAAAAATTTTGAATGAATAAAATGGAATACACTAATCTAATGACGTTATATCAAGTAAGATATATGGATTAAATTATACAACTTAGTTGTATATATAAAATTATTGTAGAAAATGGGATGACAATATAATGCAAAGTTTTTCATACCCAGAAAATACTCTCCATGTCCAATTTCTTATCACACCTATCTATGAAAATGAAAATTTAAATTTATTATATCCTTAATAAACGACATTAATTCTATTTTCTTATTTCTTCTTTCTCAATATGCCAATAAAAAAGTTTAGGTTAATTTCCTATATTAATCAATAATCATAAAAGTTCAAATAAATGTTTTACTTCAAACCAATATGAAACCCTCTTAAAATTTCTGTTTGTACATATATGGGTATTGAAATCCTCATTTATTCTTTACTAAAACTATGCCCATTAGAATAATGTTTTGAAATAAGACTTTTTGTCATCTTCATAATTATCTATATTAGTATCTGATCTCTATCTATCATATGCTTATCATCCACATTTTAAGTCATTGAGTTGGCATCACTAATTATTATTAAATATTAAATGTTGACTCTATCTTCTTCATGGGAAGGATAAGACGAGAGGAAGAAAGTTTCAAATAATGAAAGACTACAAATAAGAGATTGGTAATTAGAGAAGTAAACTCGCTGCAATTAGGCCTGGAAAAATTGTGGACCACGTTAAAGTAGGTTGATAAGGGGCATTGAAGGCCCATCAGGGCCCAAACCAAAACCTTGGTAATGAACTGCCGAAGGAAAATGATGTGCTCTTTTCGACGGTATCGTCGATGTACCGATACATCAATTTTTTATTTTGTGTAAAAATTGTAAATCAATATGTAAAAGTTATAAATATAATTTTTATACACTTAGTACAATTTTTTTTAAATAAACATGTAAAAATTATAAATAAATTTGTAAAAGTTATAAATAAGTGTGTAAAAATTATAAATAAATATATAAAAATTTTAAATATAAATTTATACATATATATTTATAATTTTTATATATTTATTTATTATTTTTATATATATATTTATAATTTTTATACAATAAAAAAAATATAATATTGATAAATCATCAGGTGTGTTGTAGCCACACCCGTTCTTTTCAAGTGGGGAGATACAGAATCTTGTTTGTCTGACAAAATTCAGAAGTGTGATACTGCATAAAATATCTACACTTTTTTATCTTAAGAAATTTGTCTTCTCATGGGACATTATCATGGCATTTGTCATGTGACTTTTAGCTCACTGTCTATGAAAAGAAACTTTATCAAAGTGCAAGATGAAATTTGATAACTATTTTTGTAGACAACAAAAATTAATCAACGGTCATTGCTTCTTTTCTTCAAGTGGAACTTGTGCGATTAGATACTTCCAAGGTTCGTAAAAGTATGAGCTTTAATTAAAAAAATAATTGATATTTGGTTGAATAAATATAAATATGTTTTTTTAAATTATCGTAGCTGTTTGATTCGAATTCCTCCTTAACTAATCTTACGAGAATACTTCATACGTTCGGCGGCTATCAAAATGATTTTTAATAATAGCTTTCTAAAAATGTTTTTATTGTTATAGTAAAATCTTAAAGTAAAATAGAATATCGTTAATATTTCAAAATTTTTAAGAACTTAAATATAGATGTATGTACTAAAATTCAAACTTTCGATCTCTTTTAGTAGATATAAAACACATTTCTTAATCACATATTAACTCTTTTTGAATTGCTATGAAACAATACAGATAAGAGTAAGTGTTCTTAACACTAAAATTTTTGTTAATCAATGGATAATTCTCCGCAAGATGCACATAGTGATATCAATGTCTATGATTCTATTTTGCTAATGAGATATGGAAATCTGCCCACTAGATGGCAGCGATGCTGATTTGGTGATACCATGATCAACTTATCTCTAATAGGCAAGCTAATATATTGATGCACATACATGCTATAAATTATCCAACATGACATGTAGTCATGCCACATGATTCCTCACTCACCCCCAAACTCCTAATGCATGGGCATAACCGATGGGTGGTGTCCACATCCAACCATCAAAGCTCTTCTGCCCAGGGCTCTGATGTCACTCTGCCTAATAAAGTTGGAAACCTGCAACAAGTCCAACCCACTACCCCACACAAAGACTGTAATTTTAACCCCACCTGCCCTTATTGTGCAATAATGCAGAGTTCCATACACTAAAGCAACCCAAGAAAAGAAAAACAAAAATAAAGTAACATAAAAAACCTGAAATATATATATATATATATATAAGAAAATTAGAATACTTGAAACATAATGATACGATGTCCCAAACTAATTATAAATAAAGATATAAAAGGTTTATTAAAATTTCAATTTTCAAGTTTCTATATTACTTTTCATCTTTTATCCATTAATTAGAAATTCTAAATTTAATTTGCTCTCACCAATTTATGATTCCCTTGAATGTTATATCAAAAACTTAAGATAAAATATATTTAAGATATATTAAAAATACAATTTTTACGAGCTAGATAACGGGCAACTTGTTCTTCGAATTGTAAGAAATTACTTGATAGATTGTCAAAAAACCCACCATTAAATGGTTGGTGTTGTCAGCTTATCGTGTCTACAAATTGTCCACTAACTACATTATCATTTTAAGATAGGTTCTACGCTTATGTGACATTGCACATCATGTAGCACTAACTAATCATAAACATATGTTTGTATCAAATCATCGTCTCTCTGCAATTCATATTCATGGCGTTATATCAATTGACTTATGTGATGTCACATTGCCACTCACATCGACCTCAATTGGGCAAATCGAAAAGGCTGCAAACACTAGGCTAAAAGCACCCTCGACCCATGTGGCTGCGACGTGGGAATCAATTATTGGTCATCCGAAAAGAGGGAGTTGGCGGTTTCTTATTACACGCAAATTCCCAAGAAAACAGCAGCCGGTGGCTTTTGTTTCGGTCTAGAATTTCTCCAAACTAGACCAGACCAAAGGTAACTCACAACTCTCTGATTCTAGGCCTAGTATTTTTCTCTTGATTCTCTTTTTTGGAAATGAAAAGGGTTGCAGAAAGTTGTGGGAGATATTGTTTCTGTTTCTGTTTTTAGTGTATCAATTGTATCAACTTGTTTACTTTTAATTTAAAGCAAGAAGTGATAAAGTTTGTAAGTTGTTGCAACTTCAGCATTTGCAGAGAGAAACCAAGAAAGTGAATATACCAAGAAAGTTGATATATATTCACTTTCTATCTCAATTATGGATTGAGAGATATAGAGAGAGCCTGGAACCAATAAAAGAAAGACATTGATAGCTTTCTTCCGTAAAGTGATAAACTTCGTACGTTATATTAAGTGTTGAATCCGTGCAAGCAACAGTGACTATTGCACGACAGCTTGTGGTAGTTTTGTGGATGTTCTGGAGGAGGAGATTGAGAGCATAATGGATTTCTGGCCAGAGTTTCTTGCAAGCAGTTGGGGGAGGGAGTTTGTGGCTGGAGGGTTTGGTGGCGCTGCTGGCATAGTCTCCGGTTACCCACTTGACACCATTCGGATTATGCAACAGAGTTCTAATTCTGGGTCAGCCTTTAACATTCTGCGCCGCCTGGTGGCCACTGAAGGGCCTTCAGCTCTGTTCAGAGGCATGGGTGCACCATTAGCTTCAGTCACCTTTCAGGTAATTATTTGTTTCATCTTTTAATCTGGTATACTTTTTTGTGCCTGAATCACAAGTTTGGCATGATGTTTCATGGTTTGGATTCAAAAATTGTTTGAGTGGGAAATTGTTTGCTGTGAATTAATGAGGGTCACATGGAGAGCTTTTAGAATCTTATCATGATTTAACAGGTGAAGTGATGTCAACCAAGTTTAGGCTATCAAAAGTGTTTGGTCCCAAATTCCAATATTATTTTTAGATTCGATTTAGATTCTTTTTTTTTTTTTTTTGTTTTTTGGATTTAAGTGGATTATAGAGTTTTTGAATGATCTACCAAAGATATGCTCTTGTGGATCTAGGTAGAAACGTTGCCTTTGCGATAGTAATTTCGTGCTTTTAATGATGGACAGACATTTTGCTTTGATTTTAGAACTGTTACTATCAGACTGTAAATGTACCAGCCTTTATCAAATATCTAGGATACAGCTTTCGGGAAAAGGCTAAAGCTAACTAACCAGTTAAATAATGTTACCCATCCTTGATAAGGTCGGATTGGTATCCCAAAAGCTTATGATACCATTATTGGGACCTCCAAACAATGGTATCGCCATGTCTTTACTTTTCATCAAAAGAAATGGAGCCTTTGCCTCTTATTAAAGGTGACAGAAATAAATGGAAAAACTTGGCCTCGTCCCACTGTTCTCTACCTTTTGAATGATCCAAAGTTTTGATCTTGAAAAGGGCCGTAAAGGGTCAATTTTACCATGAGTGGAATACCCTTTGGTTATTTGCCTGTGTTTTGCAGATTAATTTTGTACACTCCACTCATCAACCAGAGGAAGAATCAGCCATGGTTGAATCCACATCCATTTGAAGCATGTAAACTTGCTGTCTCAAGTTAGAATTGGAAGTCAGCAGATGACCTGTGCCCTTGCTGCCCCTGTGCAGGTTTCCTCTTCTAACCAACCTTTTCAACCCATTGTACCTCTTGTTCCCTGCCCTGCGGATTAGATGGCCATGTGTATTTATTAGATATCAAAGGAATCACTTAGGAGCGTGTTGGTTTAGATTACAATAATTAATTAATGATGCTCAATAAGGAGTGTCTTTTAGCGTAAACAATGCTCAGTTCTATCAAGTAAGCATTAGCCCTGCAAGATTACGTGATGTAATGTGAGGGGCTATCTTTCTCCAAAATTCTTTGTACATTTGATCTTTGGCTTCTTTAACATATATCTTGGTGGTAGACTGACATTTATTTTGAACATGGCAGAATGCAATGGTTTTCCAGATGTATGCTATCTTTTCTCGAGCATTTGATTCATCGGTTTCTCCCAATGACCCTCCTTCCTACAAAGGTGTTGCCCTAGGAGGAGTTTGTACGGGAGCAGTTCAGAGCTTAATCCTCTCTCCTGTAGAACTAGTAAAAATCCGCCTGCAGTTGCAGAGTTCAAAAAACCCAGAACATCTCAAAGGGCCCATAGATGTTGCCAGGACCATAATGAGAAGAGAAGGATTAAGGGGGATGTTTCGAGGATTTTTTATCACTGTCCTTAGGGATGCACCCGCTCATGGCTTATACTTCTGGACATACGAGTATATGAGAGAGCAGCTCCACCCTGGATGCAGAAAGACCGGCCAGGAAAGCATAAGAACAATGCTGACAGCAGGAGGTCTAGCGGGAGTGGCCAGCTGGGTTTGCTGCTATCCGTTAGATGTTGTGAAAACCAGACTGCAAGCTCAGTCACCGTCTTCCATACAAAAATACAATGGCATTATTGATTGCTTTCACAAAAGTGTAAAAGCTGAAGGTTACAGTGTGCTTTGGCGAGGTCTAGGAACTGCAGTGGCAAGAGCTTTTGTTGTGAATGGGGCCGTATTTTCTGCCTATGAGATTGCCTTGAGGTGTTTATTCAACAATGGAAGCATTCAAACAGAAAATACAATCTAGGAGATGTATCTTTGGCCAGTTCACATAGATCTGTAATGATGATCGCATAAGCATTTGTAAGAATCATGACACTGCTTGATCTTTTCTTCAATGACAGTGATATAATGAACTGGCGAATTATAGGTCAACTAAAAATTATTAGTTAAATGGTCTTATTTTTGAGTGGCAGGGGAAGTTCAAAACCACGTCTACCATCAATAGCAATTATAAACTACTGTTGTACCTGTATGCAATGCAACTCTTTTCTTCATCGACAATAAGCAATTTTGGCATATATATGATAGAAACAATTTTGGCTTACATATGATAAGAAACAACTACTATGATATATTTCAACAATCAATCAATTAATTCTCCAATATGTTTGTAAAATCACAGAATTACATACAATATACAGATTCAGTTCATGGCAAGGACATTACAAGAATCCACTTTGCACCAATTACAAATGCATCCAAGTGCTGATTGTAGCAGACAAAGAATATGAGCTACGATAAATATGCAATCAATCCACGATCTTCCTCTTCTACAGGGTCCTCCCACCCATAGCTACTCTCTGCCAGAAAATGTGGATCAGTGTAATACTTGACAGCCTGTACAATTGCCCGAACTTGCTTATATGGATCCGAACAATTGAAGATTTCTGATCCTATAAACACCCCATCACACCCCAATTGCATCATGAGCGCTGCATCAGCAGGAGTCTCAATGCCTCCTGCTGCAAATTGTACAGCAGGAAGCCTACCAATCTGCTTGACTTGTGCTATTATATCATAAGGGGCCATCATCTTCGTTGAAAATGTGAAAACCTCATCGTCCTCCTCGTTAATCAAACTTCTTACCTTCTTCATTACTGACCTCACAATCCGAACTGTCTCAGCAATGTTACCAGAATTGGATGAATTCCACACATTACTGCTGCCCCCTTGCATCCAAAGTATGGTTGCGCCTTCCGTCAACCTCATCAATGCATCCTCAAAATTCTGACACCTACAAGCAAATGGTACATGGAAATTATGTTTATTAACATAATTATCATAATCAGCAAAACCCAGAAGTTCACTCTCATCTATGTAGTCTACCCCAATAGCTTCCAGTACTTGTGCTTCCACCGAATGTCCAACTCGAACTCTGGCTATTATGGGAATTGAGACTGCTTGTTTGATTTCTTTAATGAGATTTGGATTTGGCATGTGAGCTGTCCCATCTTGAATGACAATGGAACATGCTCCAGCTTCCTCAGCAATCTTGGCTTCTTCAGCATCAGTGATTTCAATGATGGCACCCCCATGAAGCTTCTGGACTAGTCCCACCTTGGCAGAGAACTGGTTGCTCTTGGTATCAACCATTGTGCCTCCCTTATGGACTGGTACAAAGCCCTCAGTCGCTGCCATTTGTGAACAGAATGAAATGATAAGAAAGGACAGAAAACAGATGGATTGTGTTCAAATTGGTTTCTTTCTTTATATAGTGATAGTAGAATATGCAAAACCATGTTGAAGGTATGGGAAAAGGAGGCACCAAGGTATTGCTTGGTAAAGTCTAAAAGGCTTGGAAAAGATCAAAGGCAGGGTTAACCAATGACCAAGCAAATGTAAAAAGGATCTATTCCATAAATTACAACTGAGAATATGTAAAACATTAGGTGGGAATAGAGGAAGGAGGTGGAAAGGTATCACTTCAACAAGTTAAACAGCCTTGAGGAGCTTCAAGGTGGGGTAACTTCAGCAACCTATCAAAATTTGCTCTGTTCTATTCTACAAACACTGGTCTTCTTGCAGTGGCTAGAGACCTTAGAGACTTATGTCCTCTACAAGGTATTTTTATACGATCCTACAGGAATTTAAAGCGCACAACCAAAAGAGAAGTATGGAAAGAGCCGCAATGCAGTTAACCACTAGCAAATTGAATGCCATATTGGCTGTAAGAAACCCCTCGTGTGTTTCCTAAAGCATCATAAATCTAAATTCAGGGTTTCCGAAGGCATCATAAATCTGAATTCACAATCAAAAAAAAAAAATTGTCCAAATTATCAACCTGAATGATTGTGATCACAAGTGCAATTTTGTAATGCTGCAGCTTACTAAACAAGTATGAGAATAAAAATATAAACGCAAAAGTTACGCTACTTCATTAATGCTTTA
This sequence comes from Boswellia sacra, assembly GCA_013180625.2. Classification (NCBI taxonomy): domain Eukaryota; kingdom Viridiplantae; phylum Streptophyta; class Magnoliopsida; order Sapindales; family Burseraceae; genus Boswellia; species Boswellia sacra. Next base: position 43,376 of record SNVD02011673.1, read on the forward strand.
CATATTCTTCACTCCAAAAGTCCCGGCAAATTGTTAAACCAATTTATTCTAATTCATTCGTGTATTCCACACAACAAGATCCGACATACATCAAATTTGGACAATCAGAATCATAATCAAGTAAGCACAAGAAGTAGAACCACAGAACAAGTATACCCTCTACATTAAACAAGAAAAACAGAGCCTTAAACTCGAAACAAGCAAGATACATTACTGATTCAAGATCTATTACACTTCTTATTGACCAAATTGTTCAATCCTATCCTCACTCAGATTAAGCCCGGCCATTGAATCCTCCAATCCACAACTACTCTCCACCAGCACATGAGGATCATTATAATGCCTAACAGCCTGCACAATTCCCCTCAGTCTCTTATAAGGATCCGAGCAGTCAAAAACCTCTGATCCCACAAACAAACCATCACACCCCAATTGCATCATCAATGCCGCATCAGCAGGAGTAACAATGCCTCCTGCAGCAAACTGCACCACGGGAAGCCTTCCCATTTGCTTCGTTTGTGCCACCAAATCATAGGGAGCGGCAATTTTCTTTGCAAATGCGAAAACCTCATCCTCATCCATGTTGTTCAAAACCCTAATATCTCCCATCATAGACCTCACATTCTTCACAGTCTCGGCAATATTACCAGACCCCATTAAATCCCCTTGAATCCTTATCATAGCCGAACCTTCTCTCACTCTCCTCAAAGCTTCTCCAAGATTTCTACAACCACATACAAACGGAGACCTGAAATTATGCTTGTTAATGAAATTATCTTCATCAGCAATACCCAAAACCTCGCTCTCATCCACATAATCAACCTCGATACTTTCAAGTATCTGGGCTTCAACAAAATGCCCAACACGGACGCGTGACATCACAGGAACAGAAACACCTCGTTTAACACTCTTGATAAGACACAGATCCGGCATACGCTGAATGCCTCGTCGAGCAGGCTCTGCCACCATTATCGAACAAGCTCCGGCAGCTTCCGCGATCTTGGCTTGTTCCAAGCTCGACACTTCAACAATCACCCCGCCGCGCAGCATTTGAGCTAGACCGGCCTTTATGGAAAATGGGTTTTTCTTGGCGTCGGTAATGGCACTGCCGTTGTAGACCGTGACGGCTCCGTCTTCCGCCATGGCAAGGTGTTTGAGGAAATGCCTGAATGAGGTAGAACCTGACGAATTGTTGTTGGTTGGTGAGAGAGTTGCCGCTCAAGCGTTTGGAATTGTGCGCTTGCTTTGAAGAGAGAGGAATAGAGAATATAAAATTGAGTGAAGTTGGAAGAGTTCGAGAAGATTCGGTGGATGTTCGAGGTGGGTGAAGTGGCAGTGGAGTCGGTGCGTGAATGAATCATATTATTGTGTAGAAGCTTCCATACGTTTCTCACCATTTCTACGAATATGCGCTCTGAGTCTGCATATTCTTCAACATTGTTCCGTTCAAGAAAAATATTAACAAAATTACAATCATGCAAATATAAAAAAAGTTAAATTTAGAAATGCAATAGATAAATAAATTCCCAGGCTAAAAGCAATTATGTGTCCGCGCCCGCCTTTTTTTTTTTTTGCTTATTTTATTGTTTGATCAAAGTTAATATCAAGTAAGCTTTTTTACTGTCTTACATTGCAGATAAATCCAGACTTAAACATTTGAAAGGACCAGTTAAAAAAGTCATAAACAATATGGTCAGTAGAGGGAAAAAAGTAATAGTTCAATTAAAATTTCAAATAATTTTGCTATAAAATTCCTAAAATCTTCAAATTTTGCAGGGGCCCCGAATAGATCCGCCGCTGCTCATGGTCTAGCAACTTTTAATAGTTTCGGCTCTGTTCGTTTATGAATCCAAATCCTATTTTCGGTGCTGCACATTTTTCAATGCAATTTATATTTAATCTCAACCACATATCCTTTTCAAAATTCAAAATAATTCAAAATCAACCACATATTCCTAAATTCAATTGAAAACAAAAATATCGGATTCATAAACGAACACGCCCTTTCATCTTTTAATATATAGTTGAAAATTATATATCGTATTTATGTTTGAAAGATACAAGTTATGGCCTTATGGGAGTGAAATGAGTGACCAAGAGTTTAATTTATGTGGTAATATATAATGCATACTCTTTTTCTTTCATAATTGATGTAAAAATACATTTATCAAATATGCTTGTAATATAATACTTCAAAGAGAAATAGGAAATTCTATGAGTGAAATATAAAGTCTATAGTAATATATTTAAGAAGCTAAAAGTTGAATGGGAGCTAATGAGTTTGTAAGTCCGGGCTAGACAGTTAGATCAATTTTAAGCGATTGGATTAGGTTGCATCATTAAAAAAAAGGGGTTAGAAGTAGAGAAGCTCTTAATAGCCCACATTGACACTCTCTCCTTAGCCACAATTAATGTTTAATTTTATGTAGCATCTTAAACCGTAAACCCTTCACCTCCACCGTCAAAAATGATATATTGCATCATATTTATTCAGTCACAACTTGAATAATAGGGCTTCTACAAAACTTAGGTTAACATAAAGTAGAAGATAAACAAATAAAGAAGAAACAAGGAAAAGAAATTAAGTAACCTCTTATAAGAGAAAGGAACAATAGAAAATGAAGAGAAAGACCCAAAAAAAAAAGAAGCGGAAAGGAAGGGGAAAGAAGAAAAGAAAAATGGATTTCAAAATAGACGTGATAATCAAATAAAAAATTATACTGAAATAAAACTACATTGACCTTCAAGATATTTAATTATTAGGTAAAAATCATGTTAATCATTCTTTTATCAATCGAAGATATTTAAATTATAAGAGATTGCATTATTTTATTTGAAAACAGAAAACCCGTTATTTCATTTTAAATTACAGGAAAAAATGATAGTCTCGAAATTAAAATAAGGATACTAACATTGTACCCCTAACTTATAGGTCAAAACAGGTCAAAATCTTTGCTAAATTGGAAACTAATGACAACCCACCAAAACAAATGAGAAAGTAACAATGGTCAAAATTTTTTAACAGTTAACTTACCAAAGTTGACCATCAAAGCGTATAGGTGGCCTTGCACATTTTTTTACTTAATGCTGGGCCTGGATGCAACAATTGCACTAAGCCTCAGCCCATTCTCATCCGTTTTTAACTCGGTTAATTCTGTCAGGATTCTTAAATGTTAAAAAAGCATTAAGACATGGAATCGTGTACAGGCTTCATATCCTATCTTAGATTTTGGTCAATCTTACTTCGTAAAAGAAGATGTGACTTATTTTAATATGTATAAGTTCAAGTTAAACAAAAGAATTTTGCGACAATTTCGAGAAATTCATGAAATTTGTTGATTTGTCCCTTACTTGGTTATGTCAACTTAAATCTTCTATACAGAGATTCAAGTTATTTTTCATGGCTAAAAAATAAATGCAATTTTCTTCCACTTCGTCTATGTAATTGTAATCTTAGATAATTTTATTGGCTTCGTTATTCTTTTGATTCCTTCACAGATGGGTCAGAGAAAGAGAGTAGATGCCGTGGATCGAATTTCAGGGTTGCCTCCGTCTATCATTTATCGAGTTATGTCATATCTGTGACTCTGTCCTCAAAAAACGTAGCTCGAACTAGCATTTTGTCCAAGACATGGAAACGTGTACACCCTTCATATCCTATCTTGAACTTTGACCAAATTTACTTCGTTGGAGAAGATCATAAAAAATTTCATGAAAATTTGGAGAAATTCATGAAATTTTGTTGATGATTTCATGAAATTTGTTGATGTTTCCCTCTTCGGTTCTGTCAGCTTAATATTTGTATACAGCAATTCAGGCTATTGATTAGCATTCTTGATGTTAGAACATCCTCTCTGGTTGGTAATTGGGTCAGATTGGCGGTAGAGAATGAGGTAAAAGACTTTGAATTTGAAGCAGCAGGTTATCATTTTGTGTATACATTGCCTCAAACCATCTTCTCAGCTAATCAAGTGCGTGTGTTAGAGCTATCTGGCTGTAGGTTGGAGCAGCCTTCTGATATTATAAATCTCCATTCCGTGAAAAACCTAACTCTGAACGTTGTTTAAATAAATGAACAGATGGTTCAAAAGCTTGTTACTGAAAGCCCTTTGCTCGAGGATTTGTGTTTATTCGACTGTCAGGGTCTTAAAACAATTGTACATCTCTAAAGCTCTCAAGCTCAATAGTCTGAGTATTCTTTCAGACGATGAACTTGAAAGTATTCAAATTGTATTTTCCGAGTCTTCAACAGTTTACCCTTAATGAATGTTTAAAAGACCAGCTAAGACGTACTTGACTAAGGTAAGGGAATTTCTTCGAGCATCCAAGAAAATTGAAGTTCTAGACTTCCGTGTGAGAGAGGTCATGGTAGGTCCCCAGAAGTTACAATTTTTTTTTTTTTATAAAGTTACATATTCCACTCATTTGTTTTCTTTTTCTTCTCTCTGTGTTTCGATTTATGAAGAGTTCATTAAATTTGGAAGAACTCCAGGGAAGTTGCCGATCACCCCAGCTTGTCATGTCGAGAAAGATTGCCATGTAAAATTGCAGCCATCAGATTACAGAAGTTTCCCGGACGGCCTTTTCTGCATTAATTGCAGACCCAAGACTATTTCCACATACTCATGGTTGGTTAATTTTTTAGTTTAATCTACGTGCTTTTTCATTAGGACGTCTAGCTATTGAGTCTGTATATATAATTGGTTATCAAATCGTGTTTCACTTAATTAATAACTTGATAATTGTTTCAATATTACAGTGGCTCTATGATGGGCTGAAGAATAGAGATGTGAAGTGCTGCAATTCTCAGCAAATCAAATGTTAGCGGCATTACTTGATAGATATGGAGATAGTGAGTTTTGATCGATATGATAATAAAAAATTACTTGCGGTAGATATGTTGATGAAGTTTTTACATAATTCCATGGATGCATGGTCCACCTTTCCAGCAGGAAAGATGCAATTTCGCTTGATTGGTGTTAATTTTAATAAAAATTATAATTTTTTTTTTTGTTTTTGTTAATTTTCTTGTACTTCCTTTAGTTTTACTGCTAAACTCAAGCAAGTTGTTTGTAGAGTTTGCTTCAAGTACCTTATTTTGTCAGATTTATGTTGAAGGCTTTATTTCCAGATTCTCCTTTCCTTCACATAATTATTGTTTTTATTTAACAAAATAACTGGTCTTTTGACTTAATTTCATTCGGAAATACTGTTTGTTACTTTTCATCATACGATAGCCCTGACTTTTTCGAAATTCATCATGGGCACCCCTTCCGTCAGTTTTGTCGTAAAGTGACATCATACGGTACCCCTAACTTTCTTGCCAGATATTGTTGTGAATGTTCTGTGGTAGGTGTTCACATACTTCCGAACATCATCCTCCTTTGAGAGGCTAAAAAGCTTCCTAATCTCGGATGCCTTCTTTGGACCGCTCATCCTTGGGTTTCCACTGTCTGTCAACCCAGATAGATCATTCTCATCCTTCTTAACTATAACCAAGTTTAATACAGACAGATCTTGACTAACAATGCATCCACGAACAGATTTCCTCGTTCGCTCTCCATTACAAGTGCTGACATTAGAAGTTTTGTAGTCAATTGCTTTCCCCAACCTCACCTCATTATTTATGTCAAGATATTTTATATAATCAAATTTAGAGTTTTAACAATATAACATAATAATATATTTTTAGATAATAATATAATTTTAAGTTATTCCAATAATTAATATATTATATGTCAAATAAATATAGTATGTATATGTCTTTTTTATATATAATATATTATATAAAATTTAAAATAATATTATATTTTATATCTTTCCATATAATGTTAGGGTGTAGGGACAAGGTGGGCATAGACGAAGCTAATTGCCCCTCCTCGATTTGAAATTGTTTTTTAGATTTAAAAATTTTTTAAAATATATTATTTATTTTGCCCCTCCTTTTTAAAAAATTATAAATTTAATTAAAGTTGATTCTTTTTCTTTATTATCACCTCAACAAATTTAAAAACATACTTTATTATTTGTGGTTCTATCTATTTACATAAAATTAAGGGATTATGTCTTCTTTCTCATTTATTTATATAAAAAAAGAAATTATTTCTTCTTCTTCTTCTTCACTTCACTCCACACCTTCACCAAATAAAAACATATCTATCTTGTGTGTTTTGTCTATTTACATAACAAGAATTGGAAGTTAGTATATGTAAAGATAAAAATTTTCTTCTTGTCTTTTATTTATCAATTTTTATCATATTAAGCAAATGTACTATGATTTAATACTGTTGAAGATCACTTTCTTTTTTTTTTATTCTTCATCCTAGTTTATAATTTATAGCTATTTACATATTATCATTATATTATCTATGAAAATTAGACAATAGTTCTATATAGTTGCTTTATTTTTTTATCCGATAACTTACTAGTTGTTTTCATTGTTAAGGTGTGTGTCTATATATATATATATATATAATTTTTCTAGACTGTGTTAAGGGTCATGATTTTGAATATTTTATATTTGTTATAATATAAATAAAATAAGTATAGACGTTACATGCCTCGTTTAATATTTATTTGCATCGTAAATCAAGAATTGAAACTTTTTTAGATATATTAAATATATAAAGTTATCAATATTAGAAAATTTTAGATTTATTACTCAAAAGTCAATTATTATTTATTTGAATAGTAAATTACTAAGTTGATTATTCTTATTTAAGAAAGTGTTTTTATTTTTTATTTTTTTAAAATTCATTTACATAACTAAATGAGGATCAATGGTTAAATGAAAATTTAGTTAATAATATGATAAGTTAGACATTATATCATACTTCCAAAATATTAAATAGTCAACTTAGTAATTTGACATGAAATTACTTAGTAATTGAATATATTATTATTATGAAAATTTTGAAATTTTACTATTCATAAACTTATATGACAAAAATTTTACTGTTCATAAAATTTTGTCCCCCCCTTGATGAACTTTCTGGCTCCGTCACTGAAGGTGGGTAGTAGTAAACCTGTCCCTACCCTATCATAATGCGGGGATTAAATTTTTTTCATTTCCGTCCTATCATTGTAAAAATGTCTCCACCCTCACCTCAATAACGGCAGATCCTCAACCCAATGGTACATTTTGCCATATCTAGTTTATTTTAAAAGAATATTAGAATAAGAAGAAAGTTGAAAACTTATATTCAACTCATCAAAGATTTAGGGCTGACTACTTTTCATAAGAATCATGCTTTTGTACATTAGTTTATTAATTAAAAATAATAATGTCGTTTTTATTCATCCACTAACTATAAATAAGCATTTCACATTATAATCGGTGATCATGGCACCATCTATGGCGCTCTGATATTGTATCAGTTGTCAGTTAATAATTTTAATGACATTTATTACTCATTAGAATAGTTATATGCAGCCCTACTTCTATCTCGTTGATACATTATCTAATATAAATAATTAAAAAAATTCCAATCAACCAAATTACTCTCAATCTTATGAGAATAATTTGATATATTAATTCAATAAATTATATTTTTCCAATCATATATTCAAAATACATAAGATTTTACCTAACTTAGGAAATAATTCATCCCCTCTTCAACTATTGCAAGTCCATCGTTGCATTGATTGTTAATGTCCTCTTGTTTCCATTAACACTTTTGAGATGAGAAACAATGACAACCTCATGCCAAGTTTTATAATGATTTTTCAATCTCGTCCAAATGATATAATGGTTACCGAATATTTCATGAAATAAATGTAACATCAAAGAAGCCAGCTGGAAAGCCCACCGATTAATGTGAGCCCTTATAGACCAATCCTCAAGTTCGAGCGCGGGAACAAACTAAAGACCAAATGGCCGTGGCATTTGACCGAGCCCAAACGCGAGAACAAAAGAGCAAGGCCCGCGTGATCGGAAGTATTGGAAAAATCAAAACACACATATAAGGTTGGAAAGATTCAAATCCTCCTTCTCTCCATGGAAAATATTTTAAGACCTTTGAAACGTTGTACAGTGCAAAGTCCCAAAAGATAGCCTAGGTACGATGATTTTTAAGCCCAATAGTATTTGAATTCTATCGTAAATGCAATTTGATGTATTAGTCAATATAGCAAAAATTCAGAGGAAAAAAATAAGAGAAATTATATGTTTAATAGGATTTTGTCATATAGACTACCATATCAAATTGTTATTTTTTTAATTAGATTTAAATTATAAGTCTAACATTACTATTTTTAAGTCAAATTGATATTGAGGATATCCGATCGGAAAACTATAACACAATATAGCACCGAAGGCACTTGCATCGTAATGGAAAGGGGAAATTTCAAACTTTTAATCTAAGGATGATCAATGATCATTGACGATAATATTGTTGATTTGATTGATGGAAAAAGGGCTAAAACACAAAAACATCTACTGAAATAATAAACTACCGTCATTGCAACCCCAATGGAGCTAGAATGGTAGAAGATAAAATTTTCATTAATGGTGAAAAAGTCTTCTTAACTACTCTTTAATTTTTAATAAATCATTACTATTGTTGTTGTCTAGACACCTTGATTCTAAAAATTGTCAAGAATTAACAAAAAGCTTTGAAAATTTTCCGGAAAATTCACTAAAATATCATAACGGAAAGAGAATCATGAAGTTTCAATTTTTTGGGATATTGTAAAATTATTCAAAATTTGTGAAATCAATATAAAATCCCATAACTCGTAATTTTAAATGTTCCTATAATTCATTTTGCTTTTTATACTAAATATACGTTTCTCTAATTCGTCTATAATTTTTTATGTATAATAATGAATGTAATTGCAATTTCTGTTAAATATATTCCTAATCTATACATACCAATATCTTAAAGTCTAAAAAACCAGTCACTAAATCTCAAAAAACAACAAACATATTACATATATCACATAGCACAACCATCATCAACTTCAGTCTATGACCAAACCAATTGAAAACAATTTTAATTAGATTTATAGCTAATTGAGAGATTAGATTGAATTTAGAAAAAAGGATTAATCCAAACCAAATATCGATTCTATCAACAAATTGCACTATAGAAATAAGCTGATGATTGATCTAGCCCAAATAAAAAAAAATGTCTAAGAGAGATATAACCTTTTCTTAATGATTTTAATTCAAAACTTATATGAAATGAAAGGATCTATTTACTTTTGCTAAGAAAAAAAATTGAAAATAATGTAATTGACCTTTGATAGGTTTTTCTTGTTTTGTATTAGATTTAAATCCGTCAATTAAATAATGAAAATTTGTAGACATTTTTTCAGATAAGATATGTTTTAGAGAAAATAATTGAATATAATTAAAAATCTTTAAGATGATAAATCTTAGATTGGATCCAAAAACCCAGGTCACCCCAACAGGAGTAAACCGTATTTGACCAATTGCTCCAAGAGCGTAACAATTTTCAGCGATTATTAAAAAACATCTCACAAGTGTGCATCATGACACGTGGCAACCTCTGGCAAGATCCCTCCAAAGTACGAATTTTGAACAACAAGTCAAGCGCTCAAAAAAAAAAAAAAAAAAAGAAGAGAGAGAGAGAGAGCGCGACCCCACGCCATGTGGGACGGTGGGTGAATTGCAAAACTCGGTTCAAAAATCACTCCTCCTCCACTGGGCCCCATCCCCCCACCCAATCGTCGTCGTTTTCTCTCTCCACCATCAATCACCCAATCTACTCCAATTTAAACTCCCTCACGTTCCTCGCGCGTGCCTCACCATCCCTCCTCCCTCCCTCTTGCTTGCTTGCTTCACAATATTCAATTTTTTTTTTACTGTTGAATTATTAATAATTACCGATTTTCAAGTGGATTGAAATGAAAAGTATAAATTAAGAAGCTTTAATTTGAATGTACAACGAGAGGCTCCTATCAGAGAGAGAGCTTCTTCAGTACATTATTTAAAAAACAAAGAGAGAGAAGGCGAGAGCTTTTGAGAGAGAGAGAGAGAGAGAGAGAGGAGAGTTTCGGAGATCGAATCACTACTCGATACTACTTGCATTGCGCGGAGAGAGGAGGGCGAGATCGTAATTTCGGTTGTGTTTGAAGGTTGGAGATGAACGGGAGGCAGGGAGGGCAGAGATCGGGTGCTGCCGGGGTGCAGGTGCACCACCAAAGGCAGTGGTCCTCAGATAGCCTATTCGATAGTTCATCCAACGGGAGATGGCTCCAATCTGCTGGACTTCAGCACCTGCAACAGCCTAACACTTCAATGCCTCCTCTTCAGGTTTCCGATCTTTGCGGTTCTTGTTTTTATAGTTGTCTCTGTTTGGCTAGATAGAAAGTGCAGGAAAAGAAATGAAAATCACTGACTTCGGATAGTTTGATTTGAGCAGTGGAAGTGTAATTTTTTATAGTAGATTTTGTAAATACTTTTTTATTATGTTTTATTATTTTTTTTAATTCTGTATTATCGTTTTGGAGAGCGTTGCTTGTGTGCCTGAATGGAAATGTTTGGATTTTATGGATTTGGATTTTATAGATCTGATGCTGTAATTTTACTTTTCGTTTCTGTTTGGTTGCTGAGAACATGCAGGAATAGAAAATAAAATTAATGACTTCGGATAGTTTGACTTGAGCAGCGGAAGTGTACTGTTTTACAATTTTTTTTCTAGTATTATTGTTTTGGGGAGGGTTGCTGGTGTGCTTGAATGGAAATGTTTGGATTTTATAGATCTGATGCAATGATTTTAGTTTTTGTTTCTGTCTGGCTCCTCAGAAAATGCAGGAAGGCGTAAGAGAAACGAAAATTTTACCGTGGAAATTTGAGAAATTTTTTGGATTCTATAGATCTAATTTTATGAGTCATGACTGAATCGTGAGCAGGACTATAATTTTTATGGTGGCGGTGGTGGAGGAGGTGGGCAAGGTTCGAGAATGCATAGGAATGCTCACAGGGGTTTCAATGGAGGAAATGAGTACTACAACGAGCCTTCAACTCCACCAGTTAGTTCACGGCCCTCAAGCCAGAGGAAGAGTGGAGAGCAGTCTCCAAGTGAGTTTAGTCCTGGGCTCTTGGATCTGCATTCTTTTGATACTGAACTTCTTCCTGAGGTGGGTGATGATTTTAGTTTATACCGCATTGGTTTTGATCTTATGAGGATTATGGACTTTTGTATAGTATTAGTATGTTTGCTTGTTTTAATACTTTAAACTCCATTGAATTGAATACAGACTTGTTCATGAGAGCTTTAGTTTGAAGCTGTGAGCTAGTTAATTTTCTAATTGATCTGTATATGTGTGTACATCATGTCCTCTTGCATCTTTGCTTTAATAATTTCTGTGAAATGTACATCCATTCAGAAAATTTATTTTCTTTTCATATGGATTTCATTATCAGTTATAACTGCAATCAAAGTTATTTTCATCCTAAACTGTAAACCCCAATTTGTTGCTTAAAGAATATGGCAACAAGACAAATCAAACCCCGCAAGTATTGTTAGATGGAAAATGGGTCTGCATTTAGTTGTTGAATTTGTTTTTGAGTTTTAGCTTCCAGGAAAATCATTTCTTTTTTTAATTTTAATTTTAAATTAAATTATCTATTGTTATCCTTTATGTTTCTTCTCTCACTGTTTTTATTATACTTGTCTTCATTTACAATAAAATTATGCATTCTCATGTAGATCCCCCATTTTTGTTGAAACAGGGAAAAAAAAACAGTGATGTCTTTACTGATTAAACTTGCTGCAGTATGCTGCTGTCTTTTCCTGTTAGATTTATATGAATAGAATGTGGTAATATTAAGTGTAGAGGTGCGCTGAAGTTTGTTTTTTGTGTATTATGTGACAGTTTCCACTTTCAAGCCTTTATGATGGTCCCTCCCTGTATAGAGGGAGAAGCTTTGATGACTCTGAACCCTACCTCGCAAACAACAAACAAACTGGTAGAGCTCGTGGTATGCCGGAGAACAACCTCATGAAAAGCTTTGCTGCTGATAAAGAGAAGGCCAGTTCTGTTGCAAAGATCAAAGTTGTGGTATGTTCTCTTTTATTTATTTATATTCGTTTTATTTATCCACCTTGCCAATTGTTGAAAACTCTGAATCGCGTTTATTAGCTTGAGAGATTTTGCCTCTTTATGTATGAAATGGCTTGCCTTGCTGATGTTAAATAACATTCCACTTTATTCATTGTCTGACTGACCTTCTTGTCAGGCATGGCTTTAATACTGCCTTTCATCTGAGTTTCTAGTATATTTGGTCATATTTGGGTTGCAGGTGCGCAAAAGACCTCTCAATAAAAAGGAGCTGGCAAAGAATGAGGAAGACATTATTGAGACATTTTCTAACTCTCTTACGGTTCATGAGACTAAGCTCAAGGTGGGTTTCTCTGATGTTCTCTGTGCCCTTCTGCCCCAAGACATAAAGTGCTAAAGAAGTCAAATGAGAACTAAGAGAACAAAGCAAAGCTGTCTATTTATAGATATCAATGGACAATGTGCTGAGGCATAGTATTTCATTCAGGTGCTTTATGTTTTGATCTTTTTGATATTGACCTTTGCAGGTTGACCTAACAGAATATGTTGAGAAGCATGAATTTGTTTTTGATGCTGTACTGAATGAGGAGGTTTCAAATGATGAGGTGGGTTTACAACCAGAATAAATTGATGGACAAAATGAAGAATATTAAACGACACATGGCTTCTGAAAATATTGCTGCCTTTTAAGCTTATCATTACTACAATATTATCTGTAGGTGTACCGTGAGACTGTGGAGCCCATAGTTCCTATTATTTTTCAGCGCACAAAAGCAACTTGCTTTGCTTATGGGCAAACAGGTGAACAGCTGACTCCAAAATGTTAGATAGATATTGTTGAAGAGTTTTTTCCAGAGAAAATAATATTTGTATTACTCTTGGGAAATTTTATATTGAGTTCTGATTTGGACTCATCATAATATATTTTCAATTCGTATCTATGGTGAACCATTGGTTTCTTTTTTCAACTCAAAAGTAATTTAACTTGAAACATGTCTGAAGGATACAGTTAATGTTAAGTTTTTGTTCACATAATGATTTCAGTTCTTTCTGCTTTGAATGATCTCAACAGAAGAATTATTGCTGTAAGTGAGCTTGCCCTCATGGAATTTTTCTATCTGTTCAGGAAGTGGTAAAACCTACACTATGAAACCTTTGCCACTTAAAGCATCACGAGATATATTGAGGTTGATGCACCATACTTATCGGAACCAAGGATTTCAGTTGTTTGTGAGCTTCTTTGAAATATATGGAGGAAAATTGTTTGATCTCCTTAGTGATCGGAAGTAAGTTGGTTTAACCTTTAATCTTCTGTAATGTATAAGCCCTAGCATTTTTTAAATTTGTTCAACCAAAGACTTTAAACAATATTCTTCTGCAGGAAACTCTGCATGAGAGAGGATGGCAAGCAGCAAGTCTGCATAGTGGGTTTGCAAGAGTACAAAGTATCCGATGTAGAGACAATTAGGGAGCTCATCGACAGAGGGAGTGCGACAAGAAGCACAGGCACAACAGGTGCTAATGAGGAATCTTCTCGTTCACATGCTATACTTCAGCTTGCTATCAAGAGGTCAGTTGATGGCAATGAATCAAAGCCTCCCCGTCTTGTTGGCAAGCTTTCCTTTATAGACCTTGCTGGAAGTGAACGTGGTGCTGATACTACAGATAATGATAAACAGACTAGGTAATTATCTATTTGCTCTTTTTGTTTTTGTGGTTGTTCAGATTTCCTTCAAGGTTGTGTATATATAAAAGTAGAAAAGTGAGTCACAGGTTGTTTTATCGGAAGTTGGATATATGCCCCTGCACTTTCTGCCTATTTAGGGGATGGGATTATTTGCAAACAAATTGTATTTTGCTTGCAAGGTGTTCAAAGATGTTTTAAGTACTGAATTAACTTTTCCCTTTTGATCTTGAATACCATCCAGATATAGTGGAAGAAAATAGAGCAATAAGTTCAAATTATACCTCTCTTTTTACTTTAGATGCCAACCATCATAGGTCAAGTTGTACTCACTAAGGAGTCAATATCCTGCTAACGAATTGAATATATTAAATACTGAATCCAATTCATCAGCTACGAAAATTTCATCTGAAATTTAAAGAAATTTAAAGTCCAATCAATGGTGTTTTTATGTCCAGCGTCTACAAAATTTCTTTTCTGTTGTAATTTTTAACTGGACGAATAAGCTTTACAAGTCATTTCTACTGCATGATGCAGAATGGAAGGAGCGGAGATTAACAAGAGCTTACTTGCATTGAAGGAATGCATAAGAGCTCTTGACAATGACCAGGGTCACATTCCTTTCAGAGGCAGTAAATTAACTGAGGTTCTGAGGGATTCATTTGTAGGCAATTCACGCACAGTTATGATATCATGCATTTCACCAAGCTCAGGGTCTTGTGAACATACTCTCAACACATTAAGATACGCTGACAGGTGAATGGAATTATCTGGTCATCTGGAATAATTCCTTTATTAACATAGATAATTTTCTACTCATATATTAATAAAACATTAATGCCAGGGTGAAGAGTCTTTCAAAAGGAAACAATCCTAAAAAGGATATACTGTCTTCAACTTTAAACCTGAAGGAATCGACTACCATGCCCTTGTCTTCTGTTTTACCAAATGCATCCACCTATGAGGATGACACTGATGCCTGGCCTGATCAAAATGAAAGAGAAGATTTTGATGTATCAGAAGATTCCTATGAACCAGAGAAACCAATATGGAAGAAAAATGGAAAGCTAGAGCCACTCAGTCTCTCTACAGCTGAGGATAAATTGCGAATGCCCAATGGTCAGATGAAATGGAAGGACCAGCCGAAATCTGGTTTTAAGAACTCAAATTCAGATGATGATTTGAATGCCCTCCTACAGGTAAATCTGCGAACAGAATGATTATTTTTATACAGAAACCAAAGTTTGTTCTTTGTTGACTCTTGCAACCTGTGTTGGATGTACTCAGGAAGAGGAGGATCTTGTAAATGCTCATCGGAAACAAGTGGAGGATACCATGAATATTGTTAGAGAGGTATGCAAGATAAGCTTATGAACGATCAGTGTTTACGATTGGCAGAACCAACAAAGATGTGTTCTCATTTATTACCTATACTTTCACTTTATCTTCATGGCAAATTTCTAGGAAAGAAAATCTTTTAGACATTGGATAGGCTAGTAAATATACATTTAATAGTAGTTAGATAATATTTTTTTATTACATTTGCAGGAGATGAACCTGTTGGTTGAAGCAGATCAACCTGGGAATCAGCTAGTCGATTATGTTGCAAGATTGAACGCCATTCTTTCCCAGAAGGCTGCAGGGATCATGCAATTACAAACTCGTTTGGCTCAGTTCCAGAAGCGTCTAAAAGAGCATAACGTTTTAGTCTCATCTTCTGGCTACTGATCTTATATATAAAGACGCAGATATATAAGTCATACTACAACCTGGTTGCTATTCCTAAGTATGATAACAAAATTATTGGCCCCTACATCGCGGCCAGTCATTCCTTCTAGTGATTTTATGAGCATTATTTGAAGCTCGGTGTCTCATTGCTGCATTCAGCTTGATGATTCACCAGCCATTATGTATTGTATTGGTAATCTTCATTAAATTTGAGATGCTGAGGATCTCGTTAACGCGTTAAGATCCTATCCTATCTCTCCTTCCCATAATACCCTTTTTTTGTTCTTTATTTACTCTAAGTTACCGGCATGCATTGGGATTTTGCATGCCATATTGCATACTCTTGTAAAGTTGAGCACTGTAATTTGATTCATTAATTGAATAGTTCTTGTTGGACTGCTTATTAATTGTTATTTATCTGAGTAGTTAAGTGGTCATTGTCAGATAACAAGAGAATGTTTAATGAGATTGTTGCATAAATCAAGATAAAAATTAACGAAGGCAAGATCTTGATCATCAACAGCTGCAGGGGATACACGTTCTTAATTTCAATGGTTATGATTGACTGATCCATGAGTTATTCATGAGAATAAATTACTGAATGGAACGCAAGTACGAGGACATTCTTGTCAAATTGCAAGTCACATTTTTCGAAGCATGGTAACAAACTTTTGGTTATAAGGGGTATTTCTGTCATTTTCTACGAACGTTTCCCGCCTCCTTGCTCTTCAACGATATCCACTCCACTCTACGTTAGCAAACTCTGCTACTCGATACGCAGTTCTCACAACAAAACGAAGAAGAAGTAGAAGAGTAACCCACAGAAGACAAAGAAAACGAAAACAAGAAAACAGAAAATACTTCTCCAAAAGAAACAGAAACATAACCAAGATGCAGATTTCAATCTTTGACGTGGGTGTTCTCCAAAAGCTGAGCTTCGTGGTGTTCGTTATATGCGTCTTGATCTCTTTCAAGAACCAGAATTTAGATACCAAAAAAGACTTCAACACCATCAAACCAACTTCATCTTCTTCTTCTTCTTCGTCCGATTCGGATACTTCTCCGGTTATGTCAGCGTCTCAGTCGGTGTTCTTGTCCAAGGAGGACAAGGATCTTGACCAAGTTGACAAGTCTTCTCGTTCTCTGGACTATGACTACTACCGGGACTCATGCCCGGAAGCTGAGGCCACCGTTAGAGCCGTGGTTCGGTATCTGTACAAAGTCCGCCCTGAGGTTGCTCCTGCTTTGTTGCGCCTTGTTTTCCACGACTGTTTCATTGAGGTAAATGTTCTTTTTGTTTTATTCTGCATGGTTTTCATGGTTCTTGATTAGGATTCTTCATTTTCTTGCTTAATTTGATCTTTCTGGTCACGTTTTGTTGTTGCTTTCACATTTGAATCTGGGTTTTATCCATCCAATGCTGTATCTTGCTTTCCGGTGATTTTGGTTTGGTGCTTGATCTTTTTTTCCTCTTGTTTTTGTTGGCTTTTTGATGGATTTTTCTTTTGGGTTCTTTATTTCTTGCTTAATTTGATCATAATCTGAAAGTTCTTAATCACATTTCTTATTTCTTTCACGTTTTAATCTGGCTTTAATACATCTAGAATCCGCTATAATGTGGCTTTTGGGTGACGTTGATAGATTTGGGTTCAGTGCTTGATCTTTGTTTCCTCTTGTTTTGTTGGCTTTTGGATGAATTTCTCATTTGGGTTGTCTGTTTACATGTTATTGTTAAATTCCTACTTCGTGCTTTTTTTGCTGATTTCTTTGATCTGGGTTTCATTTTGATTCTCTGTTACCTTGTTTAGGGCTGTGATGCTTCAATTTTACTGGATGATGCTGAAGGAATTAACTCAGAGAAAGATTCTCCTCCCAATGAGAATCTGAAGGGTTTTGATATAATTGACGTAATCAAGGAAGAGATTGAAGACGTATGCCCTGGTGTTGTTTCTTGTGCTGATATCCTCGTTTTGGCAGCTAGAGAAGGTGTTGTTCTGGTAAATATCCATTCAACTTAACTTCTCAAATTTATAAAAATCAGGCTCTCTTCATCTCATATAATCGTTAAAATTTTCAATTTCAGTCTGGTGGACCATTCTATCCCCTCTATACTGGTAGGAGAGACAGTTTGCTTTCTTTCTCAGATACTGCAACTTTTGAGCTTCCCTCACCAAATGGAGATCTATCTGACACGATTGCATCTTTTGCATCAAGGGGATTTGATGCAAGAGAAATTGTTACTCTCTTGGGTATAAATTCTTTTTCCGATATTTTCTAATTTTCCTAAGTAATTAGAAATTTCTGAATTTTGCTTGTATAGAGTTACAGCTTCAATTCAATTTTTCTGTCATTTTCTATCTTCTAGGTGATTGTCTGACAGATTTGTTGAAATCAGCTGTAGTAAAAATAAAATATTAAATATAGCTATAAATTAGACTTTTTGAATTTGGCACTTGGAAGAGCAAAACGTCCAACCAAGCAGTTTCACTCCCTTGAGATAACTTTGATTCCCTCATTTTATTTTCCAATCAATAAAATAAATATGTGATCTAGAACCCCATTTTTTTCTATTTGTAGTCTTCTCAGCACAAAATTTGAGTGTGCATATCAATCATTGACTAATAAATGCATTAGAGCTTAGTTATATTTGGTATGATAAAGTTTTCCTTAGATTACAACTGTCAGCAATCTGTGAATGATTATGATTTCCTTCTATAGATTATTCCTTTATACCTATAAGTTTGTGCTTATAAAATCCTGGTTTGAATGTTTGATTATATAACTATTTCATGAAGGTTTGTTTTTCTAAAATTTCCACTTTTGCTTCAGTTCTGTTGCATGATAGTAACTTCATTGTTAATTTTCACAGGTGCCCACAGCATTGGAATGATGCACTGCAAATTCTTCGAAAACCGTCTCTATAACTTTAGTAGCACTAATAAACCCGATCCATCTCTGAATCCTGACTTCCTGAACTTCTTGAGAACAAAATGCAGCAACATTTCGGAAACTTCATCAGCACCATCACCTTCCTTTTTTGTCTCACCACCATCATCCACAGCACCATCAGCTCACCTTAATGGCTCTCCATCATCGTCCGCAGCACCATCACCTCACCTAGATGGCTCACCATCATCATCTGCAACACCATCAGCTCACCTTGATGACTCACCATCATCTCCAGGAGCACAATCACCTCATTTTGATGGCTCACCGTCATCATCTGTATCACCAGCACCTCACCTTGATGCCTTATCATCATCATCTACACTACCGGTAACTAATCTTGATATCCCACCATCACCTTCAGCAGCACCAGCATCTCATATTGATGGCTTACCGGCATCATTACTTTCCTTTGAGGAATTATCTTCTCCAACTGAGGGACCGGGAGTAAGGGTGGATCAGGTTCAGCATACAGCAGGTTTTGGCACAGTCTACTATCGCAGTCTTTTGCAAGGGAAAGGAATCCTTTATTCAGATCAGCAGCTAATGGCCGGTGAAGAAACAGGGATTTGGGTGAGAGCCTATGCTTCTGATATCTCCTTGTTCCGCCGAGACTTTGCCTTAGCAATGATGAAGCTCTCAAATCTCAGAGTCTTGACAGCGCCAATGGGTCAGATCCGTCTCAATTGTTCAAAGGTGGCATAAGTGGACATAGCTGGAGGGGACTGTAAATTTTCTGAAATGCATTTCACTTGTTAGTTGTTATACAGTACTTAGATATGTTTACAACTTGATCAGCTTTCTGTTATTACGTTGGTTAGCATCCATAGCGCTGGAAAACTAGCCACTTGCACTAGTTATTCCAATGCTATAACTGGTAGTAATTGTTCTGATAAATTGATGTTGAATTCATAAAGTTGCTTTATTGGCCTTTGCTGAATTCATGAAATTTGCATTTATTAAGTGAAAGAATTCTTTAGTAAGGAGTCTGTTATGTGGGGTTTTATGTTGACGAACTGGCTTAAATGTTGAGTAAATTCAATCTTCAATTGTATAGAATCGAAGCACATTCATGAAAACAAATGCAGGTAAAGAAGTTAGAGACAAAGCGTACTCTGGAAAGGTACTGATGTCCGGATATTAATGTCTAAACTTACAAATAATTTATTGGTAACAAGACTAGCTCAAGCAGATAGAAATGCAAAGATCTATGAAGCTGCAAGTCAATCACAATCATAACTCACACAGAATGATAAAGAAAAGTAAATAGGAATAGACGGCAGATCTATATGAACAAGGAATGGCTCACAAACAAGAGGTTCACAATCTAATGGATCCAAGTCGTCGTTTTGAACTGTTGAGTCTGACAGGGGCTTGAGGAACAGAGAATTCTGAGTACATATCCATGAAAAACTTATCGACAATGTCGAGGTAAACAGGACTTTTCAGGCGAGAATAGTAGTGGATTGCCTCTTCTATGTCCAACACATGTTCTACATCACCAGCATCCATCATATCCAACTGCTTCATCTTTTGTGCTAATGCATAACCCTCTGCATTCATGTCATGAGAACACTGATCTTCTCTTTTCTCTATATGGAAACTTCCCTTTTTCTTCTCTTCCTTCATTCCCTCTTCTTGTTTGTTCTTCAATGGATTCTGCTTTGCAAAATCCTCCAAGCTTCCACTACATGCATCGTCTTCAGCAACGGGCTCTTTCGAAGCTATGACGCAATCATTCCTTCTCTTCTTTGCCTCTTCTAAATCAGACTCCCATTCTTTGCAGAAGTCAGCATAGTACTGATCTGCTTGGCGATTTCTTGACTTGCAAAAGCAGCTTAAGAGAGGAGTTTTTGGTAGCTTTTGGTATTTTCTTAATAAGAGTGACTTGAGGTTTAGAAGGGTTTTCTGAAAGAAGTTTTTGGTTTTTGTAATGGACTCTCTCAGCATCATATTTTCTCTAGTACTGTATAGTAAGGCTTATTTTCTCTCAGTGCCTCTGCCTGCAACAACAGAGAAAATATATAATCTTTGGCTTCTTCTCTAAATATTTCTTCCAGGTAAGAGATAGAGACATTTAAAGTTTCTTAAGATTATCAGCAAGACAGATAGAGCTAAAAGCTAAAGATGGGGTCTAAAAGGGAAAGTTTCCTCAGTTCAGTCTTTTACTTTCTCTACTTTTTGTTCTCATCCTTCAATATTCTCTGTCTGTCTGTCTCTCTCTTATCTCTCTCACGCTGAATTCTGATGACTCGTTTGATTATATGATCACAAATCACGCACACAAAGAGAAACTATTAAAATTTGATTAAGAGGAAATTGGTAGACCAGTGTGCATCGACACTTCTTGGCGCGAAGCACGAAAAATTTAATGAAAAGTGAGAAATTAAAGGCTGTAGAATTCAATGATTATGAATGCTTTGTTTTGACTTCTTGTTGTCTAAAGCATTGCTGCATTGATTGAGATGCAAAGCTAAAGGTACTTATTTCGTGAAAGTTTGTTTGTGCTATTTCACCATTTCCTGTCTAATGGGTCCAGAGGTTCTGATCAAAATTCAGGTATTCTGTCCTACAGCAATGAGGAACTTGATCCTGTAGCAAAAACATTGTACGCTAGCATGCCTTTTTTATTAGAATAAACTCTTTTTACATCTGCAACAATTAATCTTGAGCATGTTAGGGTTCTTAAAGCCTGCTGGCTAGTGCATGTGATATTGAATGGATTGATAACCTCCAACTTACACATTAATGTTAAGAGAAGGTCTTAAGTGCCCCATAGGATGGTCCCTGGTCCATCATGAATTTGGTAAAACTGAAGGTCCCCAACCCAGTTAATATAAGGATTAGGTGCATTTTGATTGTTGTGCTGGGAAGTCTCTTTCTCACAGTAAGTCTGTAACATCATATTAATTGCTTCAACTTGGAAATTTGGTAATGTCTTGTGCTTACAGTTGAATGTAATTGTAACTTGCAAACCTGTTCCTAGTAAAAAAAGATTTGGGAATTCTGCTTGTGGGGCTACACTTAGAGTCCTGCCTGAAAGGTACTAGGCCTTGTTTACCTTTAGGAACATTTCATTCTCAGATGACTTCATGGGGCAAAGGATGGGCCACATCCAGTGAAGACCCTGGTTGATCTAAATCCTTATCTTGAAGTTAAAGCTTATAGGCTTATAGCCTATATACTGTTCACAACTATTATCAAATTCTATGGCACAGTGAAAGGACATGTTTAAGTTACGGATCATAATACGGTAGATTGGATATATCGATACATCAATTTTCTAAATTATATAAAAAGTTATAAATATGGACACTTGGTTTAGGTAACAAGAATTATCCGCTGAGGTCTGTGTATCACACAATGTCCTTCAAACAGTTTCACCCGCTTGCCCTCTAGGATATAACAACATTGAGCAACAAGCAAGGGGAGCAAAACA
Source organism: Boswellia sacra (assembly GCA_013180625.2). Classification (NCBI taxonomy): domain Eukaryota; kingdom Viridiplantae; phylum Streptophyta; class Magnoliopsida; order Sapindales; family Burseraceae; genus Boswellia; species Boswellia sacra. The sequence continues at coordinate 65,203 of SNVD02011673.1, forward strand.
CTTCTGCTCAGATGAACTGGAAATCCACCAAACTCTATCATGAACTCTAGATCTAGAAACTAAGATTGAAGAAAGCAAGAGAGAAAGAAGAAAGTAGAGAAAACTCTAATTTTTGGTGTATTGAACAAATGAGGAAGGACCTTATTTTATAGGCATTTGTAACATACAATTCCATTCAATTGAAAATTAAATTTGTAACCACAAATTTCCATTCAACATAAGTTACAAATCAATTTCCATTCAATTTATAAGTAACAAATTTGCAAATCAACTTTCATTCAAACCATAATAAGTTACAAAAAAAAAAAAATTTGTAACATCGAACTTAAATTTTTCCATCAGTAAAATTTACAATTTTTATATATTCAATTACAATTTTTATACACTCATTTATAATTTTTATAAAATTTTGAAAGTGATATACGATATATCAGATGTATTGTAGCAAAACCCATAAGTTATAGAAATTTGTAAGATTATATATTTCTTACATCTGATAAACAAGATTGCCTTGTGGGATATGCTGAACTGGTTCAACCATAACCCACATAATGCAGATATATTTCTCATATGTGATCTAGTTGTCAAGTATGCATGGTAACCTTAGTGACAAACATCTGATTTGATCCATCTCACTCGGGGAAAAACAATTTAGAATTTGATAATAACCTTTAAAGCCATTTGAAATCATGGCATCAAAGATTCTGATTTCTGAATCAATGGAAATATACTGTACGCCATATTATTGATGTGATCTTACAATGATTGTATAAAATTGTTCAACAATTTTCCTCCACAACCATACCTAACACTGGCAATTTTACAAATGACAAAAGCACCTGGCCTCTCAAAGAATACTGACAGAATAGAAGCACAAATGGCTTCATAACATTACTGATTTGCATATATGAATATCTGTACAACTTTGGTTTTTAGTTGGGTATAACACAATAAATTTTCTCTTAAATTCGAGTAGCTTCCTAATGACTTTCTACTGACGCCCTCTGTTCTTGTTGAATTTAAAAAACTGGTGCAGCAGTCTATGGACTTCACCGTAGTTATTAGTTGAAGATACAAGACGATCTTTAATCCACCGAGGGAGCTTGTTAGTTGGGTGAGAAAAGCTCCTTTTTGAGGATTCAGATGCATACCTAATGTCAACCAACAAAATTGCTGCGTAGTCATTTATATGTCGAATTGCTCTACCTAAAACAAAGAAAGGAGAAAAGTAAGGATGTCAAAGGCCAGTTCTCACAAGACAATAGATGCAATTCAATCCTAAGTACTAAATGCCTAAACTAAATGGGAATTATTTTGGAGAATCAATATTCTGGAAAGCTTTTGGGACTGAATATCTCCAATGTGAAAAATGGATACATGTAATCCAGTTCCCATCCTGACAGATATGAAACTCACAACTGATAGATCTGAAAAGCCATACTTACCATTTTCCAAATTGTGTTAGGATTCTTTATAGCTAATGTAAGGATAAGAGCACTTACCAATTGATTGATTTACAGCTTTCATGCAGAGATTTTCATAATATTCTTTTCCCCTCCGCCTGCATCTTTTAAGAATGCTGAACCCAGCCTGAACATCTCCATCATAATATTCATCACTTGCTAAAGTCTTGGGAGCTTTAGAATTTGGATCTCCCAAACCTTCAATATGCTTTATTCTCTCCAACAACTCAATATCAGATGGGCTAGGGTAGGGCAGTCCAACCATGACTATACATCGGCCCATCCCATCACTGAAGTTGATGCCTTCTGATATCTTTCCACCAACTACAGCTAAGAGTACTGCACCAGTGAGAGGTATTGAATCTTCTTTTGGTCCATCAGAAAGAGTATCAATTGTTTCCTTGTACTCCTTGAGAACAAGATCTACGTATGTGTTTTTCCTAGGCTCTCTGAAGACACGTTTTTTCTTCATAATCCTGTCAAGGATGCCTGAAGTCTTCCATGATTCATACACTTGTTCTTCATACTCAAATGAGGAGAAGAATACGATGATTCCTTCAGGAACCACTGTCACCAAATTGCAGAGCATGAGCCCTAGTTCCTCTATCTGCAAATTCAGGCCCATTAACATATTTTAGTCATCTATCATGGTATCAGTAAATAAACCAGAAACTTTAAGAAAGAAACGAAGTATCGTACATCTAACATAAAACAAGTTGTTTGAGGTGGAGTTGTACAGTGTATTCGATTGAAAATAGAATGTAAAACAGTGAGTAAAGGATCCACAATATGGAACTAGTCATGAAAATTCAACTAAGAGATCAATCTTAGATTACCAGCTTCACCCAAATATTTCAAATAAATAACATGTAAATGACAGATGAATACAGAAATATACTCACCATAGTCGACAAGCTTCTGGATCCATAGCTAAAATCAAAAGATTTACCAGTTGGCCCACAGGAAACCGCAACTGGTAAAATACTCTCAGGAGGAACAATATGACTACATGAAAAAAAATGCAACTGGTTTGGAGGTAACCATGGGAAAAGTCGCTCCCTTGTCTCTTCCACTGGTTGCAAAGTTCCCCCCGCCAGAATAACAGCATGTGCTTGATTTACAATCTGCAGAAAGTTTTGGGTTAAAATTTTATTGCTGGGGAGTAAAAGCCCATACTGTAACTTAAAACTGATTTAACAAAAGATAATTTCTTGTTAAATTAAAAGCAATCTCTTGTCTGGGATCTAAACAGAGCAACAAATAAGAAAACTTTGGCCAAACCTCTGAAAAAATCTTTTCCCCTGTGAGCATTACATATTTTAAGAACCCTCCTTGTTGTCCAGAGCATATCTGTTGTGCCTTTGAAATTATTATCCGTCCATCACCGTCATTGTTTGTCAGTGACTGCAACATATCTACTAGTGCCCGGAAACTGGAAAGAATGCTAACTTGCTCAAAACTGTCCCCACTGTCCTTGAATGCTGAACTTTTCTGCAAGCTAGATGCCTTATCTCCATAACCACTGACCTGATAAACCAATTACACTTGTGAAATGGGGACAAAAATAACAATAGAATGACTTGAGGTTAAAAGGTAAAATAAATGCAAAATACACACTGACCTTATGAATGATATTGCTTTCCTTTATATAATGCACCAATTTGACCAAATTAATATTGTCTATGTTGAGAGAAAATAGAAAGTCATTTATAGCCATAGATGAACCAAAAGCTGTTTTCACTCCAGCAGCTTTTTCTGCATCTTGGCTCACATAACTCTCATCACACTCATTTCTTAGAACTCTGAGGAATGCCCAAGTTAAGACCATCAAAGTTTGGATATATCTTCGATTGCCAGGGCCCAAAAGATTGTGGAATCTTCCAAAGTACTTCTCTATGTAGTTATGAACATTCTCCAACTGAATAATCACCATGTACAATTGGTCAAACAATTAACCATAGAAGTGGGTTTTTGAATAGCACTTTGAGGCAACTTGAAGCACATAAATATTCAGTTACCAGGTTTATCAACTTATCAACTACACGCTAAAGTGGAAACGGTGATAACTTGACAAGTAATGGTGATGACACTTTATTTACCTGTGACAGAGTAATTTTAGCATCATACATGCTGATGAGAGAGTCAGCCAGATTGTGAGCCTCATCTATTATAACAATATTATTCTTCAAGTTAAGAACAAGTGATTCACGGGATGATTTTGATAGAAGAGACTGATAGGGAAGAACAACAAGATCAGCAGCTGGGACCATGCTTCGAGAGCCATAATATGGACATGTTCCCATACTTCTTCCAAGGTGAACAAGATCTTCAATGTCTAATGCTCCCTGTTGGGAAATCTCACTCCTAAATTGTTTTTGCAGTTTATGATTTCTAAGCATTGGGCATCCAGAAGAAGCCTTGGTTCGACGTACTCTTCCCTCTGCACCTAAGTTCTGCAAATCAAAATTTTGCCCAGTTAAAAGGAAACGGAAGCTTGCTGTACACATTATATACATGGAAGCCATATATAGTTGCCCCAACTTATGAATGTGTTTCTACATCATCCGGTAAGTGTCTGACAATTGAAAAGTATAATTTAGATATATTAATTGATGTGGGCAGGATCCATTGGATCAACAAGGAAACCATAGATGACAATTTGTCAACCAAGTAGTCAAAAACTGAATAAAGTCATAGGATCATGTAGCGACATCTAATCATAATAAGATATATCTTCAAGGAAGCAGCATGGTATTCCATTCAAAGGATAAATCAAGCCGTTCAGTGAACAAGTTCCTCTGAAACAAAAAGAAGATAACTTCCTTCTCTTATATAAACAGTGTGAACTTCGACGAGAAGATTGTAGAATAAACCCTGATAGGGCCTTTACCAAGTTTAACAACTATGACTAGAAAATTGATATTAATAGGAAAGATACCATATATAGTTGCTGTCAAATATATAGAAACAAAAAAAAAAAAAAAAAAAAAAGAGCCTTCAACTGCATAATCATAGGTTTGCATTGATACAAACTGCCCAAGTCTCAATAACTCAGTAAACCAAACCTGATATTCCGCATCATTTTTAAATTATGGGATTGTAATAAAGATTTATGAAACCTTGATTTTGCAAACTTCATTTTTCTTGTTCTTTTGGAGCTCTAAGCACCGTTCATTAATCTGAGTAGAGTTACCAAGTTTCAGAACCCCTGAATTGCAAACCAGATGACAAGAAAAAAGATTGTCAAAACATATAAATGTTGTAAAATTGATCAAATAAACAAAGACATTGCCGTACCTTCATTTATGCAGAAATTCTTCCTAGAACCCAAACAGACAACCTTTATTTCGTCAGCAAAAACAGTCTTCCGTAATTCCTTTATAAACTGTGAAAGCTGTGAGTGTGTCCTGCTACAAAAATAAACTTTCAACCCCTCTTCCTCCTCTTCAAACCCATCTTCTTCCCCTTCTTCATCACTTGAGGAATTGACATTCACCCCACTAGCTTTCCTCTTTGAATTCCCACCAGTAGACCCTTCCTGCTCACTTTCATATTCTTCCAACAAAAATTCATCATCACTCAAATCTGACCCACCATGTACCTTACGCAATCTCCCACTCTCTCTCTTCATACAAAAATCATCCTTCTCCACACTGCATGAGGAAAGATCTGCAGAAGGTTCTTGATTTCTTCTCCTTTCAAGTTTTTCTGATCCAAATCCATTTTTCTTCTTTTTGATCTTCTTCTCTTGTGCTTGACAGTCTTTGTTTGCAACAAAGTTTTTCATCCAGTCAGGTTCATCATCAGAACCACATTGACCATCACTTGCTCCATTCTTACCAGAATCAACCATAGGTTCAGATTTCTGCTTCTGCTTCTGCTTCTGCTTCTGCTTCTGATCAACAACCCATTGCAAAGCACTACAAATAATACTCAGTGTTTTTCCAGTCCCTATTGAAAGTTTAAGAGAAAAACAAACGTAAGGTATCAAAAAATAAAAATAGAAAAATAATAAACGATTGGAAGGACTAACATTGGAGCTTTTATTATTTTGTAATAGAACACACTCCCAAATCTACTGATACAAATAAACCTTAAAAACTCAAGAATTCATCCACACGCACCCACACCTTACAACTTCCACCTTTTCATTTGTTGAAAACAAAGCAACAAATCTACAATCTCGTTGCTCTACTTCCAATCGTTTAGCAACCAACATAGAGCTAAGACTTGTATATAGCAATTTATAAGCCTTGTTTCCCGAAATCGAGCAACCAAAGAAGAAAATCACTTTAAGTCAAGCACAAAATATTCCATGAGAGACAAATTCCCAACTCAAATAAGCCTGACACAGCTAGTTCAGTGTTGTTGCATTCTATATTTACATTTGAAATAACAGAACAGTTAAAATGATCCCAATAGAACACTCTTTATTAGTATTATTATTATTATTATTATTTGTTTAACCATTTCGGATAATTCAATTTTCCTTGATTTCCTCCACTTTCTCGAGAAATTAAAAGCAACCCAGAACCATTAAACACAAAAATAAAGAAAAACTAAAAAAAGTCCATCAAACGGCTCAACTAGTTGAAGCAAATGTAAAACCCAGATAGATGGTACGTACCTGTAGGACTTTCGAGCATGGAAACGCCGCCATCATCCAGAGAACGATAAAGGGCTTTCATGAAATCCTTCTGGATCGAATATGGCTTGTACGGAAACACTGGAAATTCTTTCTCCTCCATTTTTCCCTCACTCTCTATCTATCAAATGTTTTGAAAAAAGACGAAGAAAAAACAAAAAGAGTTCGATTCTTTGTAATTCGAAATGCTTTGTCCGTCTGTCACCCTATGCCGCGCTTCCTTTTAGTCCGGTAAATTTCCCGCCAAGGGGAAAAAGATTTTCGTGGGCCCAAACTTTTACAAATCTTAAATCGTCCCCAAAACTTTAAAAGTTTAACTGATCTCCCTTATTAGATTGCTTATATAGTTGATTAACTTTTTCCTTAATATGAGAATTTAAGCATCAAAATCTTGATTCTTATTATAATCAGGTAGATATTTTATCCTCCACTTATATCCATCATCCATTTGTCATCTTGTTAATTTATCACATTTTTAGATCTATGCAGTTATATTATACATTTGTTAGTTTGTAATTGGGAGGGGCGACGACTCTTCTATTTAATTCCCTTCCACTCATTTAAAAAATATATCAATCAAAAAGTAAGGTTCAACTTTCCATGCTCTCTCTCTTTCTTGTCTACATCTTTTTTATCCAATTTTATCTCATTTGTGCTTCTAATCTTTACTTTTTTTTTTGGTTACATGGTTTCACCTCCTTCGCACTATAACAACTCTTTCAGGAATTAAGATAATCATTTAATCATTTCATCCTTATATTATTATATTAACCTTATTACATATTATATTTGTTTCTAAAATTGATAAATTTGTTGTAATTATTTGTTCTTTTGATGAAATTCATTATTTAAGACGAACGATAACAAGAGAGAAGGTCAACAAAACTTCTACAACTATAGGGGAGATTGTTGAAATTTTGTTAAAGATGAGGGAAGGTAGTCGAATGGGCCGGCCCTTAAAAGGAAAAGTGACGAAACTTGGGCCGGACATTTTGCTACGCTTGGGCCGAACGGTAATAACTCAATCACTAATCGACAATCACAAAGTCATAAAGATCAAACCAACAAGATCTCGCCACGTAATCAACCCACCGACGACCCTCCTCTTCTACACAACCCTAAAAACCCCCAAAGCCATCATATAAACGTTCTCGTCTGCGCCGCTTCTAAAGCTCTCCAAGCGAAGCCTTTCCTCTCAGTCGCGTACGCTTCAATGGTAAAAATCGACGAAACCCATCTCGTCTGCTGTTACGTGTCCATGTTCATGCTATGTCTTGCCTTCTGTTACTGATAGATGAATGGAAATGAATTGAATGACAGGGAAAGGGAACAGGGAGTTTTGGTAAGAGGAGGAATAAGACACACACTTTGTGTGTGCGATGTGGCCGCCGCAGCTTCCACCTTCAGAAGAGTCGTTGCGCCGCTTGTGCCTACCCCGCTGCTCGCAAGAGAAAGTGTAAGCTGCTAAAACTTTTTTCTTTTTTTTTTTTTCTAATAATATTTTGCTTTCTCTCTCGCTCTCCTTCACCTTTGTGTACGTGTGTCAAGTAATTTTTTTTTTGGCTAGATTTGCTTTTTTATTGTGTTTGTGTACATGGGTTTGTCATGGTTCTGCTTCTGGTTTGATGTACATGGGTTTCTCATGGTTTTGCTTCTGGTTTGATGTGGAAGCTCCATTGTATGTTTCTGCTTGTATGAATTTTTTTGGTGATATTTTGAACTTGAATTGTGCATGTGAAATGGGTTTAGTAGCTCTGTTGCAGCTGATTTGTTTCTACTGTTTCACTTCTATTAGTGTGTTAGGTTCTATTTACAATGACATGGAGATTAGATGAATGATTTTGTATTTAGGTTTTGAGGTCGCTGGCTCTTTGTTTGTGTTAACTATTGTTGGCTTTTACTACAAAGCTTACTGGAAAAAAAACGTTAAACGTGTTTGCAGCTTTCCTGCTCCCCTTTTTTTTTTTTTTTAATCTCGTCCGTTGGAATAGAAAAGCTATGTCTTTGTCAATAAATAATATATATGTGTAGACGTTTTAAAATGAAAAATTGCAATGAAGCTGATTTGTTAATTTTATGATAACTAAATAGATGTGCGGATATGTAGCCTTTCTTTTGATGATAGGAGCTTAACTTAAAAATTTTGGTTATATATGGAACTGTATTAGTGTATTCTTGTGTGGTTATATGTGTATAAGAAAAAGTGATTATTGTCATGTTAGCTTAATGCCATTAAAAATGGGTTTCAGATAACTGGAGTGTGAAGGCAATCCGAAGGAAGACTACCGGAACTGGTAGGATGAGGTATCTCCGCAATGTGCCTCGCAGGTTCAAGAGTGGCTTCAGAGAAGGTAATAAGTAATGTTTCATTTATTATTTATAACTGGCTGTAGCATAGTCTTTTGCATCTAATCTAGTGCTTTTTAGTACGTGGGCATTCATTGATTATACTAACTTGATGTTGGGATTGTGATTAGGTACTCAAGCAGCACCAAGGAAGAAGGGAGCAGCAGCCTCTGCTTAAGCAGTTGAAGGGTAATTTTGGATGTGATTTGGAACCTTATGATAGATTTAGTTGGCTTTTGAGTCGGGACATGTTTAATGAGTACCTTGTTTGGAGAATATTATTCATTTTCAACTTTAGTTGTTTTCAGTCATTTTACCATGTAGCTGCTTTGAGTTTTGGACAAGAATGAATGAGATTATTGTTGTTTGACCCTTAGATATCTTGATGTTGAAACGTAATCTCATGATTTTTATGACATGTTTCATATTTTTTCACCTGCTAAATGTCCTTATAACCAAGGTCCTTGACAAGAATTTGAGGAATTTTGGAGCGAATGATTAATTGCATTAAAATGTTTTTGTTAAATACTTCTGTGATTCAATAGATTTTCTTGTGGGTAGTGAGTAATTTGGCATTTTTTCGGGCCACTTAATGTTGTGGAATGGTTTCAATCGTCGATGGAACAAACGTCGGAGATGTTTGATAATTGAAGTTCAACCAAAACCGTTTTAAGCGTACAACTTGCACTTTGACAACTGATTTTCGGAGGCGTTTTATCTAGCCACTCGGTTATTTGGGCTCAACAACTCATAATTTTGTCATCGATAGAAAAAAAATCCGTTTTGGATTTGTTATATAAGCTTTCTTATTGCTTCTCTTAGAAGTCTGGCTGTAACAAATATGGTTCAAGAATTGATGTCAGGACTGTTCTTAATTCATCAAAATTGGAATTTTTTTTTTCAGTAGTCATACGAACATGGTTTGCAAATACTCGAATGGAACTCGGAGGAATGTTGTGAGAATAACTTACAAAAGTTAAGTATATCGTAACAAATACATTTACTGATTAAAGGTACGAGCCCGCAGGCGGGATTGCTTCTTGATGATTATAAGAATATGATATGAACTGCTATTCCTGAGACAATTTTTCCATGGGCGTGGATAGCATTAAATATAATGGGTCTGTTTCTTGACACCTTTAAATTATTAATTAAATACCATCTCCCATCATTTGTTTTATTCAATAAAAAAAAAAAAAGCAATACAGAGAAGAGGGAAAAAAGGTGGTAGAGGAAAAAAATTTTGCACTATATTTATATTTATTTTTGCACTAATCTCATGATTCTAATTACAATTTCCTCAAAATGCCTAATCAAAAAACTAATTACAAAATTCAGACCTGTGGATCAATCAATGATTTTGAAGCTGTCATTCCAAATGAGGAATGTTAAGAGTTGCAGGAAGAAAAAAAAAAAAAAGCCGAGGACAAAAACATCTATTCAAGCTATGTACCGAAAGAACAAACGCCAAGCCAAGATTATCATGAACCTTTGAAATTTAACCAGAGACGTGAAATTTCATCAGCTAGCTTGCTTTGTATTCACCAAATTTATGCTTTTGTTCATGCAGCTGTTTAAAAGCATAATCCATTTCTGGAAATGCTGACAAAAGCAGCAGTTCAAGAAGGTCGAAAGCCAATTGCTTCAAACAAACAGAAGACTGCATAAGAGAAAAGAGCAATCAAATTTTGTTAAAATGATGTATTTGGCTAAATAATTCACTCAATAAAGATGTTGGTGCTGACATTAGAAAAATCAGTTACTCCTCAAGCATCTTCACAATTTAAAGAGAACAAGTGGATTCTGCTCTTACCTGAATAAAAAAATAGAGATCCTTGACACATTGTTCATACTCCTTGCGACCAACAAGACCTACAATAGGAGCTGGGGCTTTGTCTGCATTGAAATGGTAAAAGTTCATTTTCATAGATTGGCCACAGCATTAACTATATGCTGCATTAATGAAGAAAGCAAATTGACTAGGTTGGGGAATAAAAACAGTACCAATCATTAGCTCATATACAAACTTCGCACGTCGATCAGCTTCCTGCTTCTGCTCTTCACTCAATCTAGGAGAAGACATTTCTTCGGGTTGGCGAACAGGTGGCGAACTCTGGGATGGGCTGCTGGGTGGTTGTGACTGTCGTCGCTTAGGATGTTTGGTTATGAATATTCCATCAGGCCAAAGTATCTGAGATGAGCCACAGAAGAGTTCACATCAGGACTAACACAAGCTATGAAATTTATTAAAAGATCAAATGATTACCTGCTCCACCCTTTTGATACCAGAAGCAACCACAGATCCCCTACGCAGAAGTTGAATCTTCTCAATTAACCAATCATCAAAGGCGTCACCCATTCCAAGTTGTAGAACCTGTTTGGCAACCCAAAAGGCTTTCCGCCTTTGATGCACACACAATCACTGTTAGCAAATTTACCTGCGTGATTTTGGAAACCAGACCAATAGGTATGCAGAGATCTATTTGTATGCATATCTGTACCTGATCCAACCACCATCTTGGAGCTGGAAAATGACATCTACCAAGTCTAATATGGGGACACTCAAGTTTGGTGGCACCCACTGCACGGAAATTTGCATTTAAAACCAGAGCCTACATGTCAGAAAGCACCAGCTAAAATAAGCACACAATTACCTCAGTAGGTAGGGTTGGGTCAGAGGCAGGATCTAAAAGCTCAGATTTCTCTTCTGAACCATCGCTCTCTCTTCCTTTCACAATTTGACCCAAGTTTCTGAAATAGGATAAATTGTTCTGCACCTTAGTATCTGGACCACTTCCAGAATCTTCTAATGACTTCTCATGTTTTTTATTGGTAGCTTTTTTCGGAGAACAAGCCATTTCTTTGGCGTTAAATTTTTGACCATCTGGTACAAAATTATCAGTAAATTCCTTGCTTTCAGTGCCCAAACGATCCCTCCTAGACGAGGGAGAACTGATTACAGACCCAACAGTATTTGAACCCTTTGTACTCTTTTCAGATGGTTTATCTTCAAGGTCAACTAGAAAGTTCCAATGTTCCATAAAAATATAGGAATAGTCAGAGAAATGGAGGAAAAAGTAGTAAGCAAATGCGACATTCAGTATTGAGCATGCTTCACCTGATAATGTTTCGATGACGGAGAAGGAATTTGAGAATATATATGTCTGCATCACAACAAAGTATAATGTAACCATCAAAAGCCCTACAATGGCTCCTGCATTAGCTGGTTATATAATAACAAACAATCAGAGAAAGGGATAAGACAATTCTAAACCTGGGAATCAACACTAAGAAAGTCCCAAACTTCAATTGATCCAGAAACTGTTGGAAGCTGCAGGAGCATCTGAGGACCACAACAAATGAAGAGTTTGATATAAGATTGGAAGCACAAAGCAATTTATTACATAAACCACAAGAAAGAGAAACAAAATCAATTAAGAAAGCAAAAGTGGAGTCATTTCTCCTACGTTAGCTGCAACCTCCACTGCATTGCGTATCATTGAAGCAAGGATACCATATAAACAAATGGAACAAAGCACAACTCACTCCAAAAGAAGTACAACATTGCAGCCTTTGCTGCGGTAACCTCATAAATTACAAGCGCAACAACATAAAAAATCAGGCCTTTTAGAATCTTAATCACATTTAGGTTAAAATATAAAATACCATGCCATAAAGAATTCTAATTAGAATTTACAGTAAAATGAAAAATATCTCAAACATTAATTCACTTTTGCTGTTTGTAAGAATATTTCAAAGGTAAACATTAATCCAATCTTGTAGTTCAACATTCATAAAAACTAGAAAACCAAACAAGTGAGTTAAAAGATTTGACCTTCAGATATCTGTCTAGCAATTTACACCTTTCACGAATGACAGGTACATCTAAACCTGTTGACAGAAAATGCTTCGGAGGCAAATGAAGATTGTACTCTGAAAAAAATTTAAGACGTCGATGTAGTTCCTCAAAATGTCGGAACCTGAAGATAGCAACAACACCCAGTAGCACAGAAGAGCTTAAGAAACATTAACTGAATTTTACAGTGATAAGCTAACAACAACTTGAAAATTCAAGCACTGGAACAAGACAAGGAAGAATGACTAACATACAATGCATCGATGAAAGACTGTAGAAAAATTTCACAAAAGTCCTAATCACCTTCTTTTGATAGACCAACTATTGTTGTTTGCATCTGTCACAGAAATGCAATAAACAGCAAATGTTCTAGAGCCACCCTTCACAATATTTGCACCCAATACCTGCAACAGCAAATGCGCTTACATCCTTTCTTTATTTTAGCACATCATAAGACCAAAAATAAGATGCTGGGACAAGGTACTGAGCTTTATGCTAAGTACCTCACATCTCAACTTAAAAAAAGAATCCATCATCAATGAACTTTGCGCGGAATTAACAGTTGCACTATGTCTTTCAGGTATTGAAAATACGGATGCAGAAGAAGAAGCAGCTGCTCCACTGTGAGATCTACCCAAAATTTCACTCCCAGAATCATCACTAGACTCATCAATTTTTTCTTGTCTTTTTGATATGTTTAGTATATCTTGTCCATCTCCAGACAAGAAGCTTGTCCTCTCAACCTCTTGCCAAACAGGTAACTTCTGACGGCCCAATCTAGACCTTTTCCTGCCAGATTGTGTCCGTGGTAAGCCATATTGAACTCGCCTTCTACTAGTCTTTTTTGAGATATGGCCGCCAGGATTTTCAAGTGGATGATGAATGTGAGATACAGCGACATTTCTGTTAGTTCTCCCATCCCAAACCTTAGTTACAGGAGAATCAAGACCTGTTACACCATCTGTTTCTTCATCTTCTGAAGTGTATGAACTACTGCTCCCTGACTCAACCTCCTCCACAGGCATGTGGCTGTCCTCATCATCTTCTTGATATGAAGTCACCAAGGAGGAGTTTGAATTCTTCCGATCTGTATGCTGATCAGTATATCCACCACGTGACATGTGGCTCTTCTGAGGGTTAACCTTGCTGATACTATCTTCTTTGGATTTTGATGTTGTGTTCAAACAATCTGCTGAAACATACTTCCCAGCAGGATGCTGCCGGACTTGCTCAATCACCCGAGTTTCACCCTCCTTTTTCTTGTAGTTCCTACCTTTAGTCCACATATTTTCAAAATGTTCTGGAGCAAGGGCTTGAGTCTTTCTGCGAGAAACAAGATCCAACATGTCACCCCATTCTCCCGATGAACTGTATCGTTGAATAACTTTTCCATCACTAGTTTCAGAGTTCATAGGCAATGAACTCCATGAACGTGTAGATCTTGTGTCCATGGAAAGCAATGGATCTTTTGAATAACGTGCTGCATTCAGATTATCTCTTGCAGCTGTAACTGGATTAGTTTTGGATTGATCATTTTTTAGTTGCACAAGTTCAACACCGGTGACAGATGGATCTAGACACCTAGAAAAATGATCAGATGAGATCTTTGAAGACCCATTGGATTTGGACTGAGATGTCTCGTGTGCTGCTGCACCTCCTCTAGCCTTACTCATAGATATGGCCAAGGACTCAATCCTTTCATTGATAAACCTGTCAAAAGAATTAGATAATGCTCAAAAAAGTAAGAACCACGAAAACAAGGGGTGAAAGGAGGGCGAAGAATCAAAGGAAATATTACCTTGGACTGGCAAGGTTCAAAATTGGTCGCATCACGGCACAAGCAAGCAGCTCCCTGACAATATAACGAAAGAAAGAGCAATGAAGATCTTCAGGTCTGAATGTGAAAGAAATGAGACTATCCATTAAACTTTGTAAAACCTGCAACATAAGGTGCAACAAGTTTGGTCAGCACCATTGGCAGAACCAGAAATACCCATACAACAATAATTTCACCCTTACAGATATTTGGTGATCAAATTATAAAAAAACAACCTTGTGCTCAGCTTCAGCAGAAAATAAAGCAGGGTGCAACTTGTCCTCAGCGGCCAAGATGCGTTTTATTTCCAAGTCTCTGAATTCAATTGTAAGAGGTTCCGATTGCTGCTTTTCAATCTTAGCCTGAGTGGCACGAAAAAGCTCCAAGTGGTTACAAATGAGATTGACAAGATCCCTGCATCATCTAGAAGAAAATTAGCTCCCTAGTAGTTACACTCATAATACAGAGTTTACCAAATTTATAAACACAATGAGAGCTATAACCTTGTCAGAAGATCGATAAGATTTATATTCCTCATGCGACCTGAAAACTCCCCAAGAACACCATTTATGATCTGCACAAGTTCTTCTGGACCTTCTTTATCAGGTGTTAAACGAGAGTACCAGAGGTCTATGATCCACTCAGAAACTAAATGCCTTGTGAACATATCTATTGCATCCTCAACAACAGGAGAATTCACTTTCCTTCTCCAATCAGACCGTGCCACAATTTTAGGACCCTCTGGAGGTTTATTTTGGGACACTATATTTCCTGAGGAAGCTTTACTGTTGTATGATGCAGCTTTTCTCCGCATTTCAAAATCTAGGGAGAAATATCGAAGGAGAATAATTAAGGAGGCAGCAGCGGGCAAGTTTACCAAAACCGAGGAGCTCGTCACTGACAAAAGAATTTGAACAGTAAGTTCAATTCAGGAGAAGTGAAGATGCCAAGAACAACACAACAACAACAGCAACAACAAAAATATTAAATACTTTAAATACAAACCTGAAAACCCTCAATTCACAACTGAAAAAGAAGTGGAAAAAAAATTTGGGTACCCATCATGTATTCATCCACTTCCTTGTCTAATTCACAGTTATTCTTTGATCATATCTTCTCCAGGGTTTTACAGTAGCTATCTCTTATAGATAGCATTAAATAAATATTTAAATAAAAATACAAGCTGAAAGGACACTAAATCATTTTCTGAATAAAAAACTAAATTAATTAGAATGTATACATTCAAATTTTCTGATTTGTTGAAAGGAAGCAATACTCCAAACTCAGCCACAATCTTTGCTTAACAAAAGCTCATTTGTCATTTCAAATAGATTGGCATCCCTTAGTTAAGAAACCAAAAGCTCGTTTCAGTGTCATGAACAAATTACTTATGAAAGTAGACCAAATGATTGATAAAATGTTGTGACTGGGACAGTAAAATACAGCTAGAGGATCCAAAATGAGATTTGTACAATCTAGAGCAGTAATTCATAAAATAAGTATGCTCATGGATGCTGCTCTTGAAGGTTTTCGGCTTATTCAATAACAGTGAACTTAATCAAGTTGTAATTCAGCTTATTCAATAATAGTGAACTTAATCAAGTTGTAATCAAGGTTGAACCTTAAAAAATTTTCTTCAGGTGCCAAATTGGATAATTTTGTGGTGAGGACATCGAATCTTATAAATTACCAGTACTTTAGTAGAAGCCTCTAACACTGACATAGCACAGAATGAGAAGTTGCTACAAAGTTTTCCAGGTATTGGGCCACCTTCACTTTTTAACTAGATCTATCACAAATACCCATCAATCATTGCTCATTAGAGCAAATTAAGGTCAACATAAATTGTTTCAAACAGCCTGTAAATACTTCTTTGCTTCACTAAACTGCATTTATTTTAAAAATTCTCAAGTTAACATGGACAAAATCGACTCACATAATGGCATGAAAATTTTCTCGTTCAGAGATATTAGAAACTCGCCATTTTTGAGCCAAAATCTTTTCCAGGTATTGACACCTCCACATTTTAGATAGATCTATCCCTATTGCCCATCAGTTACTGCTAGTTAAGAGAAAATTAAGGTCAACCTAAATTATTTCAAACAGCTGGCATATATTTTATCGATTCCCTACACTGCATTTATTTTAAAAATTCTCTCAAGGTAATTTGGACATGATCAAGTGGCATACCGGAACAAAAAGTTTCTAGTTCAGAGATATTAAACAAACACCGTTTTGCAGCCAAGGATAGCTCTTGTTCTCATCCCATGCCACAATTTCACACAAAAGCCTTAAACCCTGATCATTTTATCTATCACTTAGAACCACTCAACCAAAATTTTCAAAATTCACACCACAAAAACTAATCATAAATTACAAATTACGACTAAAAGAACTGAATTCCCTTCACCAACATTAACTCCAGTAAACAATCTCTAAACCTGTTCAAGCTGTTGCTCAGCAGAATATCAAACAAATCATAGCGCCCACACGAAACAAAACTATAAACTTAAAACTCGAAAACAATTCCAAATTGCCTCATTCAACTCCAATATCAGAAAATTAAAACAAATTTTCCTAAATTCGAAAAAAATTGAAGAAAGGAAAAGGAAATGAGACTCACGTGACATTAGATATGACAATCCGACGACGCATATGACTAGAAACACAATACGCTTCTTGGCCTCCTCCACCAGGTCTCGAATCGCTACCTGCTTCTGCGAGCTCATCTTCCTCCCAACTCCAATTCTCTCCTCCTCACCGTTCGATCAGTCGCTATCAAATCAATCCACAACCTCCAACAATCAAATCACATCGATCCAATACCATCTCTCCACACACAAAACAATACCAAAAAACTATAAAATAAAACAACAAATAATCAACCGCTTTAAATCGACGTTTGGATAGACATTAAAAAAAAAAAAAAATCAACGCGACGACCGTTAGGTTTCGAGTTACGGATTCTAATTTTCGTCTTGAAGAGAACCAAAGAAAATGTGAAAAAAAAAATTAGGGATTTGATTTTCTGATTTTCTCTCGGTTTCTGTCACTTTCTCGAGAATTGGTTTCGTGTGTCAAAGTGAAGAAAATTTTTAGGAGTTTAAAAGAGAGAAATAAAAAATTAATTCGATCAACTGGTAACTGCCAAGTAAACAAAGCTTAACTGTTAGGCTGTGTTTGGCGTTTTTCTTACAAGTTTTATTTTAATGATTAGTGGAGTTTCGGAAAGGGAATCGTTTTGTGTGTTGTGGTTGGTCGTTTTGAGTCAAAATTTATTGGGAAAAGACTAAGAAGCACTTCAATCATCTTTCGGGATTAATTTTCTATCGCTCTATAATTACGGAGATAAGTGATATGCTTCTAGATCGAATTTGTTTCTTAGATTACTCTTCCGTTTTTTTAAATATTTTAAAATTTGAAATACATTATCTGTTTTTAAGTCAATAACGTTTTCCTTAGTAAAATTATGAAAAAATAACCAAAATCATGATGGGTTGTTGAAACATAACCATTGTTCTACAGGTTGATAATTTTACATATATTTTTAATTAGAATTTAATAACTCAAAAAAAATACAATTATATTCAATTGCACAATTTTACAAAATAATATTTTTGTTGCCTTGATTTTTCATTAATTACAAGCATCAATTAAGATGCCCCAACGAAGCAGCATGTCTGTTGTCTTGCTTTTTAACAACTTTATAATAAAACATATTATGCAGCCGAGTGACTCTTTATATGCTACTGAAATATTTTAATTTAAGGGACGGCGGTTGTGGTTTATCTATTAATTTATGTGACTAAGTAAACATATTAAATTAATAGATAACTATTGCTTATAGATAGATGAAAGATTTGTTTGGTGGTAATCTTATCCAAGCTAACTTTTCCGTGAAGCATTTGATCTTTTGAAGCCTTCTTTGTCTTTTTATATGAGTTCATGAAAATACCATTATATTGAATTCGATCCAATTCAATCCAATTTCGATCGTTATTAACTGAATTAATGATCGGAAAGATCTATCCTTTTAGATGAATTATCTTGTGAAAACTTGATTAATTAAATTCACCCACTTGGACCACTTCTATCCAAAACATAAGAGGAATGGGAAATGTCAAATTCAAAATGGTTTGGTGGTTGAATAGTTATGATGACCATGGTTCCCCATAAGAGGAAAGTGATGAGCAGGCATAAGCTCCTGTGAAAATGGACACAAATTGTGGCCAAATAGAGGCTTGAGTTATTGACATCAAAAGATGTGGGTCAGCCCGCTAGATAATGATGTATATTATAGCTTTTCTATTGGGTGCGTTTGGCCAACTCTAGATTGCAAGAAAATAATTATAATCACCGCGTGGCATGTGGGATATGCCTAGCCTAGCTCATGTCTTTGTGGCCATAGTGTTGACTTACCTAAAAGTTCCCTTTGCGGTGTGAGAAAAAATCTTAATGCTAATGGGGCGGTTTTGGATATCCTATTAATGGTTCTGGGGTGATTTTGGATCCAAATGTGTGGAACTGTTACGATTCTGATTCTAAGTGGAACTAGATCTAGAACTACAACCTAAACCATAGAATCCTTAAAAGACTGGTTTATTTTAATAATTATTTTTAAATAATTATATATGTATCTTTTGGATTTTTCTTTATTATGTTGGTTTTTTTTATTTTGTTTATTATATATGTGTTTTTTTTATGTTTAATAATATTTATGTATATTACATTTTGACTATATTCATTTTGTCTTGTGGAATGTGTTGATAATATTTTTTGTTTATAATTTAGTTTTGTTACAATTTGCTTTTTAGTCCTTTTTTTTCATATTTAAGCACTTAAATTATATATTGGGGTGAAAATAATAAAAAATAAAATATGATGCAATGATATAGGATTTTATTATCACTGTAAACATACTTGTAGGCTAAAAAAAAAAATTACATACACTTTAGAACCGTGGGTACCCATTAGAATCGTGGGTTGGATCTGGTTCTTTCTTAATGGTTATAGGTAGTTTTGGTTTTGAAAAATTGGAACCATGATGATTCTAAGTTGGTTCTGGCTCCAAGATTCCTTAATCAACGGTTCTAATTCTGGTTCTGGTTCCTAGTGGGACCAGTCTAAAACCGACCTATTGTCGTAGTTTTAGATTAAGCAAATTTTTTCATGACTTTGTAGAGATTATTTCATTTCATTAGTAAATATTAAAATACTAATTAAACATGGTGTCGGCTAAATAATATTCATCTAATTGAATTTGAATAAGTGTGCATGCATTAATTCTTATAAATAGCGTTAAATATTGATAAAAATTTATGATATGATTGAAAATCAAAATTCAAATATAGATGTCCGAAGCATTCAAGAAAAAGACCACCAAAATGAGTTCTAATAATTTTGAGAAAATATCAAGGTTTTACTTCAAAAGATTACAAGAGAATCCATCCATACACAAGGCCTATAAATTGAGTAGATTTTCAAAGTCTCTTAATTAATTACAGCAATCAATGGAGCTCATACATGCATGGTCTGTAATTAAGTCACGTTACAGAGAGCTACAAATGAAAACATAGTAATCACAGCAGCCCCAGCGGGGCGTCCCCAAAGATTGGTTGACACAAATTCTCTGAATTTCTTGCGATCCCTTTTATTATTTTGCTTTAAGAACCTCTCATTTGGTTTCTCTCCAAAGTAGCATACGCCAAGTGAGAAAATGAGAACAATAATTGGCTTTTCTGGCAGCTGTAAGTCTGCTTGGTTGGAGAGACAGATAGGAACTAAATAGTATAATTAAATTCGTGTCCAATCGGAACCTGCTTTGCTTTTCACCAGCAACAACAGGACGGAAAGGGTCCATAACCGGTTCATAAAATTATGTTAATTGTTTATTATGTAACACCCAAAATTTCGGTCAATTAAAATTTGAAGAAAATTTTATGCGTTGATTTTAATGGAATATGAACACAATTTATGGTTGCAAGGAAGGAAATTATTATTGGTTTTATAAGGGGAGTAGATTTAGTTGATTGTTGAAAGATTGATATATTAATAGTAATTCAAAATTGATTGGAATACTTATCGATTTGATTATTAGAATTGTTTTGGAAAATTATTGACGGTGAAAATCAAGTGTTAACATTTATTGGAAATAAATAGGAGATTTAAATGATTGATTTTATTTAACAAGTTGCCTTATGAGTAGAAATTAATATAGGTAATTATTTAAGAGAAGATTATGGTGGTTATATATATCACTTAACAAAAAAAAAAAAAGAAATAAACTATTTTCCATCTCATATGTATTTTCCCATTTAATTACGTTGGGGGTTTCAACCCCTTTAACGTGAAAACCAAGAGTGAAAAAAAATAGAAGTCCAACATTGAAGCAAACATATGGGAGCTTGGAGATGAAGAGCTTGGAGATGAAGAGCTTGGACAAAAGCAAAACTCAATAAAGTTGGATCTTAGTCACCGTAAGTATATTATCTACTACTCATTATTTATTATGGAATGAATTGAGGTTTAGTTTGATGTGGCCTGTATGCTAAGACATCTAATAAAAAATTTGATGGATTTAAAAGTGGGTGCTTGTAATAGATTTATACGATAAGAAGGTTAGGGTTCATAGTGATTGGTAACCATTGACTGAGTTATCCAGATAGTAGGCTGTTCACAAATTGTTGTGTTTATTTAATTTATGATTTTGAACTCAGGATTTTCATCAGAGAAACTATAGATCTTCAAGTTTCATATGAATTTTGTTTCACCCAAAACGATTATGATTTCAATTTTTTGTAGATTTTTGAAATAGCACTATTAAACTTGAATTAAATTGTTCTATTTGATAAACTGAATTCAAAAATTTCTTTACCCATCCAAACGTTGTTCAAAAATTGTGAAATTTAATAATCTTAATATTTTATATATGTATAGTCTTTCTACAAATTTTGGTGTAGTTTCGGTATAAACATTTATAAAAATCGTCAAAATAGCTTGACTCACTGTCAGACATTGTTTGACAGAATTTTTGTATCCAAGATATAAATCTGTTCGAAAATGTTTTTAATAGAAAAACTTCATAAGAAAATTTGTGACACAGCCTACATACGTGTAGAACACTCTTGTAAAATCTGAGATGATTTCGATTCTGATTTTGTGAATTAAAAATAGGAGATTAGGTGTTGTTATGGTTTGAACTGCCAAGATTAGAACTAAGTTCAAGAATTTATATTTCATTGGTGTCATTGGGTTAATTCTGATGTATGTGACAGGATAATTAATAAGTTATCTAAGGGTTAATATTTTAATGATTTAATATTCAATTCTATTAGATTTGTGGGTTTTGGTAAGTGGTTGGAGTTTGAGATCGAAGAACTTGATTTGCAAAACTTACATGAGATAGTAGACTATTATCAAGTGTATAAGTTTATTTACACTTTGATTTTGAATTCAATGTCTTTAGACATTCAAATATATGTATCAAGAATTATTTAAAGTTTATTTTAGACCAAGAATATGAAAGACATGATTTTTCGTGAATTTTTAAATTTGGCAAAAAGATTATGAAAATATTTATTCTAAACCGACTCTCAAACTTTTTGAAAATTATAAGTATGGCTTGAAACTGATTTTTGTTCTAAAATTTTTACATATTATAGTAGACATGAAAATAGTTCTTTTAAAATTAGTTACATTGCAAAAGATTGAGTAATTTATTTTTAATGATTTTTAAAATGAGAATATGAAAATTTGGAATTTACTATTTTCAATTGAATGTTAGAAGTACAAATTTGATTTTGAGTTGGTTATAATTTTTAAAAAGCTATGAGCTTGTAAATAATTCTTATTAGGCATGTTAAGTTTCATTCTGGATGTTTTCATGATTTTACACATTAATGGCAAATTATTTCACATTTACAAAATATGTCAATCTTGTAATCGAACGACCAGAATTGATATTTCTTAAATTATGATTTCTTTAAAGGATTTTTTGAATCCAAAATTTTTCGATACTTTTTGTGTTCCAAGATTAAAATGTCTACGATGTCTCTGTAAGATATTGGAAACCTTGGGGGTTAGATAATTTATTAAAAATGAGAGAGTTTTCATTGTTTTGATTTAAAAGTGGAAGTGTTGTAATTGGGAATGACAGTTTGGAGATTTTACACTTAAGAGATTATATGAGACAAATGTTGGTATTTTTATTGTGTTGATTCGAGCACATGAATTATGAGATCTTTGGTTCATTTGGTATGGAGATGATGACTCATTAGTTGTATGAGAAAGAATTTGTTTATGTTATTATCGAAGAGACTGAATTGGGTTTTGAGTTGGAATGTGAGTTTTTGTATTTGATGAGAAATTGTGATGGATATTGACATGATCGAATTTTGTTTCATTTTTGTTAGACGAATGAGAGAGGTTGGTTGGGTGAGTAAAAGATATATGATATATGGTTTGCAAGTATGAGGTAAGTATAATCATTCTTAATATGATTAGTTTACATGCATCATTAAAAATATGTTGTTATGAAAGGTTATTATTTATGAATTGTTTGGAAGCAGAAATGATTCTTATGTTATGTATAATGTCTATGTAAGAATGTTTTATAAGGTAGACATTTTGTTATAAGTATCAAAAACTACAAGTTTAAAGCTTATTATATGTTTTTTTTTTACAATTTATTATGTTATATGTTTTTTTTACAATTTTCATTTTGTTAAATGTTTTTTTTACAATTTGAAAAAAAAATTCTTTGATAGTTTCAAATAATGTTTTATGCTTTCAGGTATTTTATAAATATAGACAGTTTTATTTACATATAAAGTATAACTTTCATAAAAATATATATTCTTATTGGTATTTTGATATTAGTATTTATGTAGAGTCTCAAATGTAAATTATATATATATATGCATTTATATATATTATAAATTTTAGAAAATATGACTAAGGGTATTTGAGTAATTTTATGAGAATTGGGTTGGATAATAGAAGTGGGCTTGTGTTGGAAATTGGTAAAGGGGAATTGGGCTTGAATTTGAAATGGTTGAACTTAGGCCCATTGAGCCAAGGCCTCATGTATATAAGAGATAGGGTTTTCTAGAATGAGGGAAAGAAAAAGGAAAAAGAAGAGAAGAGGAGAAGGAGTTTACGGTTCCAGGAAGAAAAAGAAGAGAAAAAGAGGAAGAGAAAGGAGAGGAAGGAAGAAAGAGGAAAAATTTCAAGAAGTTTAGCTTGGAAATCAAGTAGGAGATTCTAACACTATACTTACTTTATGTTATGTGTTTTGTTATTGAATTGATATTATTGTTATGTATGTGACATGTTTTGACTTGAATTCTTGGTTGCTTGGATGATGAATTATGAGTGAAGTGCTTATTGCAAGTTGTTTGTTGTGATTGCATGAAGAATTATGTGTGAATTGGAGTGTTGTTGAAGTGGAGTAGAGATGATTTTGTGAGAAGTGCAGTTTATGTGACTGTCTTGTGTTGATTGAGTTGATGCGTTTTTCTGGATTGAGAATTGTATGATTTCTCATTTGATTTGGAAAATAGACGTATTAAGCTTTAATTAGCCGTTGATTTCGTTGAATTTGAGTTAAAACGGATTTTTGGTGAATTTTTGAAGTTGGGAGTTGAATTCTGGAAATGGGACGTTTTGAACCAATTCTGGAATTCGGTTCTGGTGTTTCGCTCGACAGTGAACAGTGTCGAGTGAACAGTGTATGAGTGAACAGTGTTCGAGTGTTCGAGTGAAAGTGTCGAGTGTCGAGTGAAAAGTGTCGAGTGTTCGAGTGAACAGTATCGAGTGTCGAGTGAACAGTGTTCGAGTGTTCGAATGAAAGTGTCGAGTGTTCGAGTGAACAGTGTCGAGTGTTCGAGTGAACAGTGTCGAGTGTTCGAGTGAATAGTATTCTCGAATGAACAGTATTTTCGAGTGAACAGTATCGAGTGAACAGTATTCTCGAATGAACAGTGTTTTCGAGTGAACAGTGTCGAGAAACAGTGTCGAGTGAACAGTGTCAAGTGTCAAGAAAAATTTCAGAACCACCCCAAATTGACTGTATACTTCCCAAAAAGTCCTGGATTTTGCATAAAAATCATATTTTCTTAAGATTTATCATAGTAATGATATTGTAAGACTATTAATGTATGCATTGGACTTTGGATGGGCCGTTTTGTATACGGATCCAAGGAGAATGCTGATAAAAGGATGATGTGATGTGTTGGACCTTGGGTGGACCGTTCTGTATACGGACCTAAGGGGAACACGGATATGATGATGTGATGTGTTGGACCTTGGGTGGACCATTCTGTATATGGACCTAAGCGGAACACGGATATGATGATATGATGTGTTGGACCTTGGGTGGACCGTTCTGTATACGGACCTAAGGGGAACACGAATGTTTCGATATGAGGTGTTGGACCTTGGGTGGACCGTTCTGTATACGGACCTAAGGGGAACACGAATAGAAATTTCATGTGTGAACGAACATAACAGTTTGATATATTAGTATTGGATGCCTACTCCTGTGATTGAATGTTTGTGGAATGTGAATAATTTCGTATAATATTAGAACTTTCCTACTGGGCTTTAGGCTCACCCCCTGCCTCCACAGGTACACAGAAGGACGCTCATCCTAGAGATGTCCCAGAGCTTTCTTAGGAGTCTGGAGTCAGTATACATATAATTTTGGGGACTGTCTTGATTCTCCGAGTATGTAATGAGAGATTTTGCTTGGTGACAATTAACTGATGTAGTGATTTTGTCACCAGTGTATGTAAAATTAATTTTGAACAAATAGTCATAAGTTGTAATGAATTCTTGTGATGTATAAAAAAAAAAAAATTATGAGATATGGATGACGTAATTTGTATTAAATTCTTATTCAATCACACCCTAAAATCTCTTATTTAGAGATGTTAGGGCGTGACAGGGTGGTATCAGAGCCTAGGCTTTACTGTGGACCTGTAGAAAGGAGGTAGATGGTCTGGGAGGGATAGAGTCATATTTGTGCTCTTGCATGTGCCTTGAATAACTGTTTGTGGTGTTTATGTTCTAAATGTTGTAAATTTTGTCACTTATGTTTTTGCCACTGACAAAAATTAGATAATGAGTTCTCCTACGCGAAGTGCTTCAAGCTCTAACCCACCTAAGGGTGGTGAGAGGTCAGAATTTTATAGAGCCATGAGAGATGTGGCCAATACATTGGCCGAAACGGTGGCAAACACGGTTAGGGAGACTCTTCGTGCTAACCCACCACCGCCGCCTCAACCAGTGTTAGAGACGGGTGTTGACAATAGAATGAAGAGTGCACTTAGAGAAGTCCAACGCCACAATCCACCTACTTTTAATGGGGAGCCCGACCCGAATGTTGCAGAAGATTGGCTTATACGAGTTGAGCGCCTCTTCAATCTTTTGCAAGTTGAAGAAGATCTACGGGTTAGGGTGGTAACTCATCTGTTGTCAGGAGAGGCATTACAGTGGTGGACGTCTGTTGAGCGTATTCGAGGAGGGAACATTCTTACATGGAAGGACTTCTCTACTGCTTTTCTGGATAAATATTTTCCTACGGTTTTTCGAGACCAAAAGGAAAATGAGTTTATATACTTGACCCAGGGGAATATGACGGTGCAACAGTATGAGGGCACGATTTACTACTTTATCCCGTTTTGTACCTGGGTTGGTGGCAGATGAGGCTAGCAAGGCCCGGAGATTTTTAAAGGGATTGAGAGATGACATCAGACCCTCAGTGGCAGTGTGTAGATTGACGACATATTCTGATGTGGTAGAGACCGCCTTAGTGGCAGAACAGGAGATATCCCAGAGTCACAGGGTGGGGCGTATTGGCATACCTCCTAGAGGAGCGAGACAGCAGGATCGTTCAGCTAAGAGACAGAGAACTCAGTCCCGTAGGACTTCTTTCAATTCTCAGTCTCAGCAGCTGCAATCTCAAGGCTCTATGGCAAGTGGGTCCTCACAGAGTCAGCGAGTTTGTTATGGGTGTGGGAAACCAGGTCACTTGCGATATCAGTGTCCCAGATGTTATAGATGCGGATAATACGGTCATATACAACGGGATTGTCCGGCAGGGATGAGAGGTCCTCAGAGTGCCACTAGTCAGATTCCACCGACTCCTCGACAAGGGTCAGGGTCACAGACTAGACCTCCGTTTCAAGGACGTGATACTCATTCCCATCAGACATCTCAGAGGTCTCAGGCAGCTTCTTCTCAATCTGTTAGGCCTCTAAGATCAGTTCAGAGCACTAGACAGCAGGGACAGATGACTCAGGGACGAGTTTTTGCTTTGACTCAACCGACAGAGCCTGCAGACCACGGAGTTGTGGGAGGTACATTACTGGTTTTTAATGCATGGGCTCGTGTTTTATTTGATTCTGGAGCTACTCATTCTTTTATATCCACTTATTTTGCATCTGCATTAGGATTAGAGTCTGAGTTGTTGGATTCTGTATTACAAGTGGAGTCACCTATGGGTAGTATTTTAGAGGTTAGGAGGATATGTCGCTCCTGTATGTTAGAAATCAATGGGCACAGGTTATCATTTGACTTGATACTTATGGATTTCACGGAGTATGATGTGATACTAGGAATGGATTGGTTGTCTGCTTATCGAGTTCTATTGGATTGTCACGAGAAGAAAGTGATCATCCACATGCCGGATGGCATCATTTTTAGTTTTTATGGGGATAAATATGCATTATTGCATTATCCTTTGCTTGGGTCACAAAACAAGAAAGGGATGAGGAACATGATAGCAAGTATATTAGTAGAAGAGACTAATAAAGGGGTTTCTGAACTTCCTCGGGTGGTGAATGAATTTCCTGATGTTTTTCCTGAAGAATTGCCCGGGTTACCTCCAACTAGAGAAGTGGAGTTTGCTATTGAAGTGTATCCCGGCGTGGCACCTATATCAGTTGCTCCTTACCGAATGGCTCCAGCAGAGTTGAAGGAGCTAAAGTTGCAGATAGAAGAATTGTTAGAGAGAGGATTTATTCGGCCCAGTACTTCTCCTTGGGGTGCACCAGCTTTGTTCGTGAAGAAGAAAGATGGTTCATTGCGTTTATGCATTGATTACAGGCAGTTGAATCGGGTTACAGTGAAAAACAAATATCCTTTACCTAGGATTGATGATTTGTTTGACCAGTTGAGAGGATCTTGTTGTTTTTCCAAGATAGATCTTCGTTCGGGTTATCATCAATTAAGAATAAAGGAAGGAGATATACCCAAAACCGCTTTTCGTACCCGGTATGGACATTATGAGTTCTTGATCATGCCATTTGGACTAACTAATGCTTCTGCTGCCTTTATGGATTTGATGAATCGTGTTTTTAGACCTCACTTAGATCAATTTGTGATTGTGTTCGTGGATGATATCCTCATTTATTCTTCATCTGAGGTTGAACATGAGCAACATTTACGCGTGGCACTTCAAACACTGAGAAAGCATCATCTTTATGTCAAGCTGAGTAAATGTGAATTTTGGCTATCAGAAGTAAAATTTTTAGGCCATGTGGTGTAAGACAAGGAATCTCAGTGGATCCATCAAAAGTAGAAGCAGTTATGAAGTGGGAACGACCAAAGAATGTGTTTGAAGTCTGCAGTTTCTTAGGTTTAGCAGGATACTATAGGCGCTTTGTTGAGAACTTTTTCCGATTGGCTGCTCCAATAACCAGGTTAACAAGGAAAGGAGTCAGATTCGAATGGAATGATGCATGTGAGCAAGCATTCCAAGAATTGAAGAAAAGATTAACTTCAGCACCTATCCTTGTGATACCACAACGTGGAGTTGATTATGTAGTTTTCACCGATGCTTCCTTGGATGGGTTAGGGTGCGTGTTAATGCAACAAGGTCGAGTTGTAGCCTATGCATCTCGTCAGTTGAAACCTCATGAGCAGAATTATCCCACTCATGACCTAGAACTTGCTGCAGTAGTGTATGCTTTAAAGATTTGGCGACATTATCTGTATGGTGAGAGGTTCGAAGTCTTTTGTGATCATAAAAGTTTGAAATACATTTTCACTCAAAAAGATTTGAATCTGAGACAACGAAGATGGATGGAGTATTGGGAAGACTATGATTTCTCTATCCACTATCATCCAGGTAAGGCAAATGTGGTGGCTGATGCATTAAGTAGGAAGTCGAGGGCCATGGTTAGTGCAATGATAGGGGAATGGAGCATGTTGCGGTCTATTTATGATTATGATATCTTGGTTGAGGATCGCGGAGATCAAATTTGCCTTTTTACACTTGTTGCCCAACCGTCTTTTGTGCATAGAGTGATTGAATGGCAACATCAAGATTCCGAGACCAGAGCCTTGTATGAGCAAGTGTTACGCGGTGATGGAAGTGTGGATTGGACCATTGATTCAGAAGGGAGTTTGCGATTCAAGGGCAGAATCTTTGTTCCATCGAGTAAAGAGTGTAAAGATGATATTCTTAAGGAATTTCATCATTCTAAATTTACTGTTCATCCTGGTGGTACTAAGATGTATCATGATTTACGTCGACAGTTTTGGTGGAAAGGAATGAAGAAGGATGTTGCTGAATATGTGGTTAGATGCCTTACTTGTCAACAAGTGAAGGCTGAGCATCAAAGACCTGCAGGATTACTCCAACCATTGCCTGTAGCAGAGTGGAAGTGGGATCACATCACCATGGATTTTGTTACTGGATTACCCCGTTCTTTAAAAGGAAGGATGCGATATGGGTGATTGTGGATAGGTTAACTAAAGTATCACACTTTCTTCCTATACGTACAACCGATTCAGTGGATGTTTTAAGTCGATAGTACATTAAAGAAATTGTAAGATTGCATGGAGTTCCAGTTTCAGTGGTGTCAGACAGAGATCCCCGGTTTACAACTCAATTTTGGAAAAGCCTCCAAAGAGCTATGGGCACTCAGTTGTTATTTAGTACAGCCTTCCATCCCCAAACTGATGATCAATTAGAGCGTAATATTCAAATTCTAGAAGATATGTTGAGGGCTTGTGTGATGGATTTCCAAGGTAATTGGGAGGATCATTTACCACTCGTGGAATTCACATACAACAATAACTACCAGTCAAGTATTGGAATGGACCTTATGAGGCACTCTATGGTAGACCGTGTAGGTCTCCTTTATGTTGGATGGAAGTAGGGGAAGCTACCTTATTAGGACCAAAGCTTATACAAGAAACAACTGAAAAGGTGAAATTGATACGTCAACGTTTGCTGACAGCCCAAAGTAGACAGAAAAGCTATGCTGATAAGAGGAGACGACCATTAGAATTCAGAGTGGGGGATCATGTGTTTTTAAAGGTGTCTCCACGTAAAGGCTTGATGCGTTTTGGGCAGAAAGGTAAACTTGCTCCACGTTATATTGGTCCATTTGAAGTCTTAAGGCGGGTTGGCGAAGTAGCTTATGAGCTAGCATTGCCGCCACGGTTATCGGGAATTCATAACACATTCCATGTATCCATGCTAAGAAAGTATGAACCTCACCCAACACATGTACTTGACTGGAGTGAGTTGGATATCCAACAAGATGTTTCATATGAAGAAGTTCCTATTCAAATCCTGGACTCGAGAGTGCAAGTCTTGCGTGGCAAGTCCATCCCATGGCTCAAGGTCTTGTGGAAGCATCATGATGTTAAAGAGGCCACATGGGAGTTAGAGTCGGAGATTCAAAGAAAGTACCCTGAACTTTTGAATGCAAGAGGTAATTTCTGATTCATGTTTTTTTTAAATTTCGAGGACGAAATTTTTTTTTAGGAGGGTAGGTTGTAGAGTCTCAAATGTAAATTATATATATATGCATTTATATATATTATAAATTTTAGAAAATATGACTAAAGGTATTTGAGTAATTTTATGAGAATTGGGTTGGATAATAGAAGTGGGCTTGTGTTGGAAATTGGTAAAGGGGAATTGGGCTTGAATTTGAAATGGTTGGACTTAGGCCCATTGAGCCAAGGCCTCATGTATATAAGAGATGGGGTTTTCTAGAATGAAGGGAAGAAAAAGGAAAAAGAAGAGAAGAGGAGAAGGAGTTTACGGTTCCAGGAAGAAAAAAGAAGAGAAAAAGAGGAAGAGAAAGGAAAGGAAGGAAGAAAAAGGGAAAAATTCAAGAAGCTTAGCTTGGAAAACAAGTAGAAGATTCTAACACTATACTTACTTCATGTTATGTGTTTTGTTGTTGAATTGATATTGTTGTGATGTATGTATCATGTTTTGACTTGATTTCTTAGTTGCTTGGATGATGAAATATGAGTGAAGTTACTTATTGCAAGTTGTTTGTTGTGATTGCATGAAGAATTATGTGTGAATTGGAGTGTTGTTGAAGTGGAGTAGAGATGCTTTTGTGAGAAGTACAGTTTATGTAACTGTCTTGTGTTGATTGAGTTGATGCGTTTTTCTAGATTGAGAATTGTATGATTTCTCATTTGTTTTAGAAAATAGACGTATTAAGCTTTAATTAGCCGTTGATTTCGTTGAATTTGGAGTTAAAACGGATTTTTGGTGAATTTTTGAAGTTGGGAGTTGAATTCTGGAAATGGGACGTTTTGAACCAATTTTGGAATTCGGTTCTGGTGTTTCGCTCGACAGTGAACAGTGTCGAGTAAACAGTGTTCGAGTGAAAAGTGTCGAGTGTTTGAGTGAACAGTGTCGAGTGAACAGTGTTCGAGTGTTCGAGTGAAAAGTGTCGAGTGTTCGAATGAACAGTGTCGAGTGAACACGAGTGTTCGAGTGAACAGTGTTCGAGTGAAAAGTGTTGAGTGTTCGAGTGAACAGTGTCGAGTGAACAGTGTTCGAGTGAAAAATGTCGAGTGTCGAATGAACAGTGTCGAGTGAACACGAGTGTTCGAGTAAAAAGTGTCGAGTGAACAGTGTCGAGAAACAGTATTCTCGAATGAACAGTATTTCGAGTGAACAGTATCGAATGAATAGTATTCTCGAATGAACAGTGTTTCGAGTGAACAGTATCGAGCAAAAATTTCAGAACCACCCCAAATTGACTGTATACTTCCCAAAAAGTCCTGGATTTTGCATAAAAATCATATTTTCTTAAGATTTATCATAGTAATGATATTGTAAGGCTATTAATGTATGCATTGGACCTTGGATGGGCCGTTTTGTATACGGATCCAAGGAGAATGCTGATAAAAGGATGATGTGATGTGTTGGACCTTGGGTGGACCGTTCTGTATACGGACCTAAGGGGAACACGGATATGATGATGTGATGTGTTGGACCTTGGGTGGACCGTTTTGTATACGGACCTAAGGGGAACACGGATATAATGATATGACGTGTTGGACCTTAGGTGGACCGTTCTGTATACGGACCTAAAGGGAACACGGATATAATGATATGAGGTGTTGGACCTTGGGTGGACCGTTCTGTATACGGACCTAAGGGGAACACGAACAGAAATTTCATGTGTGAACGAACATAACAGTTTGATATATTAGTATTGGATGCCTACTCCTGTGATTGAATGTTTGTGGAATGTGAATAATTTCGTATAATGTTAGAACTTTCCTACTGGGCTTTAGGCTCACCCCCTCCCTCTACAGGTACACAGAAGGATGCTCATCCTAGAGATGTCCCAGAGCTTTCTTAGGAGTCTGGAGTCAGTATGCATATAATTTTGGGGACTGTCTTGATTTTCCTAGTATGTAATAGGAGATTTTGCTTGGTGACTATTAACTGATGTATTGATTTTGTCACCAGTGTATGTAAAATTAATTTTGAACAAATAGTCATAAGTTGTAATGAACTCTTGTGATGTATATAAAAAAAAAGATAATTTATGAGATATTGATGACATAATTGGTATTAAATTCTTATTCAATCACACCCTAAAATCTCTAAATAAGGGCGTGACATAGATGGACCCCATAAGTCTACATAAATATAACTTAGAGTCTTAATAGTAGTGCAAGTTGGAGAATAGAATTTAATCCTTTTCACTTTGCCAAAACCGTAATGCTTACTAAATTCTATTTTCTTCAAATCATCTCCACGCAACAAGTATTGTTTCTACACTTCTTGAAGCCCTCTTCCACTCACATGGTCAAGCCTCTTAGGACACAAGAAAGCTTCATCATCTAATTCTGAAACCTTCTTTGCTTTTCCAATCATTGTGCTGCCCTGGAGAATATAAATGCCTGTTTCTCTCACATCTTTCATTACAACTAGACAACCACTAGTAACTTTTAAGTTGCTACTCTCCACTTTGAAACTACAGCCATTGGAATTAAGCATATTGAGTGAAATCAAATTCTTCTTTAATTTAGGAATGTAGCTCACAACATTTAAAACTTTTTCAACACCTCCATGAGTTCTGATCCTAACTGTACCAATGCCCACTACTCTGCAAGCTTCTGATTTCCTAGTAGAACACGTCCATCATCAATCTTTTCATAAGATTCAAATTAGCTTCTATGTGGTGTAATGTGAAACGTATAACCGAAGTCTAAAATCCAATGTTCCTTTGAACTTTGTGTTGTCACTACTGACACGTCAGAACTCTCATATCTATCCTCTACGATAGTAGTATCACCCTTTTCTTACTTGTTACCTTTCTCATTCTTGTTTCTTTTGGGACAAAGCCTCCTAATATGCCACTCCTCATGACAATGATAGCATATTATCGTTTTCTTACCCCTTGACTTCGACCTTGAGTGTGACTTGCCCTTATAATCATGTTTGTCACTCTTACATCTAACATGCAGCCCTTCACCCGAGTGTTCACCCAACTTGTTCTTCCTTTGGAGATCTTTAGAATTCAACGCACCAATCACATTATCAAGCAATAATGTCTCCCTACCAAAACTTTAAAATATCTACAAATGTCTCATATGACTTCGAAAGAGAATGTAACAGCATCAAAGCTTTATCCTCATCATCATATTCTATTTGTATATTTTCTAGGTCTAGGCATAGTTTGTT
This sequence comes from Boswellia sacra, assembly GCA_013180625.2. NCBI lineage: Eukaryota > Viridiplantae > Streptophyta > Magnoliopsida > Sapindales > Burseraceae > Boswellia > Boswellia sacra. Next base: position 98,293 of record SNVD02011673.1, read on the forward strand.
AAATTTATCAATGTGGTCTTGCAAGTTCTTATCCTCAGCCATTTTGAAAGTAAAGAATTTTGCTTTTAAATACAACCTACTCGACAGATTTTTTGTCATATAAAGACTTTGAAGCTTTAACCATACCTTAGCCACATTTTTCATCAGAGAGACTTGCCTCAACACCTTGTCGCTCAAGCAGATTATTAATGTGTTGTAGGCCCTCTTCATGACACTCCTCTTTTTAGCGCTATAGCTTTCCGACATCTTGCTTTCGCCTTTAAGAGCGTCATCCAATCCTAGGTTGCCTAACAAGGCCAACATCTTCATCCTCCAAATAGCGAAGTTATCGTTGCCATCAAACTTCTCAAACTCGTACTTGCTAGTTGATGTGGCCATCACAAGAATTTCTTTGAACACCTCTCATACTGCGTAGTTGCGAGCTAGGACTTTTATCGAACAACTGTTGTGCTAAGAACTTCTAGTCACCAAAGACCCCAAACAGTTGTAACCAGGGTCTGATACCAATTTGTTGTGAAGAAGAGCGGCACACACATTCCCAAGTAGCTTATCGCGGAATTAATCTAGGAGATTAATCATACACCGAAGCAAAGTAAAAACATAGAAAAAACACAAGAGCATACTGATTTATAGTGGTTCAGATCACAATATGTGATCGTACTCAAGTTGCTGTTGATAATCAATCCACTATGATGAAAAACAAGAGATACAAAAGATATAAGAGTGTTTACTAGGGACAACTAGAAGAAATTTAGCCTCTCACACTTCAAGAATGCTTTCAATCTCTCTAAACCCTAACCCTCTTTCTTTTCTCTCTTGTCCAGCTCTCTAAGAACTCTTTTTTACACTAAAAAACATGTCCCTTATTTATAGTCCAAGACCTATAGGCCAATTTCTTACATAACAAGTAATCCTATTCTGACCAGAAAATAGATTCGCGCTCTTGCGCCAAAGTACCCTCGCTCCTACGCCAACTCTATGTCCAGATGCAACCGTAGACCCAGAATCCATGCTCCTGGGCCAAATTACTTGCACTCCTCCGCCAGTGCGAGCTCCTACGCAATGAGCTTTGCGCGAGTGCGTCAACCTTCTATCTCTGCATGTCTGATGCTGCATCTAATGAGTATTTGGCGCTCTGACGCCACTTCAGCTGCGTGCCTGTGCAACTTCTCTGCCTGCACTACACAAGCTGAGCCACAGAGTTCATAAAAGAGTTTTAAGTAAGTATTCTGCTTGGCTTCTACATTCATGAGTTTTGCTGAAACAAATTTATGGAATTATAGGATTAAGTATGGAGTATCGTAATCTATTCACAAGCTCTCCTATCTACTTTTATGGATGAGAAGTCTATATATATATCACAAAAAAGATCTTTTTGAAAACTAAATATCTTAGATTTTCAATCATAACAGTAGATGATTATCTGTATAATAAAGGATTTTAGCTTTTAATTATGTCGTACGTTCATGTACAAAATTTGGACTATTAACAAATTCAAGTTAACATAAAAACATTAAAGTAAAGGGTTAGTCTGAATATGTGTATCTATAAGAGTGTTTTAATGTAAGTAGCAATATAATTAAAAATTTTAAAAAAATAAAAGCCACAATTCTTTTTAAAATCGTTCAACGGCTCAATAACTCTTTTGATGTTTGTCTTAACACTAGTAAGATATATGTATATTTAACAAATCAACTCAACAGGTGAATATATACCTTGCTCGACATCTCAGTACTTGATTGGACAGAAGATGATAAAAGTCTAAGATTTTATTATTTTTCATAAGAGTTTCAAGAGTTGGCTATTTTTTATACTATGTGATAGGTGTTTATTTATGTATTACTTTCATATCAATTCATCTATGTTTCTTTGCTATATTCATTGGTATTTTTATGTTTTTGTGTGGTTTTGATGTTTGTAGGAGTTTTGGAGCAACTTGCACAAAAATGGAGTAAAACCCTTCATTTTCACCTCTGCTAGTCAGTGATCTTCTCGGATTTATTGTATTGATATACAATGAACCCGACGACATATTATATACCGTTGGAAAGCTCTCGAAGTCTATTTTCTGGAGAAATTTACGGTTTATAAATCCATTCAATGTACCAAAAGTTCTAATCAAAACCTGTCTCTTATACACATCTAGATGTGTATAAGAGACAGGTATAATACGGGGCACTGTAGCAATTCACTATAGCAGAGTATTTAAACACATTTTAGGGTTTTATTTGATAACTTGAAGAGGGGAGAACGTGGAGGAGGCTGCATCTTTGGATTTCTCTCATCTCTTGGAGTTCTTGAAGGAGATTGAAGGCCTGGAAAGAGGAAGAACTACAAATCCTAAGATATTTCATCAGATTTGCTAAGTTTATCATTTCCCTTTCATCTTCTGGAATTTTTATATATTGTATTGTATTTGTATTCTATCTAAATATGTGTAACTAAATCTGAATTGGTTGAGGGTGATTTCAAAGCCCTTGATATGGTTTTTATGAATTGATTGTGCAAGGAATTGTTATCCAATCTCTAATTGAAGTTGCTTGTATTTTCCCATGTTTAATGCTTATGATTGCTTGCTGGATTGTATTTGGGTGGCCAACTGAATATAATCTGGATATTGTCTATTGCTAGACTAAAAATCTTGATCCGTAATTGTCTTGAATTTCTAATCATTAGTAGCAAAATTGTGATCAGAGATTACAATTGGAGAATATAACCTAAGTTAAATAATCCGAGCTTGTGTGTTTATTGCTTAGATCAACCTATCTTTCTTATCATAATGCATCCATTGAATTTAACTCAGAGAGCTTGTTCTAGGTTGTTTAATGGATAGAGATTAAATAAAGAGCTTGTTTTATTTAACAACAAAGTAAGGAAAGATTGGGATAACAGAGCTTGTTGTTATCTACGGTTGATAATTTCATTGGTGTAATTGGATGACAATTCTATGATTAATTCGCAAATCCATATCTTGTGGCAGAGAAGATCCCTTAACCAGATTTCTCTCATTGATTTTTCATTCAAATTTACTTTCTGTTTTGTTATTCTTTACTTGCATTCTTATTTCATTTAGTAAATCATTCAACAAAAATCCCCCCTGTTTAGTTTATTGTTGCTGGAAATAACAAATTCAATTAGAATCAATCCTCGTGGGAATGATATCTTACTTATCCTTTATTACTTGTGCGACTAGTATACTTGCTAGTTTCGAACGCATCAAGTTTTTGGCGCCGTTGCCGGGGATTGATTTTCTAATCAATTTATTATTCTATTTTTACTACTGATTCTTGATTGTTATTTCCTGATTGTTTGTGTTTAGGCTTTTATGTCCGAGGGAGAAGCGGATCAGCTTAAGAGAATTAAGGAGTTTCTCCAATCCTCGAATTTAAGACTAAATCGATCAATTTCAACTCCACCTCCACGATACTTCCCTCCCATCTTCTTGCAGTTCAATCAAATCTGAATCGGAAGCAATGGCGATGGAAAACGATCAGACTCTTAAGGAGTTAGCGGCTCCAATTATTGATCAACAACCGCTATGCATAAGCACCAATTTTGAGATAGATTTTGAACTTAAATCTGGACTGATTCATCTCTTGCCTACATTTCATGGTTTTGCAGGAGAGGATCCGAACAAACACCTCAAAGAATTTCATGTGGTATGCTCAAGTATGAAGCCAACCGGCGTTTCTGAAGAGCAAATTAAATTGAGAGCTTTCCCATTCTCATTAGCAGATTCGGCAAAAGATTGGCTATACTACCTACCACCAGGTACCATTACCACTTGGAATGAGATGAGTAAACTCTTTTTGGAGAAATACTTTCCAGCCTCGAAAGTTACAAATATTAGAAAAGATATTAGTGACATTCGACAACACAATGGAGAATCACTTCATGAATATTGGGAGAGATTTAAAAGGTTATGTGCTAGCTATCCAAACCACCAAATTAGTGATGGACTCCTAATTCAATATTTCTATGAGGGTCTCTTACCAATGGAAAGGAGTATCATTGATGCTGCTAGTGGTGGAGCACTAGTTAATAAAACACTGAACGTTGCAAGACGTTTGATTAGTGACATGGCAGCGAACTCCCAACAATTCAGCAATCAATTTGAGCCACAACTACCATGGCGAGTAGTAATGAGGTAAGCACTCCCAACATTGAACAACAACTTTCTGAGCTAACTTCTCTTGTGGAAAACATGGCTGTAGGAGATATGCAGAAATCTTATGCATGTGGGATATATTCTACCATGGAGCATCCAATCGACATGTATCCAACTTTACAAGAAGAACATATGGAATGAGCCAATGCCATGGGTGGATTTCCAAGACAACTAAGGCAATGGTATGATCCCTTCTCTAATACTTACAATGCCGGATGGGGAGATCACCCTAATTTTAATTACTGGAATCATCAACCAATCGCCCCAAATGCCATACCAAATCGGCACAAGGTTTCAATCAACCTAGAGTGCAGCAACCATTTCAAATGCAACCACCACTAATGCCACAACCAGCAACACAACCAGCTCCAGAAAACTCAGGTATGTCACTCCAGGATATTGTTAATGCACTTGCCACTAACACAATGCAATTCCAGCAGGAAACTGGGGCAAGTATCCAAAACCTGCAAATCAAATGGGACAATTGGCTACTAGCATGAGCAAATTCGAGGGCCAAGACTCAGAAAAATTATCTTCTCATACGGTGATCAATCCAAGAGAGAATGCTTGTGTGATAACTTTGCAAAATGGAGAGCAATTAGATGTCCTGCCAAAGAAATCACCAACTGATGAAGAAGATGACACCACTTCCACCATGAACAAGACATCATCCTCTAAGGTAAGTCTTAAAACTGCTATTCCTTCTTATGTTACTTCACCTTTTCCTAGCAGATTGCCAAAATTGAAGAAGGAGGAACAAGAACAAGAAATCCTGGAAACTTTTCACAAAATCGAGGTAAATATACCACTTCTGGATGCTATCAAGCAAGTACCTCATTATATAAAATGTCTCAAGGAGTTATGCACCAGCAAAAGAAATTTAAAAAGAAATGAGAAAGTAAGTGTGGGGGAAGATGTTTCAGCTGTATTGCAAAGAAAAATTCCTCCGAAATGCAAAGATCCAGGTACGTTCACCATTCCATGCACCATTGGTAATACCAAGTTTGAAAGAGCTATGTTAGATTTAGGAGCATCTATTAATGTCATGCCATATTCTATTTATGCTTCTTTAAATCTTGGACCTTTTGCGAAAACCGGTATTACCATTCAGTTTGCTGATCATTTTAATGCATATCGCAAAAGAGTTGTGGAAGATGTGCTTGTGCATGTGAATCAATTGGTTTTTCCAGCAGACTTCTATGTCCTTAAAATAGAGGATGAGACATCTCCTAATCCAACACCGATTCTTTTAGGGAGGCCATTCTCGAAAACTGCTAGAACAAAGATTGATGTTCATTATGGCACTTTGACCATAGAGTTTGATGGCAAGGTTATCCGTTTCAATATTTTTGAGGCAATGAGGTACCATAGTGACTTACATTCTGTTTTACAGTTGACGTAATTGATTCTTTGCCACAACAATGTTTTGAGTTAACTCGCAAGAATGGATTGGATCTAGCTATTAGTGAGCACATAGGGACAGAAAATTCTAAGGAATCAAGAATTTTTATACAAGTGTCCAAACAAATGGAGGAAGGTGTGGCAAGCTTAGATGAGATCATAGCTATAACCACAAACTGGTATGATGTTTTGTACATTGAATTGCCTTTATCTAATGAGAAACTTCTTCCTTCTGTGATGAAAGCCAATACCTTGGAGCTTAGCCACTTCCAGATTATTTGAAGCATGTGTTCTTGGGTGACAAAGATCCTTTGCCAATTACAATAGAAATGGGCCTTGCACCACTAAAAGAAAAGAAACGTGTCCGAGTACTTAGAGATCACAAAATAGCTATTGGGTGGATGATTGCTGACATCCAAGGCCCAGCCATATGCATGGACTATATCTTGTTAGAAGAAGGATCCAAGCCCATTAGTGAAGCACAGCGGAGATTGGACCCTTCTATGATGGAACCAACGTCGGGATGAGGACGTTAAACCAAGCGCTTATTGGGAGGCAACCCAATGTTTTTAAAAAATAAATGAAAGAAAAGAAAAGAAAAATAAAATAAGGTAATAATGATCGATTTTTGTGTCTCGAGGAGATTCTTTTCGTAGGCCATCAAATTGATCAGGTTTTATCTCTCTTTGCTATCTGTCTCATTTGTTTTTATATTTTTTACTTGTTTTTTACTTTTGTTTGCTATTGTGTTGTTATCTCTTTTATATGTCTTTAGTTTCATTTCTGCTCTTTTCTTTTCCTTCCTTTTGTTTAATTTGATTATTCCATACTTCGAATTCATTTGTGCAACAGATTGAGGAAACATCCAAACGGGAGCTGAAGTCATTGCTCGAAGGTTTGAAACGTGCATATCTGGGAGAAGAACAAACTCAATCGCATTATCGGTAATATCTCTCCTTTTCTTCTCTTCAATGGATGCTGATATCTTTCTATCGAACTTCGTAAATATTTCCCTTCACTTCCTCAAAATGCTGTGTTTAAAATTTATAAAGTACGGATGACTAGACTTTGGGCCTTGATGCTCCTAAATGTGCCTGCTGATATCCGATTGCTTATCGAAGCCAAGGTGAGATTGTCCGGTGAGCCGGACATTAATCTCGCAAAATACATGCCTGGTCTAGGAAAAAGCTACTACGCCAAGAGGCGAAAAGCGAAAAGGTTACAAGTATGTTATAAATGTGCTAGATGGAATTGTAACCAGACTTGTCGTTCATTAGGTTTTGCGTCCCGGAATAGAGAAGATAAACTTTCATTTATTAAGAATGGTTTGAGTAATGAGTCGCTGTATAATGTATTGTTAACTCTCGAGTCACATTCTTGTGGACTTGTTCAGCGTGAATTGCTTAATCTATGGACACAATTTCGTGATGAATTGCAGTGTTATAGTCTAGGGAATCTGACTAAAAACGACCCTGTTTGCCAGTTTATAGGAAAACTGGATGGGAAGCAAATCCCCGACTCATAGAAGGCGTTTCAGCCGTTACTGGACGTAAAACCAGAGGAAGATGTGAGCCACAATCACAACTACTTGTATATTTGAATGTGTGTTGTTGTTGTCGAATTTCTTTTTTTTTTTTCTTGTTTCGTTTGATCTAATTATCAATGTTATTTTTGTATTGTTGTTGTTTGTTGATTTTGTTTGTTTTAATTTCAAGTTTTCTTTTTGACAAACCATATGACTACCCTATGGCATAAGTACACGTGGAAGATAAGTGTGGAGGTTTTGTCAACCTCCGCCGAAAGTGTATCTCCATTTTTAATGCTTCATGTGGGAGACAAGTGTGGAGATTTCATCAACCTCCGCCGAAAGTATATCTCCATTTTTCATGTTTCACGTGGGAGACAAGTGTGTAGGTTTTGTCAAACCTCGCCGAAAGCATATCTAATTTTTTCAAATCTTGGGGCGATAAATCTGCATCGAGCAACCCCCACCGAAATTATGTCCCCATGTGTCAAATCTGAGAGATTTACGTGTGTATATATCCATTCTGTATATTTTCAAATGTCATTTTATAACCTTTCTTGCACTTGAATCACATAATACATAACGTGTATCATTGTCTTACACAAGTTTAGAGCACTTTTAGAAATGGAGAAAACACCAATTCGACGATTCCAAAATATATGCGTATTTTGTGGATCGCAATTTGGTAAAGATGGAGAGTTTACAACAGCAGCTCTTGATCTTGGTAGGACATTAGCTGCGAGAGGTATTCATTTGATTTATGGAGGGGGTAGTCTTGGGTTAATGGGGTGTGTGTCAACAGCTGCATCCCTAGGAGGGAGCAAAGTTCTCGGCCTTATCCCTAAACCATTAGCTGTACGAGATATCGTAGGCAACACAATCGGGGAAGAGTTACAGGTCTCTAGTATGCATGAGCGTATTGCACATATGGTTGTTAAGTCCGTTGCATTTATAGCTTTGCCTGGTGGTTATGGTACATTAGAGGAGATATTTCAAATCACCTCTTGGGCACAGCTAAACATCCATCAGAAACCCATTGGTTTGTTAAATGTCAATAATTTTTTTTGATGGTTTGTTGTCCTTTCTTGATCAAGCTGTAGAAAAAAACTTCATCTCACCTTCGGCGAGGCAAATCCTGGTTACAGCTTCAATTGCAGGGGAGTTAATTGATAAACTCCAAGAATTCGTCTATTCGCCTGATCCAACAACGGCTCGGATGGATTGTTTGGAGAAGGCAATAAAAGGCGTAGACTGGATTTAACGCTCCATCTGTAATCTCTATCTATTGGTTTGCTTCGTTTTTGTTTACTTTTTTTTAGTGTGTTTATTTGAGATTTTTCATGTCATTTCTTTTGAGTTTTTTCAGGTTATTTCTTTCGCCCCAGGTAATATTTTCTAATCATGACTTTTAGAGTGGTGGGTTAAAAAGTTCAATTCCTCTTGAAACGCATTCTGGATCTCTTCAATCCATAATGGCTGAATAAGGAGGCTAACTTCTAAACTTTTTAGACCCATTCTAATTGACTTGTTTTTGTTTGCAGTTTAGTTTTGTGTAATTTAGAGTTGTTATGTTTTTTTTGTCTTTATCAGTTTCGATTCAAAAAAAATCTGTGGAAAAAACTTGAGAATGGCAGAATATGGGGTTTCTTCAACCCACGAAACGCACTCTCTCTAAATAAATCTATAGTTTGTTTATTTCATGTTGTTTGAAGTGTCTTGTTTCTTGTTTTGTTCTTTCATAATAAAGGTATATAGGCTGGAAACCTTAAGTCTGCGGGCTACTGGTCCTAAGGATTGTTGAAATATACAATCTTGACTCAGGTGTAACAATGCCACGTACCTCTTTTCTTGCATTTTGTGGGTCGATGATAAGATAATGATTGAATTAAGAATAACTCTTGGAAAATGATAAATAATGCGTGGATCTGTGTGCTTGAAATGTTTATTGGTTTTGCTTTACCTCTAATTCCTTGCGCAACATTGAGCACTGAGTTATTATCACTGAGTTATTTGTTCACTTAGAGAAAGTTTATGTAATTTAAGTGTTTCTTCAGATTTCGATGAATTCTAGAACTTGTTTGATGGTCACTCGAGGCGAAATCCTAGACTACGCAACATTAGGGAAATGATTTAGGCCATCTTTGGACCGTTTGAGCCTTAATAGCCACCCTTGACTGAAATTGATCCCTAGTTACCCCTTTGAGCCTTTGTAAGCCTTTTTTCTTGTTAACTCACTAAAAGATTTCCTAACCTCAAATGAATTTTTTTTTTTCGAAACAGTTTATCCCTTACCCATGAGCATGTAGATCATTCACGATTACATTTCGAGCTCTGTTCTGGTTTTGGGAAGTCAGAGGAGGTTGGATTATGCCATGAGCAATGCAAGTGAGTTTTATTGTGTTTGTAAAAAAAAAAAAAGAAAAAAGAAAAAAAACAATCTATCTTATCTTCCACGTACTTAAACATTGAGGACAATGTGTTGTTTAAGTTTGGGGGAAGAGAATTACAGTTAAAGAAAAAAAAAGAAAAAAAGAGAAAAAAAAAAAAAACAGATCTATACCCTTGAGTGTTCTTAAAAAGAATGAAACAACAAAGTGTGGGGGTGTAGTTTCTTTTGTGTTAAAAAAAAACAATAATAAAATGAGAGATTGAGTGCTCTGAATAAGTTTGGGGGAGTCACTTGGTGAATTCGAACGAATTTTTTTTATGTTATATGGTTGAGCTCTACATAATCTGGAATGATTTATATGTTTGCGGGTGATTTGAGCCAAATTATTATCCTTTATCATACCTTCACCCAAGCCAAACGTTACAAGCTTAATAAAGTCCTACTTGATCCTTGGTGTTGTGCATGTCTACATTAGTGGAGAGTGAATTGAAAAGCAAGCCTATGGAGTTCATTTATACACACATCTTCAATATTAAATATGATTCATTTTTATGCATAAACTCATCCGGGTTACAAGTGATTAGGTGAGAATGGCTCTACACACACACACTTGAGGAATTGAAGTGAAGCGAAACTAATCTTTGAGATGAAATTCTTGATCAAGTGCATTATTTTGAAGTTTTCCTTGGGTTATAATTAAGTACAATCTTTGAGGCCTATTTGCAAGTTGAAGCAGTTGTGTGTTTTAATTTTTCTATGATTCTGTTTCGGTTTAGTTTTGTTTCACATCGTTGTAATTGCTCGAGGACTAGCAAAGTCTAAGTGTGGGGGAATTTGATAGGTGTTTATTTATGTATTACTTTCATATCAATTCGTCCATGTTTCTTTGCTATATTCCTTGGTATTTTTATGTTTTTGTGTGGTTTTGATGTTTGTAGGAGTTTTGGAGCAACTTGCACAAAAATGGAGTAAAACCCTTCATTTTCACCTCTGCTAGTCAGTGATCTTCTCGGATTTAATTGTATTGATATACAATGAACCCGACGACATGTTATATACCGTTGGAAAGCTCTCGAAGTCTATTTTCTGGAGAAATTTACGGTTTATAAATCCATTCAGTGTACCAAAAGTTCTAATCAAAACAGTGTGAGATGTATAGAAATATAATTCCACAAGTCACTGTAGCATGTATAATACGGGCACTGTAGCAGGTTACTGTAGCAGAGTATTTAAACACATTTTAGGGTTTTATTTTGATAACTTGAAGAGGGGAGAACGTGGAGGAGGCTGCATCTTTGGATTTCTCTCATCTCTTGGAGTTCTTGAAGGAGATTGAAGGCTTGGAAAGAGGAAGAACTACAAATCCTAAGAGATTTCATCAGATTTGCTAAGTTTATCATTTCCCTTTCATCTTCTGAATTTTTATGTATTGTATTGTATTTATGACGTTTTTGAACATGTGTAACTGAATCTGAATTGGTTGAGGGTGATTTCAAAGCCCTTGATATGGTTTTTGTGAGTTGATTGTGCAAGAAGTTGTTATCCAATTCTCTAATTGAAGTTGCTTGTATTTTCCCATATCTAATGCTTATGATTGCTTGCTGATTGTATTTGGACTGGCCAACTGAATATAATCTGGTTGTTATCTATTGCTAGACTAGAAATCTTGATCCGTAATTGTCTTGAATTTCTAATCATTAGTAGCAAAATTGTGATCAGAGATTGCAATTGGAAAATACAACCTAGGTTAAATAATCCGAACTTGTGTGATTATTGCTTAGATCAACCTATCTTTCTCATCGTAATGCTTCCATTGAATTAAACTTAGAGAGCTTGTTCTAGGTTGTTTAATGGATAGAGATTAAATAAAGAGCTTGTTTTATTTAACAACAAAGTAAGGAAAGATTGGGATAACAGAGCTTGTTGTTATCTACGGTTGATAATTTCAATGGTGTAATTGGATGACAATTCTATGATTAATTCGCAAATCCATATCTTGTGGCAGAGAAGGATCCCTTAACCAGGTTTCTCTCATTGATTTTTCACTCAAATTAACTTTCTGTTTTGTTATTCTTCATTTGCATTAATATTTCATTTAGTTAATCAATCAATAAAACCCCCCATTTAGTTTATTTTGCTTTCTAATAACAAATTTAATTAGAATCAATCCTCGTGGGAACGATATCTTACTTATCACTTTATTACTTGTGCGACTAGTATACTTGCTAGTTTCGAACGCATCACTATGAAAAAAATTAAGAAAACATTAGCTTTGAAATGCAGAATCTCCTTGCGAATAGCAGAGAGCAAGCACTTTCCCTATTAGTGCAACCTACTTTTCTATCCCGCAATCATCTCACAATTCTCACCTGAAACGAAATATAGTAAGGGCATATATAAAGGAAGTTGGGAGCCAACAAAACATGGTTCGTTTTTATGTTCTCTCTTTTTGACCCAAGTAGAAAATTAAAGTTGCTTCTCAGCTCCCACAGGCCAGATTTCTATGGTCCATCCTCATCAATGAAAGGCCAAGACGTTCCTATCCTTTGATTAGCTTCTGAGGAAGCGCTTCTTTGTCCATGTATTGACGATATTTTGCTTATATTTGCCTTGAAAGGTGATCAATGAGTTAGATACCAAGAATGAGACAACTAGTAGGTAAGGATTGTTTGGTAGTACAACAACAAGGGAAAAAATAATATAACTATTTTCATAATATAGCTTCGAGATAGTCCAAAAATTTAAGCTTATAAATTTAGGCCTAGTATATATAGCATGATGTTTTTACCTCTCTTTTGTACTCCGGCCGGTGTGTAATATATAAGAGCCTTATATATGCTTTCACGTGGACTAGGTTTTACAAATCTGTCTTTAAGCCTTATAAAGGAGCCAACTTGACCTAATAATAATCTCTAATAAATTCAAACTTGTTTAGTGTAGTTGTTGTTTCAAGGAAGTAGAAAACAAAATAATAATAATAACGGTGGTGGTTCGTCATGTAGAAATTATTTTTGAAATTAAGATTCAATTTCAACCGTGCAATTGCTTTCAAATTATTTTGGTATCTAGAAACCTGTTTAATCTCATACTAATTTTATTTAGACTTAAAAACTCCGAAAAATGAAGAAATGATTTCTTTTCTTGTTTTTAGATTAAAGATTTTAATTAGGATTTTGTTTGAATTTATTTTCGAAACAATTCAACTATATGCAATTTATTTATTTATTTTTATCTCTCACTTATTTCGAATTTGAGTTCTTTATAAATTATTAAAGAGAAATTAGCATTTGAGGAGATGAAAAGGGCTCGTATTGAATATGACATGCATATGGACACATTTGCATCATTAGAAACCGACAATTGACTGAAGACCAAGCAATGGACCAACCCTTATAAGCCCTCATGTTACGTGTGATTTATAATAATTTTAGGTATAGAGAGACCGAAATTCAAACAAAATGTGGCATTTTTGACTCGATGCTTGCCCTGGATTTGGATTCTTTCTTAATTTTTACCTCGGAGCAATATTTTTTGTACATCCTTTTCATGCCTAAAGGATATGATCGTTTGGGTTTAAAGTGTGAGAAAATTTGAAAAAATTAGTGCGTTGTTTAGAGAATTAGAGAACCAATGGAGAGAAATGATTGTTGAATGGATTAATTAATTGACCTCCCTACGATTTGGGTAAAGAATCAATTTCCTTGATTTTTATTTTTATTTTTTAAATCTAAGCTTAGGGCCCGTTTGATTTGGCCACTTAAATCTGAATCCATTCAGATTTAAGAGGTTAAAAAATTTTTGTGTGTTTGTTTTTACATCTAATCACTTATTTTCAGATAAAATTGTCTGAAAATAAAAAGTGAAAATTTATCACTTTTTTCTTCCAAATGTCTGAAAATTTTGAAATATCTAAATTGTCCTCTTGTTATAATTTTATTCCATAAATACCATTTATATTCAATTAATAAAAATTATATAATTAATTAAAAATATTTCATATTAAAAATAAAAATATATTAATATTAAATATTTTATTTTTTATTCAAATTCTGGAAACTGGCGTCACTGTTGGCCGGCCGCCGCGAACCGCTGCCGAAACTTAGCGTCCGGCGACACCGCCTGCACCATCATGACCGCCTCGACTCGCCCTACATGGTTGTCGGATTTATTTTGCAAGACACACCACCGTTTAACCGTTAAACGCCAAAAAACATTCGGCCGCCGAATGTTTTCATGCATTTTACGGCGAAATGCCACGATTTCACCAAGAATCGTTTTAACAGCCTTGTAGATCGGTCAAATCCGATTATGATGGTGTAATCGGTGTGTGAAACGCGCTACATCTCCAGCGGCGGACGGCGAACGGCGGCGGCTCTGGCGATTCAATTTTCAAATTTTTTTATTTTTTTAAATAAAATATTTAAATAATATAATATTACTTAATGAAATTCAAATTTTAATTTAAAAAATAAATTTTGTATGTATATGATATAAAATATATAAAAAGAATAATTAAATAATGTAATTTATTTAATAAATATGCTTTTGAATTTTTAAAATTTGACTTGTTTTACATGCATTGGTTAATAAACTTAATATAAATAAAAATTTAATGTAATAAATTAATTAAAAAATAATTAAAGTTTTAATTATTGATAATCTTGACTTATATCAAACAAAATATAAATATATTAGTTTTTATAATAAATAAGCTTATTAATTTATTACTATATTAATATTTCAATATAATTTTGTAAACTATTTATTTTACACATATTTAAAGCCATATATTTTAATTTCCATAACAAAAATAAATATTTTATTTTTAAAAGATTGTAATAAATATAACATTAGTTATTTGAATGAAAAAAGAATTTTGATTTAATTTTAAGAACTTGCACAAATGTAATATAAATAATTTATATTTTTATTATAAGGATAAAAATGTCATATTAAAAATAAGAAGTACCCTTACCACGTTTTTTAAGTGGTATGTAAAAGAGCAAACAAATATCTTATTAAATGGTACAAATTAAATCCTAAAAAGTATTTAGATCTAAAAAATATTAAGTAATTTAAACAAACACCACCTTTAATATTCAAGTCCATTAATTCACAATAAGAGTTAAATAATCAAGAGCGAAAGAGTTTGTTAGTCAAGAAAATTACCATACAGTCACTTGAAATATAGCCACCCAATTTGAGACACATGAACCACAGGCGGTGATGTAGCATTCTACCACTAAAAGGTTGTATGCACACAATTGTACGGTATTTTTTTTCTATTAATTAAATAATCACCATTAATTAAAACAATTGAAGAAGTTAAGGTAAATTTGGATTTTTAAAAATTTTGGGAAAAAAATATTTTTCCCAAATCTCAAGAAAGGTCACTGTAATTAAGCCCTTTATAGTCTTGATAATAATGTGATTCCCAATAATGAAGCCAAGTGTCAAGGAAATAAGGACAATTGGACATGCCTAATGGTTAAGTGTGCGTTGCAGACTCAAGTGAAGTGGGGCAAATGTTATTATGGGACAAATGTTTATGGGAAGACTGTTGATCACTTAATTATGGCATAATAAGAGCTATTATTATGTGCTTTGGTTTCTTTTATACTTGTGCGCAAAGCTATCTACATAAACACTTTAGCCTTCACTCAAGGATGGGTGTAGGGCCAATAAAATCAAACGCCAACTACCTGGCGCTTTAAATTGATGCTTGCCTCATTATGTAAATGTTTGCGCGACTCTGACTCTAAAGATATGAATTGGATGCTCGTTTAGGTGGATTTAATTTTATTGTTTGTTAGGTAGAAAGTAAGTAGAAGTGTGGGAGATTTCATATATTTTAATCTTTTGTTAGTTTTAGTTTTTCGATAAATTTTGTTCAATAAAATTTCAGGAATGTTCCTTACCTTTTAACAGAAGATGATACCTGATACTTGCATTGAATTTGGATTCCTGCTTCGATCTTGCATTATAGATTTGCTTCAACGTTTTCGTACATAGCTAGTTGGTTTTTGCGTTGGGTTTACTCTGTCATCCTGGCCCAGCTTAAACTATGGTTCTGAAGTATTTACACCCACAGCACACTCAAAAATTGAAGTGCCCATAATTCTATTTAACCCCACCTACTTGCTCAATGAACCCTTTCCTCTTTTGTTAAATTCTTAATATCTATGTGTGTGTGTGTGTGTTTATATATATAACTATTGAGAGTTGTTATGAAAAACAACCACTTTTTTTTTTTTTTAAATTTTTGGAATACGCATTATTGAGTAGTCAAGTTGGTTTATTAGAAAACTTGATTGTCTTGGATACATGATAATTCATAGACGACCGTCTAACAAAATGTTAAATTGGCAAATAATATTAGATATTTGTTAAACAATATTTCGAGTTTTTTGAGTGCTACGTATGCATTTGAAGAATTGATGACAAATTTGGTACCTCAAATTGAACTTGCTCAGGATATTTAATTTTTTAAAATGTGGCTATATATGTCTCATCAAAACCTCTCAAATCTTGACTATTTCTGACATTTTCCCTATCTTCTTTAAGTAAAATTTAACCCAACCGACTCCGACTGCCCAATAGCCCCAGTTCTTCTTTTATTCATCATTGCTTAGTTACATATTTGACCTGACTATAGATACATGGGGAGGCCACCCAAAAGAGAATAAAGATCACAAAGAACCACTCTTCAATAGCCCCAGTTGTTATGGCCATAACGATATTGGGCCCAATTATTTCTAATTCAGTAAGTCCATTACTGAAGCCCATTATCTGGGCCTAGTTATTTCTAATTCAGTAAGCCCATTACTGAAGCCCATCATCTGGGCCTAATTATTCCTAATTCAGTAAGCCCATCATCTGGGCCTACTATCTGGGTCCCACAATGATCCATCTTGACCCCTATATAAACCCTCCGAAATATTACTCAAGGTATGCACACTTTTCTGAACTTATTCTCTCTCTAGATTTCCTTCACTTTTGAAAGCTTCTCTCTCTAGGAAATTCTCCCAGAAAATTTCGGAGTGCCGGAAACTGACTTGAGCGTCGGAGGGTCACCGCCGGCACCATCGTCGGCACCCCGAGCTCCGACCCGCTTCCCGACCCACTTCCCGGCCGTCCGGAAACTGTGCATCAATAGTTGGCGCCGTCTGTGGGGACGACAATCTAAGCCTCTTTAGTTGTTGCTCCTACCCAAAATTGGTTGAGGGATGCCACACATCCTCACCTAGTACATCGAACTGAAAGTAAAGACAGTAAAAGGTAAAGTCAAGGCCGGGAGAGCAGCCTTGATATGATTGTTCCCTATGAATGAGCATCTACCTAGTTGGAAGAATTCCAACTATCTCTAAGAAGTGGCCTCATCACCTCCTTCTTCGTCTGAAGACGATGAGGTAGAGTCGCCTTGCTTGGCCTCCCAGGCTGCTGTGTCCAATGTCGACTCATAATCCTCATCTTTAAGGATGAGGCGGCGGAATTGCTCAGGATCGGAGTCCGCTGTAGGGATAGACTCTTCTACCAAGTTTAACTCCTCAGCTATGGGTGACTGATCAATCTCTAGATGGCGGTCATGGAACCATCTACGCACCCCATTGACTCCCTCAATGTAGGAGCGTTCCATAGCCTGCTGGTAGACACGACCCCTACGGAAGCGAGCGACTGCTTTGTCAATCCTACTTTGCTCAGTAGCAGCTCTCTCTCGAAGCTCTTGGCTAAAATCATTGGCCCTTTTACGCTGGATAGCTGCCTCCTTCTTGGCTTCGGACAAGTCTGCCTTCATTCTGCCCATCTGTTCCTTCATCTCTGCCATTCTTCTTTCCGTTTCGGTTAAGTTGTCAAGGCAGACTAGATGCTTCGCCTTCCAGTCGTCAACCTCAGAAGTGAGATGGTTAACCTCCTTGAGGAGATTGGTATTGGTAGACTCTCCTTGAGCTAAGAGTCCTGTCGCCTATGGAGAGAAAGGCCAAGAGAAGGAAGGAGTTAAGGCATGACTTTCAAAGTATAAAGAAAAAAGGAAGAAAGGGTCTCAGTGAAGCCTAACCTGAAGGATGATGCCCATCCCGACGGCGATCGCATCAAAGTATGTGAGTTTTACATCTTCAGGAAAGACATTGGTGGGCATGAGACGTGCAGCATTTTGAGACAATTCCCGAAGGTAGTCTCCGCATGTTGATCCACTCTGAAAGCCCGTACTGTCAAAAGTAAAACGCTTGGGTAGCTGAGAGGCTGAGGGTAACCTGCTCCAGTAGGCTGAGAGGCTGCTACTTCACCCGCAGGCTGAACAGAGGTAGACCTTTCAGGAACCGGCTTCCGTACGGGAATCTCCTTGTGGCCACTAGATCTCCTCTTCGGGGGTCCAAGAGTCGAAGGACTTCCGCTCCGTTTCTTCTGGGAAGAACTAGGTCTGTCATAAGTGAAGGGCTTAAGCGGCATCTTGGCTACGAGTTGAGCAAACTGCTTCTTGGTAGGATGTAAAGGAAATAGTCCTGCACGAAAATAAAGCAGGTAAGACAACAAACACATGCTTGATGAAGTAAGGTCAGAAAGTAATGATCAAGTTTACCTTCCAGAGGAATTGGAGGTGATAAGCCAAGACGGGCCAATTGCTCCCGATCAGTGAGGTTATTCACGTTCTTCGAGTCCACGGGTAACTTGAGCACTACTTGCAAGTCGTCTCTCTCTTTCTGAGATAACAACGGACGTTTGGTCCAAGGAGCTGCAATAAAAACAAAAAAGAATGTTAGTTGATCAAGAGTTGTCACAACAAAGGCGGATAGGGTGTCATTATAATAGGGTACCACAAACACCAAAACGCCTCCTGATCTTCAACTTCTCCCTCTTTGGACGAGCGCCTTCTTGGTACTTCCAACCGCCACCACACCAGAATTGCTTATACTTCCACTCTTTCACATGGGAGGGAATGCCAAAAAGGCGGTTGGGGTCATCCGTTTTCCCTCGCTGGGATATATAGTAGTAACCCGTCTTCTCTCCATTCGTCGGGTGAATGGCAAATATGTGCTTGACATGGTTGGTGGTAGGGTCGCCAAGGCCGGCGCTTCTGAATAAACTTTGGAAAGCTATCAGAAGCCTCCACCCATTGGCCGACAGTTGGGTAGGAGCGATGCCCATAGCATCGAGTATACGGCGAACATAGTTATCAAAAGGCACCCGGAGACCAGCCCTCAATAGCTCTAAGCTTAAACCAATGACACCGTGTGGTGGCTTACTCCACCGATCACCCTTCCTTGGAAGAAACAGGATGACTGAAGCAGGGATAAGGAAATGGGCTCTATATGTCTTTAATCGATCGTCCGGGAGTTGGTTATCAATATGGTCGGCCTCCCACCACTTTTCGGCCTCCTGTTCGCTATCCGAGGAAGCAGAGGACGACCAGTCGTTGTCCCCTTCAGTGTCTACCACCTTATGGTTGACAGAATTTTGTCCTAACTCTCGATCCGGACCGAAGAAGTTTTGATAAAACTCGTTAACTTCTTTACGGTTGGTCGCCGGATCCTTGTCCCTGGAAGACTGGGTTTGATGACTCGGTTCCCCCCGTAGCACTTTCACAGTGGTTTTAACTCTAGCCATCTGCACAGTCAAAGAGGAGTCGTTAGTCATCAAACCAAGTCTACTGAGGGAAGGAAGAGGTGAGAGAACCAAAAAAAAAAAAAACGCTGGGGGATTGTATCGAAAGTCTGCGGAAGCGCGGAGGAAAAAATATTAAAGCTTGAAAATCCGCGGAAGCACGCCCGCGGAGGGAAAAATTATTCAAGTCTGAAAATCCGCGGAAGCACGCCCGCGGAGGAAAAAATATTAAAGCTTGAAAATCCGTGGAAGCACGCCCGCGAAGGAAAAATTATTCAAGTCTGAAAACTCGCGGAAACACCCCCGCGGAGAAAAAAAACAAAAATGAAGGTTTGAAAGTTTGCAGGAACAACCCCGCGGAGGAAAAAAAAATGAAGGTTTGAAAGTTTGCAGGAACACTCCCGCGGAGAAAAAATAAAAGTTTGAAAATTCGCGGAAACACTCCCGCGGAGGAAAAAATGAAGGTTTGAAAGTTTGCAGGAACACCCCCGTCGGAAAATAATGAAGTTTCGAAAATTTTCAGCAACACCCCCAAAGTTATAAAATCAAATTTCGAAAATTGCTGGCACGCCCCTGCACATATTTGAATTTCCTCCAAGACGTCCTTGGACGTATAAACGCTGCATGCAGCATGCAGCACAGCCCCATCTCCGGGAGCTCGTCGCCTCCCAGCGCCCAGCACGCACGCGAGCCGCCCAGCCCGCACGCGAGCAGCCCAGCGGCCAGCGTGCACGCGAGCAGCCCAGCGCCCAGTGCGCACGCAAGCAGCCCAGGTTCGCCCTCGCCGCTCGCCCCTGCGCACCAGGCTCGCCCCTCGCAGCTCGCCCAGCGCGCCCAGGCAGCACGCCCAGGCAGCGCGCCCAGGCAGCACGCCCAGCACGCCCAGGCAGCACGCCCAGCGCGCCCAGGCAGCACGCCCAGGCAGCACTCGCAGCGCGCCACAGCGCGCACGCATGCAGGCCACAGTGCGCGCGAGCCTGCTGTGCGCCCGGGCCCTCACGGCATGCCCGAATACACCCCTTCCCTCACGCACCTCGCCTACTTCTTCCTTGCGACCCACGCACAGTCAAACTTTCTTGTTTCCTTGGTGGTCTTAACGTTAAGTTAAGCAGATGAGGACAAGGGTTCAAGGTTGGCACGTAGCCAAAGAAGAAGCAATATGTATCCATTCACATATATATGCATGAAACCTTAAAGTCTGGACGCGCATGGGTTCAAGGCTTGGCAATCTGCCCTCAGTCTGAACCAATTCTGCTTGTGGCCTCGGTGGTCCAAACCTTATGTTTGGATATGATAAAGGGAACGGGTTCGAGCTTGGCATTTAGCATGCAGCATGAACTTTGAGCAATTAATTGAAAGAACAGCCCACCAGCGTCCCATGCATGCAGCACCCGGCGCCCTGTGCAACCCACAGCGCCCGGGCCCTCGCCCGCTCGCCCTTGCGCATGCAAGGCCTCGCGGGATCGATCCCGCGTGCCCAGGACCTCGCTAGGTCATCTTACGTGCATAGTAGCTCGCCCACGCGAGCCTGTTGTGCACGCCGCTCGCCCATGCGGACTGATTCTCCTACACGCATGGCGACTGGAAAATTCTTGCTCGGATTAAAGAGTTCTGTTTGCCGGAGTCACTTACACTGCTTACCTCCAAGCCTAGAATAACTAAATAGTCCCTACGCCGACCCATTGGTCAACTTGGGCTTGGGGGGACTACTGTTATGGCCATAACGATATTGGGCCCAATTATTTCTAATTCAGTAAGCCCATTACTGAAGCCCATTATCTGGGCCTAGTTATTTCTAATTCAGTAAGCCCATTACTGAAGCCCATCATCTGGGCCTAATCATTCCTAATTCAGTAAGCCCATTACTGAAGCCCATCATCTGGGCCTACTATCTGGGTCCCACAATGATCCATCTTGACCCCTATATAAACCCTCCGAAATATTACTCAAGGTATGCACACTTTTCTGAACTTATTCTCTCTCTAAATTTCCTTTACTTTTGAGAGCTTCTCTCTCTAGGAAATTCTCCCAGAAAATTCCGGAGTGCCGGAAACTGACTTGAGAGTCGGAGGGTTACCGCCGGCACCCCTGACTGTTTTTCTTTGCTCACAGGACTGGACCCGACGTACCACCCGAGCTCCGACCCGCTTCCCGACCCACTTCCCGGCCGTCCGGAAACCGTACATCAACACCAGTGTTTGAAATACGGACAATCGGGCACGCCCCCACCTGCATTCTTAGATGGGTTTTAAAGTAGGGTTAATTGCAATTTCCCTCCCAAGTATCGATTAAAAAATAAACTATCGTTATTGTACTTTTGTCAATCATCTACGTGACAGTTTCTCCTCATCTTGAGAGTAAGTTTATGTCATCAAGGAATCATCTAGAAGGCTACTTAACTCACTAGTCCTCATCGTAATAATGAATGGTTAAGATGTAGGATAAATATGAAAATGTCATATTCATAAGAAGATTGCTTGCTTTTCCAACGTCTCCAAGAAAAATTCTATCTCTAAAATTAGGTTATATCCTCTCCACCCTCACTCACTCTTGCTTACTTAACTGTTTCATTACTTCTTGTTTATATATGCTTTTTTACTCATCTTTCATTGATTTTTCACGTTAAGTTAGCCCCTACCTAACTTGGGCATCAAAGGGTTAATGCCGGTGAAATATCCGGCGACATCTGACATTGATT
Organism: Boswellia sacra; assembly: GCA_013180625.2. Taxonomy (NCBI): domain Eukaryota; kingdom Viridiplantae; phylum Streptophyta; class Magnoliopsida; order Sapindales; family Burseraceae; genus Boswellia; species Boswellia sacra. The sequence continues at coordinate 120,074 of SNVD02011673.1, forward strand.
TGTTTGTTTTCTAGTCAACTGAGAAGTACGACAACAATCACCATTTTCTGGGTTCTGGTTGACCTCCATAGGAGTTGTTGGAGCTTGTTGGAGAAGAAGGAGCCAACTTGTCACAGTTGCTTTCAACTGTCAGTAAGCTGTCTCCTTGGCACTGCAACACCGTCAGGGCTTGTCCTCCTACATTAGCACGTCGCCATTACCGATTCAGTTAATAGCCCACCCCTATGTTCAGTCCCATTCGGTCATCCAATATCGTTTATTTTCAGCCATTAGTCTCTAGTTTGTATTTCAGTACTAAAAGAGATGATTTTTTTTTTTAAAACTACGACCTTAGGTCTTTTCATCGTTGCGTGACACGAGTAAAAATATTTTTGATCCATTTTTTGACATCAAAGGAGAGAGACATACATCTATTTTTTTAAAATCGTATAAAATTATAAATAAATATGTAAAAATTATAAATGAGTATGTAAAAATTATATTACATCGGGTATACTATAGTATAACCCGTAAATGAGGATCAATGAAAGATATACATCATTTAATAATAATCTTGTAAATGTTTTAATCGCAAATGTCCTTTTTATAGGCTTTTTAGAAGTTTATGATGGAAAAGAGGAGGTGAAGTAGTACAAGGGCACGCTTCCTTTTAATCTATGAAAACTTGAAAGAAAAAAAAAACCTGCAAGTTAATTACAAAAAGAAACAAAAAAAAAAACAGCAGTGATTTTATTTTTATTTTTATAACTAAATTTTTGTGTACACCTAAAAGTTTTCTAAAGGTTTGAATATCAAATACAAAACAACATAAATGATATGTTTTCACCGTTAATATATTTCGGTTTTATTTTTACTAGTAATAAAACTAAAATTTAAAGAGGTTGCTTGAATTTGAAGTTTATTTTTGGATAAATAGAAGTTGAAGTTAGAGTTTTTTTTTGAGAGATTGATGGAAAAATAAAAAACAAAAACATGTACACATAATAATAAGTTTGAGAGAAATTTATAAGAAAAAATAAGGTTATTTATTCAAGTTGTTTGATAAGTGATTTTAATGAAGAAAAAGAAGGAAATATACTTTAAAACGTTCTAGATGTATTTATTAAACGGAAATACTAAAAGAAAATGGTCATTTTAACATTATTTATCCAAAATATATTAAGAATAAAATACTAAAAAGAAATTTTGAAGAGCTTGAATAACGATACTCTAAATAAAAATTACAAATTGAAAGTAATTTGAGGAATATGTATTGATGTTATTCTTTTGTTTGTTATAAATGTAACAGCATGTGATAAGTAAAGGTTAGTGTATTATAACCTTTAATTGAACTGTAATAAGCTCTCAATAAATAGACTATATGTCTCCTAAGAACAAGTCAGAATCCAAGCTCATGCTCGAAATTTGAGTCAATATGCATGAAATTATAGGCATAAGAGTCCTCCATAACCACTCACACTCTTAGACAACAAGAGCAACAAAAGAGGAGAGAGAAAATATACATAAATATTACAAATTTATGAAATAGCCTAATCTGCTAACAATCCTTCATAAATTTCACCATTTATAGGCTTCCAAAGAATGCCACGTAAGATAATTATATTAGATTTTTTTTCTTTTTTCTTTTTTTTTTTTTAACCATAATCAGGCTTCTGATAATCACAACTTAAACAAGGCATGGATTTAAGCCATACATCCAGGAAGCTGAACTCTTCTAACTAAATCATTTCTCAGCATCCGAGAACAGGAATTGATGTCGCTTGAAAAATTCTCTAAATCCATATGCGCTGCAGTCGTAGTTGAACTGGAGAGAGAGAGAGAGGGAGAGAGAGATTTAAGGACAAAACAGGCAAAAATATTATGTCACGAGCCAAAAAATAAAAAAATAAATAAATAATTCATTCATGAGGTTTTCCTAATTATTCATAAAGACCTGTCTCAAGGGGAAGTTTCTAATAAATTTGATAAAAATTTTGGAGAGATTCTGGTAATGTTAGCAAGATTTATGATTGCTTTCAAAAATTTAATGCAGGGGGTTAACTGACAAATTTCAAAGACAATGGGATCTATTTGTTTTACCAAACCTCATATGAAATCAATGAAATTTTCTCTTAATATATTTTTTAAAAAGGTAATAACAAAATTGTTGTATACTGACACAATAAAAATAATAACAATAATAATCTCCAGAACTTACTGGTTGAACTTTTGCATTGTATTTTTTTTTATTTGAATCTGTACCCCTTCCTTGGTTAACCACCTGCACCACAAAATTATATCCGTCAGTGATGGAAGAATGAAATTAAATTAAGGAACTAACTTGGCGCTGGATTCCAATATGACAATTTAGGAGCAACCTTCCCAGGTGACAAGACGAGTGCATTACATACAGTTGCAGAGGATAGGGAAAAGAAGGAAAGAGATTCAAATGCTTCAATACAAGCAAATCCTCTGAAGGGGTACCACTAAACATAACATATGCCCCGTAACAAGTACAAACAATAACTAAAGCTAGATAATAGAAAATCATTCTGCGTAACAAACAACTGTTAGACTTAGTTCACAAAAATTAATCTCTAGATGTTGAGGGGAAAATAAAGAAACGAAAAATTATAAGTAAACCAGCAATTTTTAGAACAGAAGTTTTTGTATGACAAACTTCCATAACTTCAAAAAATCACAATACTGTCCACACAAATTCTCAATAAATTCTTAATTGCATAAAAAAAAAAACAATAAAAATCACACTATTTAAAGTCAAAATAAAATAGAAACAAAAATCTCTGAACACATAAATTGTTAAAATTATTTGCAAAGTATTCAATAAATATCTTTATCTAAGAAACATTTTCATGATAAAACATTCGTTATATTTAATCTTCAAAAATTTTAATAAATTAGATTGATGCGTACAGACCAACCTATGAGAAAATTAAGCACTTAGAGAGGAATCATTCCGCCATTCCCAATCAGCAACTTTGATCTATTGAACAATTTGATAGTTGATGGGCACATGGGATGAAGTAGAGAAAAGAAAAAGAAAAACATGAAGATTCCAACAGAAGTAACAGTTACAATACTTGTTCTGGATGATGAAATATCTCAATGAATGGATAATCATTTCTCTGCCGCATTAAACAGAACCCAGGATACTTTGGACACTCAACCTGGAAGAAAACAAAACCAAAAAATTACCAAACTAGGCTAAAGAAATAAGAATCATGTAGCTCTTACAATGTACAATTTATGCTTGATATGTAAAAAAGTGATGAGGGGGCAGATGGGATATGAAAACAAAAAGTCATATGCTTGAGTAAGACAGTTTTAAACATATACATCGCCCAAAATATATCACTTAAGAATGCCAGAATTGGCTCACTTGACATTTATTATTAAAAATTGGATAATTCCAATAAACACTCTTGAGAATTCTTCTAACCACAATCAAAACCACATGATTTAAAAATAACAAAAAGCACGTCCATGGATGAACCGTCCATCTTGTCTGCCTAATTGAGAAGGTTAATACTAGCTGCAAAATACCAGAAATTACCCCTACACTAGATTCTGTCAAATAAATCACTTCACACTTGATCTTCCTCAACTAATCCCCAACCTAAAATCCAAACCAAATAGAATTTTCCAACAAACTAAGAATCAAGGAACCAAAACCATCACGATCCATGGAAACACTAAACCATCTCATTCTCAAACACCCTTGTCACCTTGTATGACAGCAAGTTATTAGACATGCCACAATATTGACGTCAAATATACTCTTCGTTGATGTTCGTCACTTCAGAGCCTTGAGAACAACCAAAAAACATATGAAGCAATAGAAGGGGTGTACTATCCTGTATTATCTAGAACTATGAGGGCCATCCAAAACCAGAACATGTAGCAAAATGGATTGTGGTTTTTTTTTTTTTTCCCTGTTTGTGTCAGTTTCTCTTTGTTTATATATATAGGCGATGGAGTTGCTAGATCAATTCACTGATCATCTGTCCCCAATATTAATTTTTTTTAATGTACTGCAGTCAAAATGCCGTCATCCATAATCTAACAGAGAGTACCATTAATGGGGGATGCTTTTGTCATTTAGGAAATATTAGGATGTTAATTGTCCTTTACCAAATCTCAAGGGGTCATGTGTGGTCCGCCAAAAAAAAAAAAAGAAAGAAATCCAATATATAACCATTATCTGTATCATGTTATACCTATTAAAAGCTTGGATTGACTGACAAAAAGCTTAATGAACTTACTCGCACAAATTTTACATGTGGATACAACTCAGCTGCAGCTTCCTCCAGCACTTGGTCAAGATGTTTGGTTAAGTTACCTCTGATCATTAAAAATGAATAGTAAGATTCAAAGTCTCTTAAAAGAATAAGAAGAGGGTAAAAGGACTGTAATCAAGTCTAATTCACCTAATTGTAAATGCAACTACCACAGGACAGCCTGTTTGAAGGAGTTGGCCAAATTCAGACTCTGATGTAAAATGAATAACACGTGATGGCCCAAGATCTTTTGGATAACCAGTGTAATACCTAAAATTTTCGGAAACAACATGTAAATATAAAATGAACTATGAGAAGTTAGAGAAGATGGGGAGTAAACATTGTCCAAGGAAATCCATAACCTAGAAGAGGCGGCATACAACAGCAACACCTAAGCTCTGACATTAAGTTGCAATTCACTCCAACATAAAACTACTATAAGACATAATTAAAAAATTTAGAACTTCTACACAATAATGAACTTTCAAATAGAAATAACCAAAAAATTTACATTGATCCCAGGAGCACGTGAATAAGAAGAGAAAAAGAGACTTTGATATAATATTATTGATCCTAGAGCAACAAAATATGATAATCAAACACACATATGAGATTCAATCACAACTTATAGTTGAATTTTAGTATCATTTTTTGGGGTTCTTTATTTTTAGTATCATTTTTTGGAGTTCTTTATTTTTTTTAATTTAAGATATTATTTCCTTTTCTTATTAAGTTTTGAGGATTCCTTATCCTAGAGACATTAGGATTTTTATATTATATTTTTATTTTAGTTTATAAGCTATCATGTGTTATTTTGGGTTTTCTTAACTTAAAAATAATGGCAAAAAGTGTCTACAAAATATATAGTCAAAATAGTGCAACTAAAGGAAATTTAAGAATAAATAAAGTTTCTTTGACAGTGTCTTACCTTATTCGTTGGTTTAGAGACTTCATTTATTTATTATTATTATTATTATTATTATTTTTTTTTTGTAATGATTCCTTCAAACTAAAACAACTTAGAGCTCCCTAACCCTTTCATGCTAAGTCATTCAGCATCAGGAGAATTTTAGTTGGAATCAACCTTTTTATAATCATGGAGATGAAACTCTTCCAAAAGTACTCCTAGAACTCGTAGAAATCATAGACCTTCTACTATATATAGAGTTCACGATCAATCTTTTAATAGATCAAACTTATAAAGATACTCGCTATCTCCATGGTGAACTTTCAGAGAAAAAATTAGTAAATTATTTGATCTTAACAGTATTTTCAATTCAAAGAAATTCCTAACATGAGTGTAATAACTTGTTGTACTTAAAAAAAAAAAAATTCTCAAAGTTCAAGGAGTACAAAAACTCATGCATAATCAAGAATGAAAGAAATGTAAATTCTGCCATATGGTAATGACAAAATATTACCTCCATTTAAAAGAATGAAGTCTCCCTTGAGAAATATGTCGAGGGATACCATGAACAACCTTTAAGAGTCGATACATAATATTATAAAGGAACATATACTTTATCACAATTATTATTATTATTATTTTTTTTTTTTTGGATAAGAAACTATAAATTTTATTAGATAAAAACTATACAAAGGAGGACAAGCCTAAATAATAGACAAACTATACTTAAGATTTTCAGTCAATCCTATACTTAAGACCCTAAATCAACATGTAATACCCAAAACTGCTTCCCAATTCAAATGAATAAAAAAGAAAGAGGAATCATGAAACTCTTTTGTAACTGAAGGAAAGAGAGAAGCTAAAAGCAAACTCTATCCCATAAAGATTGAATTTCTGTCTCTTATTAATCTTGAAACAATCTTCTATTCCTCTCGATCCAAATTACTTAAAACGAGCAAGTTAGAGAAGTAAAATGATACTAAACAAGTTCAATGAAGAAGTGGAGTTTTGCAACTGAAAAAAATTGGAAAATGGAATTTGATGGAAAATTCAATGAAGAAATCAAAAGAATTCAAAGAATGAAACAAATATTAAACAAGTTCAACAAGTAAAACAAAAAGGCAAAATCGTTGACTTAATTAATAACAATCATATGGCAAACAATGGTTTCCTGATAGAGCAAGCTCCAAAGTGCATGATGTGCCTATCACACACAAGTCCCAACATCTAACTGATTTTCAAGAAACAAAATATATTTCCATATAACTTTTATTAAGATTTAAGAGTTAATCAAATCTTTCTTTATAAGGATTCCCCCAGCTAGCTAACTTATGAAGAAGTATACTGAGTATTGAAAATGCTTGTCCAAGTACAACACTCAAGCTAATAGAATATTATCATGAGGGGAAAGGAGAAAACATCATTAAAACTTATACAAATGGATTAACAATAAAATACATACAACAACAACAACAATAATAATGCTTTCATTTAAGGTACAAAGAATAAAATCCATACTTGCATGTTGAGCGGAGATGACTGATCATTCTATGGAGAAATGTTGCGTCCTCCATAAGGTTGGCAAGCTGTTTATAATCATAATTGATAAAACATGATTAAAACAATTGCCCAACAAGTGTTGATAAATAAGCATGTTCAAATCAACCAAGTCTCTTCACAAAATGATATCGATATTATGCATGTTCACATTCAAGAAAATAAATGAGCATCCAGCAAAACACGATCTAAGACCAGCAAATTTGCAAGGAAGTCAGGATTTTTTTTAATACCCATTATTGGAATTGCTGCAACATTTTACCAAATAAGCAGCGCACTCGCATTTCTTCAACGCACAGAAAAAGTTAGTTAAGTGAAGCATTTCATCGAACAAGTAGCGTGCACTATATGAGGTTCCGACAAAACACATAAAAAAAAATAGCCCAGAGAGCAAAAAAACTTGAATTGGTTTTAGCTAACAACAACAAAGATTTTACCATCTTAAACCAATTATCTTACCTGCCTCTCTCCCAACGCTAGAATAGCTTTCTGAAACAAAGCAGACTTTTTACTCTCTGTAAGTTGTAAAGGGGAGTGCACTGCAACGACTCAACGGAATTAATTTGAAGGGAAAGTTTTCAAATTTTAATATCTTCCATTATTTTAATAGGGTAAACTTGATAACCCTAAGGTTTACTAACATTTCTTCGTAATCCCAACTTTTAAAATAAGCTCAAATAAGCCTTATGTTAATTGTTTCTGTTAACATTGATGTCTTACAAAGAAGAAGCAATGGATTGAGTTTAGTACCCTTAAGACATTATTTTTATACTATATTATTATTTATTAATTCAAAGTAATAATAAATAAAAGTTGATTAAGGAAATTGGGAGTTGATTTATTTGTGGTAATTCAATTTAAAATTAGAGATGATGAAAGAAAGTTTACAAAAATTTTAAGTATTCGTGGCAAAAGAGAAGGAAGAAAAAGAGTTTAAAAGAATCAAATGTCCAAAAGTAATTTTATCCAAGAATATTTTAGTATTATTATTTTTTAAAAAGTATATTAGTCAATTTTAGGAATGCAAATAACCCCAACCTTTTATTTTTTAGGTAAGGTTATTTGTTAAAAAAATTGCTCTAAATATCTATTTTCTCTTTATACCTTCAGTTAAGTTTTAAAAAATAAGGATTTTTACTTTATCTAAAACCTTTCAATATTCAGAAAATAACCTTAATTAACATAATTTATATATTTTTCCCTCTACTTTTATTTTTGTCCTTTTATTCTCCTTTAAATTGTAGGCAAGTATGAATGGATGATAAAAAGGTCAATTTTTTTTTTCATCTTGTTTGAGATTATAAATCATACTTTGGTGAATATTAGAAAAGGGTTTAAAAGAAAAGATCAACCATACCATGACCCCGTGATCTCAATGCCTTTCTAAGGGTCTATTTGTGGTGGCTGTGAAAAAGTTATCAAAAAGTGTTGTAAGAAAAATCGGCTATTAGTTATGTTATGAGAACAAGTTATAGGTATTGTTAGGTCCACGTGTAGGTTGGTATACACGTTGTCATCTCATAAGAATTATTTGATTCCTATTAGAGTGCCAAAGTTTTCCTTTAGTTTGCTTCCTAATACTAGTTGAATTCCTATTTACTAAGTTGTCTCAAACTCAACTAATTTTGTCAGTAAAGTTTTTGTTGAATTAGGAGACATATACTTAAGTCCTATTTCACTTGGTATTACTTTAGAACATAATCTAATTCACCTGGTCAGGATGTAGTCCTTATGGTACAATTCATAATCTATCTTAAATTGATAACAGGATTTATTAAGAGACCTAAGATCATGTCAATCTGCGAGTCTATATCTATCTCTGCAATCAAGACCTTTGTCTAATTTAGGACCGCGATGACTTTCATCATATAATCCGCAACAAGCTCATTTGTGCCTTGTTTCATGCTCATGAACTTTTGTAAGCCCTATCTCTTTGCCTAATGCCCTTGATCACCAAACATCTCATGTAGGAGACTCATAATATCTACAAGATTGTCCATCCCTCTATGTTATGCCTGAAGCACATTATTCATTGAGGCGAGAATATAACACTTGGCAGTTTCATTAGCACTCCTCCAAGTGTTAAAATGTTCCATATCTGCAAGGGTGGACTCTTCCATAGAAGCTTTAGTTACTGGTTTAGTTAACACCCATTTGATCTTATCATGGGATAACACAAAGTCCAGTTTCATTTTTCACTCAATATAGTTTTTCCCTTGGAGCATATACTCATTAAGAATAAAAGCTATTGGATTCATTTTCTGTAAAAATAAACATGCATCCTATTAGTTTTTGCAATGTATGGTTAGTTATAACAGATATAACTGAAACAGTTAAGAGTAACGGAACAAAGAATAGGGATGACAAAAAAACCTGTTGGGTCTGGGGTCTCGCCATGCCCCATGCTTTAGGGGCAGGTCTTGACCCGTTCTTTTTGAGTTTAGGGGCGGGTCTAGATCCTTAAGTATGCTGCCCAGGGCAGGCCCGACTTCGGGTCCAACCACTTAGACCTGTTGCCCCTCCCTGCCCTGGATGATGTAGGGGCATCTTCGCTAAATTTTAAAATTTTAGGACTGCTAGATATTTTTTAAGATTATATTTGTTAAACTTCTCATATGTATGAATCCTTTATACTTTTATAAATAATACAGAAACTTTAACAAAAGTTACATTGTAATTAATAATTATGAATCTTTTAGTATATTAGCATTAATTTTGTCATGTTATAATGACAAAATAAAATATTTTATTTTATAAAAATTAAATTTGTATAATATATACATCTTGATATAGATTACTCGTACTAATTACAATATTAATAAGATTGTTTCCAAAATATATACCTCTAATATAATCAATATATTATGTTTTAAATCTATAAATAGAAATATGATAAGAATAATCTTATAGCCTTAAACAAATAATTTATCGTAATTTAAGTTAATTAATTAAATTATTAGTGTTATATATACGTGTAAAGCTAATTAATTAGTATATATCAATCATATTTTTATTATTAGATTGAAATTAATTTAACATGCTATTATAAAATTATTTAATTATATTATAAATTATTTGAAAAAATTGTCAATTAACTAGTTTAAAAGCAATAATATACTTTGAACATTATTACTAATAAAGTATATGACATTATTCTTAATAAAGTTAAATAGTAATTAGTGGTCATTATTTTTTTAGATGATATAACTAATTTGTACAATTACCATTTAACTTATATAATGTTAATATAAATGAAAACTTATCTAAACTTCATGAGTAATAAATTTTTTATCCAATATAAACTAATTTTATTTCTATTTGAGTTGAAGTACAATCACCATTTAACTTGTAAAATACAAATATAAATGAAAACTTATATAAACTTTATGAGTAATGAATTTTTTTATCTAATAGAAATTAACTTTATTTCTTTTGAGTTTTAATGATTGTTGGATAATTAGATTTGATTGTGAAGTATTTAGAATACGTATCACGCGTGTATTTAATTTTATTTTAGGTTAAGCATAAATTATATTTATTGTTATTTTTAAAATCTATAGATGTATGCATTTTTTTAATGAAGTAAATTGAATATAATGCTTTTTATAGTTTTTAAATAATGATTATCAATATATTTATATTTTAGATTAAATAATTTAATAAAATTTAAATTAGGTGGGGTGGGGCGGATCTGGGTCTTGTCTTTCAACTATTGCCCCACCCCGTCCTGCCTCTTTCCAGGGCAATGGGGTGAGGCAGGGCAAAAAAAAATGTTTGAAGGGGCAGGGATGGGTACTTGCTGCTCGGGACTCGGCCTACCCTATTGCCAAGCCTAACAGAGAATTTTGTGTGGTTTAGCTATCAACCAGCCTACATCCACGGGAAACAAGACTTGCAATCCACTATGTTGTATGTGTTTATACTCGACTTAGACTCTTTACAATAGTAGCCAGTTGCTCACTCACTAACCTAATCTATGTAAACTTGATCACCCTTGATCACAGTCAAAGTCCTTCGCACACTCTTCTGATGTTGCTCTTCACAGACTCGTCGGACTTAACTATAATGGGTTAGTCAGACATAACCATAATAACTGTACAAAATCATGTAATCACTCAACTCTCTTATGCTTACACGACTTAAATAACTCTCACAAATAAGATCTATGCACATACCTAACGCATATGAGTTATGCATAGTCTAAAAAAATACATTTATAAAGATTTTACAATGAAGATCATGATAATCAAAGACACTCAAATGCTCTTCACGTTTTCTGCGCAAAACACCACGCTCTTGCCTTCTTTTTTAGCCTTGAGTACTTCTCTTTATATAGGCTGCGTGACCAACTATATTATTCACATAATCAACAATCTTAATCATCATCAAAGTCTTGCAAAACTCAAATAGGATTATTAGATAAATATCAAACAATATAGGAAGTAAAAAGACATAATCCTAATTAAACTAGAACACTAGAAAGAATATCTTAATCTAATAAGATATGGTCAATATAAAACTTTCTATTCAACTAGAATACTAAAACAAGTTATCATATTCTAGTTAAAAATTCTCCTAGTATAAACTATCCAAATTAATGTTTAATCATAAGACGACAAAAATAAATTATGCATTACACATGCGTGCCACGTGTCACATTGACACTAACAATCTCCTGCTTTGGCATCTTGTGATAAAAACATTCACATGTTACTGTGAACAAAATCCTACACAGTTAAGTGTAAGATAACTAAAAACAGAATGTAAACACTTAGTCAAAAATTCACAAAAAACATGAATATCAAGTTGTCAGTTGTAACAGGGATAACTCCAATGACATAACCAAAATGTCCAAATCTACATAGAAACAAAAATCAGATAGAATATCAACAACTTGTGCTATCCCAATTAATCTGCGATGAACTCAAATCAAACAGCTAAGTCAACATAATATTCTACTGTAAAATCAATTAATCAAGGTCACAATCAATCATGCAAAATATCACAAATCAAACATGAGCTATCACTCCTCCTTAATCAAACATTAAACCTACAAAACATCATAAGCATAAACTACATAGTATAACAGTTCAACCACAAATCAGTCTCCTGCAAGTTTAACCAAAAAAAAAAATTAAAGTCATGGAATCCTAAGCACACACAGAAACATAAAATCCATTAGCTACTCCCTCTTGTTTTTTTAACAAGTGCCAAAGAATACAGTTCCAAAACATAAAAATATAAAGAAAATGTTCAGTGTAGTTGAAAGTCAGTTAAGTCTGACAGACTTGCGCACAAGTAGCTTTGAGGGGCACAATAGAGTTCTTTTAGCAGTAGTCTTGTAGCGCTTAAGCACAGGTTTGGGTAAAGTATCAGCAGGAGTTGAGGGGGTAGCTTGTTGAGCACTAGTTTTAGTGGAAGTAGCAACAACAGCAACTGTCTCACAAATCTCTCTAACTTGTCTCTCTGTTGTGGTTTCAGTCTTCTAGGAAATGTCCACCAAGGTTTCAATAGCTTGCTATGTGACATGAGGTGGAAATGTAACAAGAGTTGATGTAGGTTCTGGTGGTTTGGGAGATTCAGCTACTGACTCTGAATAAGACTCTTCAGCAATTGATTTTGATTGCTTTTTACTCCTATTCTTGTCCTTCCTCTTCCTTTTCTTCATTGATGTTCCACCATTGGATTTGCTCTTAAGCTTCTCTTCCAGACTTTGCAGCTTGGCCTTGATAGCTTGATTTTCCTGCACAAGATCAGTTAAAGAAGAATTGATTAAAGTAAGCTACTCTGTGATAGATGCCATCTGATCTGATCTAGGATTTCTCCTCTGTCTGGGCTATCTCTGAGGTATTTCCTCCCCCTTAGGAACATTTTTAATCGTTGTCATGAAATCTTTCTTGATGGCTGGCAAAATTTCTTTAGTAATCCCATCATCTTCCAATGCAATCTCATTTTGCATCAATAATGCATGAATCAAACAAGGCAAAACCAAGAGGTTTTGATGAGATTGATAAGTTGCAATCTGAGCAATGTAGTTATACATCCACAATTTGGTTGATGTGTTCCAAGACAGTAAAGAAACTCGGCTTGGTCCTTTCTAACTTTATTTTGATGTGTGGATGGAAACCAATTAAACCGAGTGATTTTATGCAACAAACAATTTTTCAAAATCAAATGTTTTTTATCTATGCCATCATGTGGCTCTTAATAAACCTTTCTACTCCTAGTTAGCTCACATGTGACTGCACTCATATTCAATTCATCGCCAACAGTATGCTAAATACCAATATGAATTTCATAAAACTAGTTTATGACATTTGGAGAAAATCTAATCAACTTCCCTCTACAATAAACCTTGCGATAGTAAAACTCCTAGGATCATCAATGCATGGTAAAATATTGGCATATAATTCTTAAACAAGAGTTTTAACAGGAGTGATATTGGTTACCATTCTTGTCCAATGCCTTGACTTAAGTACCTCCCTCAGTTGATAGTCATCAAAATCATCAATTTTAATAGGCCTCTCCACATGAATCTCTGTCTTGGAAGTGTATCGCCTAAATCTTGTTTCATTATCTCGCTTCAAGAACTTGTAGCTTCTAGGATTGACACGATCTCACACCTCACCAAGCATGACATCGTCATTTTCATTCATCGTTGGTGAACTACAACTGGTGGAGTCGAAGCTGAATCTGATTCCCCAGTGGATGATTGTTCTGGTTCTGTCAGAGGCGACTGTTCTGGTTCGATTTCTAGGTCAACATGTTACTCTTGCTAAACCTCATGCTCTTGCTAGCTTGATTCCTCTTCAATCAAAGAGTCTAATGATAAAGAAGAGCTAGTTTTTTTGGGTTCAGTTGAAGAAGTTGGAGTTGTAGCTTTACGTTTGGCCATGATGGTTGAAGAGAGAAGAAAAAAAGCTTTGCTGCGAGTTAGGGTTAATGAGGAGTTCTTGTATCTTCTCGGCATCTCCCTTCTACTTGTATATGTCCATCTATTTCAAGAAAATTTTCAAAATTCATAAAGTTAAAAATTAATAGCGTATAGTGAATTGTTTAAGCTGTCCATAAACTTAAAAATTTTTCACAAATACCTCTACAAACTATAATATTTTTAGACTTACAGTTTTACCCCTGTAAAATGTAACTTTGACTTAATGGGCTATACAACTCCTATTTTATCACCCACAATGGGTTGATTCAAGTGGCAAGGGCGGCCTAGGAGGGAGTTGATAGGGCCAACGGTGAAGTCCTGGGTTTGACTCTTTACAATGGCCTTTCCCCATGAGGTAAGCGAAAAATCGTGACAGTGAGTTGTGATCGCGCTAGTCTCCCCCGAGAATTAGTTGTGGTACGCGTAAGCTGGTCTGGACACCTTGGTTACAAAAAAAAAAACTCCTATTTTATCACTATTTTGGGCTATAAAACCATCAAAACAACATGGATAAGATAAGAGATAACTTATTAAAGCAATTGCACTCATTTGGGCCTTGGTTTTAAAATAAACCATGCTCAGTAGGTAAACTGATAAACACTTAAATATGTATGCTTAATAAGAACTTAATTTATTATATTGTATTAATAGTGTCATTAAATTCCTCAACTTAAGCATATTTATAATCTTTGCATCTTTTGAATTAACTTCATCTTAATTTTGGTTTTTGTTACAAAAAATGGACATAACTTTCTATTTATAGATCAAAATAGTACAAAACTTGATTTGTTGAAAAAATGATTAAATTATCTACAAGATCATATTTCACAAGTATCATGAAATTCGAGCTCTTAGTGGACTAAAAATGGACTTGAAGTAAACCCTTCTGCAGTTTCGACCCAGCCTGACTATGCCTCTATATTTTGACCATATCTCTTGATATATGTATCCAAATCGTATGAATCAAGATGTTCTGAAAAGCTGAGAGAAATATTTACAATTTTCAGAAAGATATGTGATCAAAATTCTAAATAATTCGATGTCAAAATTGGTGGTCAAAGTCGGTGCATATAATGATCCAAATTGTCAACAACATATTTTACAATTATCCCTTTATAATTTGACAAGTTTGCCCTTGAATGTATCTATAAATAAAGGTGCACTGTGAACCATTAGGGCGTCTTAGCTTTGGCTGAGATCTCTTATTATTGTTTTTTTCTCTCTTGTGTTTTGTTCTCTTAATATTATTAATTTGTTTCCTTTCTTTCATAATGTCTTGCTAAATTCTCTTTTGCTAAGTTGAAATGATGAAACCCTTGATATGAGAATAAGGATATTCTAACCCTTGACATGTGCTTAATAATAATAATAATCTTGAATTGTTTATTTTATATTTTTTATATTTATTTTCTTAATCAATCTTGACACCAATCGTAAAATAGAGGTCTTGATCCATTGTAGACAATCCTCGGCATATCAAATGCTTAGATCCTTTGTAGATATCGTATGGTTCTTCCTTACTGACACAAATCTAATTAGGAACCTTAATTTATTGTAGACATATGGTGATTGACACATTAAATGCTTGAACCCATTTACAAGAAGTGATATAAATATTGGTAAAAACAAATATAATTTATATAATTAAAATAGACTTAAATAACGTATCTTTCGATTGGAACCTCCTTAATGTGTGGATTCAAATTGAGTTATAATTGAGTTATTTATCCTTATTTGATATATCAATGGTGAATCTCTTAACCTTAACTTTCATTGTTATTGTGTTAGTTTTTCTTGTGTATTTCATTTATTCTCATTTATTATTTATGAACTTATTTTTTTATTTGCTATGGTTAGTTTTACCACCTATTTTCATATATGGCTTTACCACATTTTGTTTTTGTTTTACATTTGAATAGTCGGTAACACCGCCTACCATCTTTACTTATATTTGTTAATATTATCTTGTTATTTATTTAAATAATTCATATTATATTTGCTCATCTTTTAGTTTGTACCGCTAAATTTCCTTCATTGTAGATCGACCCCGGTCTTACCGGATTTATTACTTCGGCACTCCTATACTTAGGAGATAATCCTATTTTTGAATTTGTCAAGTTTTTGGCACCGTTAACGGGGAAGGTGAAATTTGACGTACAAGATTGTCAGTATTTTCTTTTCTCATTTTTTTTTTATTTTCATTCTTCTTATATGTGTTCATCTTTTCTTTCTCATTGCATTAGTTAGTAAAATTTTTAGGAACCGCTCATCTTCTTTAGAAAACATGCTCAAACGCAACCAAGAACATTGATAGACTACATAAATCTTACAAGAACTTGTACATAATCATGCATAGTCTTCCCTCATAATGCAATATATTTCAACAATGAGTCGGATTTCATTCAATTCTTACCCCACTTTCATGGCCAAGATGTTAAAAACCCATATTTGCACTTGAGAGAATTTGAAGAGTTTTGCAATCTCTATAGTGACCTAAATTGTAGCATAAACATTTTTAGATTAAAGCTTTTTCCTTTTTCTTTAAAAGATAAAGCTAAAACATGGCTATAAAATCTTAAGTCAGGATCCATTAACTCATGGGATCAAATGCAACAACAATTTCTAAAAAAATTCTTTCCCCCCTGTAGAATAAATTCTCTCAAAAGGCAAATTACTACTTGCACTCAAGAACAAGGAGAGACCTTTTACCAATATTGGAATAGATATAAAGCATTGCTTAATACTTGTCCTCACCACGCTTTGGAAACATGGAGACTAGTTTCAATTTTCTATGAAGGTCTAACACGTCAAGATAGGCAAATCTTAGAATTAATGTGTAATGAACAATTTGAGAATAAAGACCCTGATAAAGTAATGAATTACCTAGACTTACTAGCGAAAGATACCCAAAATAGGGATAACTGTGGCACCTATAAGGTACCAAGAACATGTAGTAGATGCATTTTTAACCTTAGGAAAAATCATGATCTTTATGTTAAATTTGCATCCCTAGCTAGAAAAGTTGAGGGCCTAAAAATGTGGTCTATGCAAGAAATTGTCTGTCACACTTGTAATATTGGTGATCATCCTACGGATGATTGCCCAATTATGTCTACCTTTAGGAAAGGTCTCAATAAGCAAACCAATGTTTTAAACACTTTTCAAAGGTCAAATCATAATCTTTACACACAAAACTATAATTTTTTATAGAAAAATAGTCATATTTTGATTGGAGGAATGATAATCATACACAATCTTACCAACCTCCCTTTCAATCATATCAAAATTTTCAAAAATCTCATGATCATGCACCGTATGAGGATCTTGAAAAAACATTAGATTCATTCATTGCAAAGTAAGAGGCTTTTAATAATCAAACTGCGCAGACTATGACAAACTTGAATGATGCTATTAAAGAACTTGCATTTGTATTTAGTACTCATGAGAAAGGTAGAAAGGTGACTTTCCATCTCCTAGAGCCAAACCCCATCAATCCACATTTGAGTAATTCAAGTGGCTAACATCTAGACAAAGTTTCGATCAGTACTCTTCACAATGGTAAAGTTGATAAAGAACATATTCTTAACCTTTATGAGAAAGATGACGAATCAATCCCAAAGGGTAAGGAAGAGGTTAATAAACCTACACCTAACAAGGAAAAGACTGAATCATCACCTATGCCCTCATTTCATCATGCAAAGGAACTTAACCAAAATTTTGACATTAATGAATTTTTCAAGCATGATGAAAATGAGGAAGCTAATAAGATTAAAAACTAATGTGGAAGACTATATTCAAAATGGAAATCTTTTAAATCCTTCAGAAATCATTTTAACCAGTTCATTTGAACCAAGTATGCTACTAGAGCCCATTGCTTCTAAAGAATTTTCATTACTTGATTTTGTACAGGTGAAGGAGATTAAGAGTTGGGAGCCATGTTTTCAAAAAAGACAGAAAGAAACATCCACACTACAGAATGCATGCTTCAAGGACAAACAAACTCAAACAGTGGTAAACTCTTCCATTCTCATAAATAAAGGAAAAATATAGGTACCACCTCAATGACATACTTTTGACCGTGGTAAATCGCTTTCGAAGATATTCCTCTTTTGGCCTTTTTTTTATCATGATCGATAAAATTTTATCTGTTTGTGCCATTTTTTCATTTTTATTCTTGATTTTTGCTATCAATTCTAATTTGTTTTTATTTTTTATGTGCTTTTATTTTAGTTGTGCGTTTGTATTTTATTTCCTGATCAAGTGGCGGATACGATATTCTACGACTTTTAAAGTCGGTTTTTCAATTCCTTAAAAACGGTTGCTCACCTTACATTCATTTTCTTTTCTTCTCTCTCATTTCTTCACATGGATACAATTCTCTCGAATCTGCACAGACGTTTTCCCTCTCTTTCTCAAAATGATTTGCTTAAAATTTACAAAGCTCACGCAGAAAGACCAAGGATGTTGATTGCGTAGGAGTATTCCCACCGACTTAAGATGGTTAATTGAAGCTAAGGTTCGATTTTCTTGTGAATTTTTAGATAATTTAGTTTCTTACATGCCAGGTTTAGGAAAAAACTCTTACGCCAAAAAGCGAAAGTGAAAAGATTACAAGTTTGTCACAAATGTGCAAGATGGACTTATAACCAGTATTGTCGCTCCTTGGGATATTTGTCTAACAATCGAGAGGATAAGCTACAATTCATCAAGAATTGACTGAGTAAGAAGCCTTTGGATAATATCTAATTGGCTCTTGTGGAATTGTGCAGCGTGAAATTTTGAAATTATGGATACAATTTCAATAAGAGCAGGAACGTTATAGTCTTGAAAATCTGACTCAAAACGATCATGTTTGCTAGTCTATAGAAAAACTAGATGGAAAGCATATCCCCAACTCATAGAAGGTGTTTAAGCCATTTTTGGACGTAAAACCAGAGGAAGATGTGAGGCACAGTCACAATTACCATACATATGCATGTGTGTTATCATTTTTGAATTTTTATGTCTTATTGCTGTCATTTTTTAATTTATATCTTTCGATTGACTTATGCATTTATGTTATATTATTCCTATCATTTTTTTTGAATTTCTATGTTTTATTGTCAAACTTTTTCAACAAACAGCTGAGCTATCTATATAGATGTCATCATTAGAGTACCTTTTTACACTCCATAAATATTACATCTCTATTCTTCACTTCACACATATAGTTAGAGAGTTGCAAAGACATAAAGGGAACCTCAAAACATCGAATCCAAAAGATATGTATATTTTGTGGATCTCGACCTGAAAAAAGTGAAAAATTAGAGTAATAGCAAATTATCGTAGTAGACTATTAGATAAAAAAAAAAAAATTCATGTAGTTTATGGGGGAGGTAGCCTCGGGTTAATGTGTTATGTGTCAACAGCTGTACTCGTAGGAGGCAATCAAGTTTTAGATGTTATTCCTAATGTTTTGGCTGTAGAAAGTATCATTGGAAAAACAGTTGGGCAGGAGTTACAGGTCTCCTTTATGCATTAACACATGACATATATGCTTATCGATTCGGATACCTCTATTACTCTACCAGGTGGCTTTGATACTTTCGAAAGAATTTTTCAAATTGCCTCTTGGGCTCAACTGAATCTCCATAAAAAACCCACAAGTTTGTTGAATGTTAAAAATTTCTTTGATCCTTTGATACGTTTTGTTGATACAGTTGTAAAACAGAATTTTATCCCTTATTCAGTGCGATAGATCCTTGTTTTTGCCACTACTGCTAGTGAATTACTTGACAAATTACAAACAGTCGAGTATGAACCTGACCTAGCTATAACTTAAATTAATTGGTTAAAGGGACAAAAAAAAAGTGCAAATTGGATCTGAATCTCTGTTTGTAATTTTTCTTGTCTTGTATTTTATTTGTAATATTTTATTTTACAATCTTTCAGGTCGTCTCTTTTGAATAACTAAAGCTTCAGGTAATGTATCTTCTACTTTATCTCTCCACATTTAAAGATTGAGGACAACATTTCATTTTTGGGGGGGAAATGATAGTAGACATAAGTGTGTCTTATATTTTCTTCTTACAAAAAAAAAGTGCGCTAGTAATTAGATTCAGAGTGCGGTGTAAAGAGTTCAAATCCTCTTGAGACGCATTTTGGGTCAGAAATGACGGAGTAAAGAGGGCCATTTTAAACTCTTGAAGCCCATTCTAACTAATTTGCCATTTTATTTTGATTTTACACTTTTGAAGACTCATTTTAGATAACTTAATATTATTTAGTTTAGATTTTTAAATTTTATAATAAGGATGTCTTATTCACTTCACTTTGAATTATTCAAATCTATGAACTCTCACAACCTTATCATTTAATAAATTGTTTGCTCATGTACTCATTAAGCAAGTATTCATAAACCTTTCTTCACATACACATACCTTGATGCATGATTGTGGGCTGCAAAATGAAATGTTGCAATATTTGAATTCCTTTGTTTTATTTAGGATAACAACAAAAGGAAGGGCAAAGTAAAAAAAAAAAAAAAAAAAGAGAGAGAAAAAAGTGAGAAAAAAATTATGGATAAGTTTGGTCTCGTAACCTCCTTAATTCGAGCAATTAAGCTCGAGGCGTGCTTCAACACCTAATACCCTAAGACTAACTGGTTTGGGAGCTAATGACACAAAGCTCGTTACATGGATTAAAGAGAAAACTTAAAAGGATTGAACATTGTATTATCCACAAGTTTCTAAGCAAAACTAAAGCATCGACAACTCGAGTCGTTAAGCTCATAGGGGTGTCTTAACACCTAATACCCTAAGGCCAACTAGTATGAGAGTCATTAGCTTAAGGCTCGCTACATGGGTTAAAGATGCATTGTTTCAAATAATGATGAATGAAGGTCCCCTGCCTAAGGATGTTAACTTTAACAAATATTAGAACCGATATAGCTTCTTTCTAAAAAGCCACATAGTTATATGTCAATAAAGCACAAAAAAAGGTTTATTAATATCTTGACTGAATGATACATGAGTCTTTAAATAAAAAAGAAAAAACAAAAAAAATCAATTGATAGTTTGTTTATTTGGATAAAATCAAGAAGAGTGCAATAATGACAACCTTGGATGTAAAATTCTATAAATCACTTCTAAATAATAAAGCTTTAATTGTTAGAGACTAGCAATAAACTGGTTGGGGGGTATGATGAACACTCAAATATGTATGCTTAATAAGATCTTAATTCATCATATTGTATTAATAGTGTCATTAAATTCTTCAACTTAAGCATATTCGTAGTCTTTGCATCTTTTGAATTAACTTCATCTTAATTTTTGTTTTTGTTACAAGTTCAAAAAAATAGACATAACTTTCTATTTATAGATCAGATTGATACAAATCTTGATTTGTTGAAAAACTGATTAAATTATCTACAAGATCATATTTCACAAGCATCATGAAATTCGTGATCTTTGTGGATCAAAAATAAGCTTGAAGTGAACTCATCTGCACTTTCGGCCTAGCCTGACAATGCCTCTGTATTTTAACCATAGCTCTTTATATACATATCCAAATTGTATGAATCAAGATGTTTTAGAAAGCTGAGAGGAATATCTACAACTTTCATGAAGACATGTGATCAAAATTCTAAATAATTTGTGCCAAAATCGGTGGTCAAAATCGATACACATGATGATCCAAATTATCAATAAGATATTTTACAATTGTCCGTTTGTAATTTGACAAGTTCGTCCCTTAATGTATCTATAAATAGGGGTGTATTGTGACCCATTAGGACATGTTGACTTTGACTAGGATCTCTTATTATTGTGTTTTTCTCTCATGTATTTTTTTCTCTTAATATTATTAATAAATCTTCTTTTTCTTGCAATTTGTTTTCTTTTTTTCATAATGTCTTGCTAAATTCTCTTTTGCTAAGTTAAAAGGGTGAAACCCTTGATATGAGAATAAGGATATTTTAACCCTTGACATGTGCTTAATAATTATAATTTTGAGTTGTTTTTTTATATGTTTTATATTTATTTTCTTAATCAATATTGACATCACTCCTAAAGTGGAGGTCTTGATCCATTGTAGACAATCATTAGTACATCAATTGCTTAAATCCTTTCTAGATGTCATATGATTCTTCCTTGTTGATATAACTTTAGTTAGGAATCTTGATTTTTTGTAGACATATGGTTATTAACATATTGGATGTTTAAACCCATTTATAAGAAGTGGTATAAATATTGATAAGAACAAATATAATTTATATAATTAAAATAGGCTTAAATGACATATCTTACGATTGAAACCTCCTTGATGTGTGGATTCCAATCGAGTTATAATTAGGTTATTTATCCTTATTTGAGATATCAAGGGCGAGTCCCTTAACCTAAGCTTTCATTGTTATTGTATTAGTTTCTCTTACTTGTGTATTTCATTTATTCTCGTTTATTATTTATGAACTTAATTCTTTTATTTGTTATGGTAGGTTTTACTACCTATTTTCATGGATGATTTTGACAACTTTTGTTTTTTGTTTTACATTTGAATAGTCGGTAATATCGCCTACCATCTTTACTTATATTTGTTAATATTATCTTGTTATTTATTTAAATCATTCATATTATATTTGCTCATCTTTTAGTTTGAACCGCTAAATTCCCTTCCTCGTGGATCGACTTAGATCTTACCAGGTTTTATTACTTTGACACTCATATACTTATAAGATAATCTTATTTTTGGATTTGTCATGAACTTCCTTGAACTAATCTAGATTAGAGCCTAGATAAGCCCAACAAGCCCAAAAATATGAATCTCTTTGCTGCCTAATAGCTATTGGATATCATAAAAAAACCTATTAAACCAAACTTTAGTGATAAACCACTAAGCTAGGCCCATGGACCAAAACCCAATAGCCCAATAAGCTTAAACAACAACAATCAAACACTTTGGACTTAGGCTCTTCGCATTTGGGCTTAGGTCTAATTGATTGACCTTAGGGCTTTCTTAAATTTAGGCCTTCAATCCATCATGTCGTGGACTTGTTCTAGGGCTATCCGTTTTACCAAAACAGCCCCCTAAGGCCCAAAACATAGAAGGCTCATATTTTAGGCTTTTGCTTCATGATCTTGTGGGCTTAAATCCCACGGCCTTAGGGCTTTGGCCCTCAAACCTCCTTCAGATGGCGTAAGCCATGCTTTGGGCCAGCCACATGGGCAAGGGAAGCCCTCTAGACCCGTGGACACAAACCCTTAGGGCAGTGCCTTGGGATTTGGAGTAAACAACTTTCGCTTAGAACCTTATACCCCTCATTCATGTTTTCCAAATTCAGCCAACATAATTCCTTCTCATGCTTAGTGTTCTTACATCAAATTTAATATATAATATACTAAATAAATACAAACTAGTTTTGTTCTAGGAACACTAACCACAAAAATAAAACTACACAAATCTAACACATACAGAGGGTAATCGAGTGGCATAAGGGCCACTGCTCAATAATTATATACCAATAAAAAAATACAAAGAAATCTCTACAAGGCCAAGTATTCACCCATACAAATCATTATATACAATTCATCACATGAAATCATACAATATTCTTAAGAGAAATACATACTACATCATATAACATGTCATCAAATCCCAAAATCAGTTTTGAATAAATACCTTATTTGCTCTTTAGTGGAGGAAATGAGGCTCTGATACCAATTGTTGGAACCCAGTCTGAGATATGATCGGATCAAAGAAGTGAAAACAACTCCGGGACTAGGATCTAGCAAATACAAGCTTTCAAAAATTTTTGTGCTGTCTAACCACTTTGATTCCTAACTATGCTTAAAAATCATTAGAACAACACTTGTGGGAGTGTATCTTGACTGAATTTTACCTGAAAACACAAAGGAAATAAATTAGGAGGTGTAGGCAGCTTAAACATGAACCCAAAGGCACCCTAGTGTTGACCCACGTATGGCAACCCAAGAGGGGGGGTGAATTGGGTTTTTATTTATAAAAACGGATTTAGAAAACTTTTCTTGAAAGATCAAAATTATTTAAATCTTTTTTTAAGAACAAAGGTGAAGAAGATGAAAGAGAATGCAATCAAGAGAATATCAATAAAGAACAATCACAAGTGCAAGTAAATGTAAAGAGGAAAGGGATAGAGAGAGTGCAAACTCAATTTACGTGGTTCGGCAAACCTTGCCCACGTCCACGGGCTCCTAGCTCCACGAGCTAAGCTTTCCACTAAGTTGTAGAAATCTTACAACTTGCTTGATAAACAACCTCACCAAGACTTTTTCTTCCAACTCTTGATAACACCACACCAAGAGTTCTTCTTGATGAACAACCTCACCAAGGCAACTTCCTTCAACCCTTGATAACACCACACCAAGAGTTCTTCTTGATGAACAACCTCACCAAGGCAATTTCCTTCAACCCTTGATAACACCACACCAAGAGTTCTTCTTGATGAACAACCTCACCAAGGCAACTTTTTCAACTCTTGATAACACCACACCAAGAGTTCTTCTTGATGAACAACCTCACCAAGGAAAGATTTCTCTCAAGGATAACTTTTATCCTTTACAAGAAGATCTCACTCTCACCACAATACAAGAACAAAGAAAATTTTTACAACAAAAGTACAACTCTCTTCAAAGAGTATATAAAGAATATAAAAGCTCTCTAGACTTGATATTTCCTTTGTTTTTTTTTTGCTTGATAATTCTTCTCTTCTTCTTGCTCTTTGTTGAATGCATGGAAGAAGAGCTCATTTTATAGGCAAATAAGATGAACTTAATCAAGTGAAGACACCATCTCCAAATTTTCTGCCCACCATAAAAACCGTAATCTTGTCTGCCATTTTTGTCAATGTTCTGTTTGAAATTTGAAAATATGTAAAACATAAAAGATCTGCACATTTGAATAAGCTTTCCAACGCATCAAGAATCAAGTCATTTGGATATCTGTAGCTCAAGATATGGCCAAAACACCATTCGGTGCTCATGTGACTTGATTTTTCTTCCATGTGTCAGTCCACCGACTTGAATGATAATTCTGTCAGCCTTCCGTTTGAAATTTGAATTTCTTCAAAACATAAAAGATCTTCATATTTGAATAAGCTTTCCAAAACATTAAGAATCAAAGCAATTTGGATATCTCTATCTTAAGATATGGCCAAAACACCATTCGGTGCTCATGTGAGTTGATTTTCTTTCTCTGTGTCAGTCCACCGAATTGCATGTCAATTATATGTCGGCCTTCTGTTTGAAATTTGAATTTTTTCAAAACATATGAAATGTTCCTCATTAAGTCATCTTTCCAATGCACAAGAATCAAGTCATTTTGATTTTTCTAGCTCAAGATATGTCCAAAGGAGTATTCGGTGCTCATGTCAGCTGCTTCCATTTGTCTTTCAACTTGCATGATGATTTGGACAACCTTGCACTTGAAATTTGAATTTCATTAAAACATATGAAATGTTATAAATTGAGTAAGCTTTCCAAAGGCTCAAGAATCACGTCATTTGGATATTTGTAGAGATATATATGACCAATTGATTGAACATTGCTCATGTGTCACATTCCTTGAGTCAATCCTTGTTCTTAAACTTTGGTGCCTTTAACATGTAGTCTTCTCCTTAGCTTCAACACTTCATTTTAATAAGCCTCTTCTTGATTTTAAAATTATTTCAATGATCTTACTCTTGCACATAAATAAACATGTTAGTAAATCTCAATTAATCAATGTGTATTGTTATCATCAAAATTATCATGTAGCCTTAGGGCTAACAGCTAATAGGTTATGTTCATCCACTTTTAGAATGCAATCCCTAAGAACATTTCCTACCAAGATGGAATCCCCAATAGGTGTGGCTAAGATGGAATCCCCAATAGGTGTGGCTATTACTAAAATACACTCTAGCGATTTTAAATCTCTATCGGCATGCATATCAAACATACAAGAAACAAAGAAAAGTGTTGAACCATGATCAATCAAATGCAAGCCTCACAACCAAAGATAGTTAACATATCATTAACCACCTCTAGTGTGGGTTGTGCCTATTGCTAAGTCATGGCAAAGACTTATGCCTATCAAACACGTTCTAACTGATTACCTTGTCGATTTTTGTTGTTTCTTGGGGCATTAGTCTAGTTTCTAGCTGAAGAAATAGGTGTCCTTATTTGAAACCTCCAAGGTTGACCATTTTTCTGAACAAAACTACCTTGTGTTAAAGCAAGACAAAATTTCTTGATATGCCTTTTTTGACCATAATGGTAACACCTATGTCTACCAAATCTACATTGCCTATCATGAAGCTTGCCAAAAGTCTTACATAATGGATATGGAGTTGTTATAGATTGGTCATCAAGCTGTCTATTCCCTTTTCTACGAAACTACTGATCTTTAAAATTACTTCCTATGAATTGTCTATTCCCTTTACCAACACTCTTGTGGACCCTGTCTCTGAGTGCTTTTGTAATTATTAGAATAAGCTAAATAATTGTACCCTCTCTTATTTAGTCTATGGCTACCACTATCAATCGGCTAACTCTGAAGACGTTTATGACTTGATGATCAAATCGGATAGCATCCCACAAATTCCTCTCAATCTCATAGCAGCTTGAACTAACTTATCAAACTCGTCATAACTATTAGCAACAATTACTATTCTAATTTCTCTACACAATCCTTCTTTAAACTTTTTGCACCTTTCCTCCTTATCAGCCACAATAGAAGGAGAAAACTTGGAGAGTTCTAAAAACTTCTTCTTATATTCGTTCACTGATCTAGACGCTTAAACCAACCTCAAAAACTCACTATGTTTGATCTCTTTGTAAATACCAGAAAAGTGTGATCAAAGAACTCTTTTTTGAACATAACCCAAGTAATAACTTCATGTGATGGATAACGGTGTTGAACTAACTCCCACTAGTGATATATTCCACCCTCAAGCAAATATGTAGCAAAAAACAACTTCTGCTCATCATTACACCCCATAACCCTACAGATACGCTCTAACTTGCCTAACCAAGCCTTTACACTAAAAGGATCAAAATTGCCATCAAAGCTTTATCCACCCAAAATCCTAACTCGCTCAATGGTGTTCTCTTCTGTAACATGGTCTTGATTTTAAGCAACAATGGCAACAAGTTGAGCTAGTGCACCTACTAAATGTATAATGATAGGAGGATCATGGTGGTTCCTATTCTTATTCCCTCTTGCATTGACTCTACTTCATCCCCATGGTTATGTTTGTTTTCTCCCTAATCTTTAGGTGGTGATAGTGGTAGAGGATTTGTAGTTTGGTTCAAGCCACCCATGGCTATAATGTGAGGCCTGCCTTTGTGTTTGTTCATGATGATGCCTCAAAATATAATACTTCTTTTATTATTACAAAACCATACACATGTAAATAAAAAGAGAATCTATAGAATCTTTCTCTAATACGAAGTTGACATGACCTGCCACTAATTACACAAGTGAATCGTGCCGAAAACCGTATACTAAGAAAACAACTTTTGATTATTCTATTTAAAACAATTCTTTTAGAGGAAAATTTAAGAAAATTTTTGGCAAAGTCTCCCTTGTATTTCGGACTAAACCCCATGCCAAGCACACAAAATTTAAAACTTCCAAAACATTTAGGCAACAACTAACTTCCTTTTGAGGACCTTAGGTCCTCTAATAAAACATTTATCCCCTAAAATGATCATCATAGCATAGTCATGCCTCCGACCTCAAATATATAATGTTTAGCATTTCTAAAATTTATAAAAAAATGATTTTAATGCAAGTTTCCTCAGAAAATTATGCACGATATGTAAGCAAAAAGTTTTATTAGGAAACTAAAAGAAAATCCATGATGTTCATGCAATAACACACACACACATACACATACACACACACATCGTCCAGAATCATGGGACAAAATAATAAAAGAAAATGCTATCTAAGCATAATTGTGTCGCCAACCTCAAGCTGCTAGCTGCATGCTAATTGAACACTGCAATGTCTTAAGGGGTCGTTTGGTATAGAAGGTTAGCAAGTTGAGGATGGGATCTAAATACAACCCTTTGTTTGGAACACTTACACTGTTTTTAACTCTGGAATCTCATTTTTCGATGGGCTTTACGTTACTATCTCTTAGGGGTAATATAAAACCCGTTCAGAACTTGAGTTTTAGATTCTAGGGAATCTTAATCCCTCTCATCTGCCCCCTCTCGTCAACATCAATATCGAAATCCCATCTCCACCAAAGTCAGTACACCATCAGTTTCCTAGTAATTCAACATCAACAAAACCATTTCAATATCAACAAAAGAGGAAACCCGTGGTTTATGGTGTGCAGCGATGGTGGGTGTACGATTTTGGCATTTTGTGGTGGTGGTGGTGGTGGTCGTGGGTGGTGGTGTATAGTGGTGGTTAGATTTGATTTCAGATTTGATTTTATTTTTTGGGTTTGATTAACTTAAAAGTGATTGTTTGGCAAGATAACAAAAAAGGAAACCCATTCCTATGACCAGAAACGAAGAAGAAGGGAGGAAAAACAAAGAGAAAAAACAGAAGAGGAAACCCATTCCTATGACTGGAAACGAAGAAGAAGAGAGGAAAAAAAAGAGAACAAAAAAACAGAAGAGGAAACCCATTCCCATAACTGGAAATGAAGAAGGAGAAAGGAAAAACAAAGAGAAAAAAACAGAAGAGGAAACCCAGTCCCATGACTGGAAACGAAGAAGAAGAGAGGAAAAAAACAAAGAGAAAAAAAAACAGAAGAGGAAACCCATTCCCATGAATGGAAATGAAGAAGGAGAGAGAGAGAAAAAAAGAAAAAAAAGAATGACGGGTTGACTGGAAGGTGTTAGAAAATGGTGAATTTTATTTTTTAATTTGAATTTTAAGTTTCATTTATTATAATATAGAATTTATAACATAACCAATTTCTTTTAAAAAAAAGATATTGCACAATTAATTTTTGGATATCATTTTTTATATTTTATTTATTATTTGTGAATTTTTAGATATAATATGGGATTCTTTTTTTGAATTTTATTTGGGATTTGATGTTTGTGAATTTCTATTTAGAATTTTTGGATTTTTTGGGGTCTTTTTCAATGATTTGAAATTTAATTATATGCATAAATTTAAATATTAAAAATGTTTTTTTATTACATACTAGAACATGAAGAATAACTTAAGCATTTTTTGCATATTGAAAAAAAATTAATTATAGAATTTCCTCACATATTAAATAAAATTAGCACATTTTTGTATATAATCAAACACAGTAATCTGATTCTTACGGGAATCATGGAGATGATTCTCGTGGGTAATCAAACACAGTAATTTTTTCTTTCGTAGGAATTAGATTCCCATATTTTACTTTTCTAAGAATATGAACCTCATTCTCATAAAACTAAACCCCTATACCAAATGACCCTTAAAAGAAAAATGAGTTTTTTTTTTAAAGAATAAATGGTAAATACAAATTTCAGTGAGTGGGGGTAAGGACATTATAAATAATTAAAGTTTCATAAAATAAAATAGTACATATTAGCATTTAACAATTAATATTTTTACTTTACTAAAATTCTCTAAAAATTATTTAAAAAGGACACATAATGAAGAAACAAGTTCTTAAATCATTCATATTCTTTCTGCATAATATAATGTTAATACTTAAAAATCTTCTATAACATTTCCACTTACGTTTGACATTTAAATCGAAATAAATTAAATAAGTTTCTAAATCTCACGAAAAGCCACTTCACAATTTAGTTTCTAAACAATAATATTTTCATTAATTAAGTACCTACTCTAATCTGACTGGTCATGACCTGACGATGTTAAGATCGCATAGGTTAAGCTAATTACTAAACTAGTCATATGCATGCATAGAGCTGCCCTGAAAGAGCTCAACATCTAGATTACACGGCCCAAAGCCTTTATCAGTGTCTCAATGAGTCGTAAATACCTCTATATGTATACTAACTGAATATGTTGGCAACTAGCTTAGTAAAACATTAAATCTAATCCTTATTTTAGAGTTGTATCTTCATTTTAGAGGTATTTAAGAAACTAACTTTACTTGAAATTTTTAAAATATTAAGCAAACCTTTTAAAGAAAACTAACTAAACAACATTTGATAAACTATTAAATATGCTTCATAAATCAATTAAAAATACATTTATTAAACACAATTTTAGCTTTTCGATCATATATCCAAAATAGAAATTTAAATCACATTTAAAATCTTTGTAAATACATATTTTTCCACTCACAATCTTGAGGATCTACTCTTGTGGCTTCCTCTTCCTCTAACAAGTCTGGATTACAAAATCTAGGTTAGGGTTATATTTGGGTAAGTGAGTTTGTTTCAAATTATACCAAATACTTAATAATTCTTCTAATTGAATAAGAAAGCATCTAAATTCCATCTAATTACAATGAATTAAGCGTAATTAAAGCACGAAAATTCCGTTTCTCTCTCTAAATTCTCTCTCAAGATTTTTCCCAAATGTCCATAATTCCTCTTAAATTTAATTGGATCTTATAAAAATTAAGATTTAGTTAATAATAAAAGAAATTAGAATTTTGTTGAAAAATTAAACATTTCTTTTAACTTGTCTATTGTTTTACATTTTCCTAAAACCAAACGCAAGAACTTCGCTAGGTTGTTTGAAAAATAAACCATTTAAAGATTAAAAAAGGAAAAAAATTAAAGCAAAGAAATAGAGGGTTGGATGTAAGATTGAATAAAAAAACAAACAATTGGGAATAGGACGCACTCGCGTAACTCAAATGCCGCGCCAAACAAGGCCTTATCCATATAGCACAAGCAACTCGCAGCACTCTCCACGCTTTATTTACCCACGGAGAGACCGGTAGTAACTAGTAATTGGGAAAAAATAAATTAAATAAAATTAAATCGTTAAACGCAGATAACAATTGACAAGTAAAACAGTATTAAAAGAAAAAGAAAATAGAAATACAAAACCCTAGCTGAGGCCTGTAGAAAATTTTCTATATAAGCAAACGCTGCCGTAAGAACCGTAACCCTAGCACTCTGTAGTGAGCCACTTTTTCCACTTCTTCATTTCATTGTATTCTGCTAAACCCTAGCGCCACAGCCGTCAATTTTTTTCCAGTGAGTTCTCTTTATCTGTTCGGTTTCATCCAATTCTTCCGTTTCATTTCTGTAAAAGCCTCTCAAAGAAGTCGATTTTTCCGTTTTGTTTATAGGGTGTTGGTAGCACTTGTGAAAGCTTAATACGAAACGATGTCGGACGACGAAAGGGAGGAGAAGGAGTTGGATCTTACTTCTCCGGAGGTCGTTACCAAATATAAGAGCGCTGCTGAGATCGTCAATAGTTAATAATCTCTCACTCTCTCTTGGTGTTCAGTGTTCTGTAATGTCGTTTTGTTATGTTATTTTGATAAAACTATGAGCAAAATTTGCAGAAGCGTTGCAGTTAGTAGTAGCGGCATGCAAACCAGGAGTCAAGATTGTTGACGTATGTGAGAAGGGAGATGCATATATTAGAGAGTGAGCTCTCTCTACTCGTCTGGGTTACGAGGTTTTGTATTGGAAAATTCAGTTTCTTATTTGTTTTTTTTTTCTCTGTAAAAGGCAAACAGGCAACATGTACAAGAATGTGAAGAAGAAGATTGAGAGGGGCGTTGCCTTTCCAACTTGCGTTTCTGTAAACAACACGGTCTGCCATTTCTCGCCGCTTGCCAGTGATGAGTCTCTGTTGCAAGAAGGTGATATGGTGAAGATGTAAGCGTTTGTCTTAAGCTTCATTGTTTATGGAATTAATCAACCACTTTTGCGGGAGTAATTAGTGTTTGCACGGTTAATTGATTTGGGTTTTTCCTGGATGCAGTGACATGGGATGTCACATAGATGGCTTTATTGCTGTTGTTGCACATACTCATGTTGTTCAGGAAGGCCCTGTTACAGGCAGGGCAGCTGATGTTATTGCTGCAGCAAATACTGCTGCTGAAGTTGCCTTAAGGCTTGTGAGGCCAGGAAAGAAGGTAATTATGTTTATGTCAATGTAGTTGCCTTTTATATTGTCAATTATACTTCGGTAGGCATTGTTATTTGTTAGAATTATTTGTAGTCTTACGTACCAGAAGATTTTATGTTCATATTGTCAAAGATGTTATTGTCTTGTGAAGGCTGAGGGTGCTGTGGATGCATATATGTGCTAAGATGAAGCAGTAAAATCATTTGCTTTGACGCATTTGTTGACAGTGTTGTATCATTATTGGTTATACTGCTTCTTTTACTATATATGTGCTAAGATGGAGCAGTAAAATCATGTGCTTTGACGCATTTGTTGATAGTGTTGTATCCATTATTGGTTATTGTGCTACTTTTCCTTGGCAACTATTTCTTGCTTTCGACCTTGTTTTTTCCCCACCCTTCTCTTCCTTTTTAGTGGTAAAAGTGTGTTAATTTGTTTTATGTATTCACTTAAATTGTTATCAATAAAAGACTGATTGTATACTGGTTTTAAAGAATGTATGTGGTTTTTCCTTACGTCCCCTAAATGATGAATCTTTGTAATAGGCTATGGACTAACATCCAAATGAAGCTTTTGTCATAGTTACTCTGATAGGGGCATATTGTCTCTTTTAACCCAGTGAAGATTTATTTAGGTCTTTTGAAGCCCGCTTTAGGAAGATTTTCTTGCCTTGCTACTCTTGAAGTTGGTAGTTGAGATTACGTGTTAGAGTTGTATCTCAATCAAAATGGGGAAGGAATAGGAGAACAAGAAAGTTTTCAGAGCTTATCAGATTTGTTGTGGTTATTAAATGTGTAACATCTAATTTGAAAGTCAGGCGACTTTGCCAGGTGATCAATTGCATGTTGATTTCCTCTTTTCCCTGTTGCCAATATTATTATGGCTGAATGTGGGTTCTTTTGGTTGATTCATCCTGGTTTGTTGATTCCTATTGCCATATGGGCCAACATCCTATCCACTATGCAAGGTTTTATGGTTTTGATTTTTAAATTGGCAACTTTGCCAGGTGATCAATTTTATGTTGATTTCCTCTTTTCCCTGTTGCCAATAATGTTATGGCTGAATGTGGCTTCTCTTGGTTGATACATCCTGGTTTGTTGATTCCTATTGCCATATTCGCCAACATCCTATTCACTTTGCGAGGTTTTATGGTTTTGATTTTTGAATTGGCTTGCAAATTTTTTTTCCCACAAATTTTTCTGGATACTAATGCCAGTTATAGTCTTGACTGCTCAAGAGTTATTGGATTGCATGATCAATAGTTTTAATTTATGAATGTATTTTACATGGTGGATTATTGGACTCTTTCTCACATTGTCTGTTTTTGGCATATTCTCTACATGATGAGGACTATAAAAGGTGATGGAGAAAGCTCCAATGAAACCTCTTTTAGTCATAGTTACGCTGATAGAGTTTGACTGCATTTTAAATCTTTTGCTCTGCCAGAGTTGAACACCAGATGTTTAAATTCTACTACTGAAAGCATTCATTCCTGTTTTTCTAGAATTTTCATTTTTTATTTTTATTTTTTAATTTTTACCCCAGCTCTTCTACTGGTCTTTACTCAAGGGGTTGCAGTCATTATTTATTATTTTTATTATTTTTTTGTTTGGAGTTCTTGTATTTGGTGTAACTTCTTTTGAAGTGCTTGTAGACATTAGTTTTCTTTTTTTCAGATATCCTTGACCCTAATGGATGAAAATACTTTTGAAGCTATGGGCTAACATCCAAATGAAGCTCTTGTCATAGTTACTCTGATAGGGCAATAAGATGTAACTATACTTGGCTAATTGCTTTTTCATAGTTATTTTAACTGTGTATTTAGGGTATTTTTAAACGGAAATTTCTATCAGTATGGTCATTGTCTGTCCTATTGTGGCAGAACAAAGATGTAACAGACGCAATTCAAAAGGTTGCTGCTGCGTATGATTGCAAGATTGTTGAAGGTGTTCTTAGCCACCAGCTGAAGCAGTTTGTAATAGATGGAAACAAGGTTGTACTTAGTGTCTCCAATCCAGAGACTAGAGTTGATGATGCAGAGTTTGAGGAGAACGAAGTTTATGCAATTGATATAGTCACAAGCACGGGGGAGGGCAAGGTAATTGTGTGAACTTCAAACCCGGTATTCATTATTGTGGGTTGCACTATTTTTGTGTTCTCAATCTTCCGTGCGCTTATATTTGCAGCCTAGGTTGTTGGATGAGAAGCAGACTACTATTTATAAGAGAGCTGTGGATAAGAACTATCACTTGAAGATGAAAGCTTCTAGATTTATCTTTAGTGAAATAAGTCAAAAATTTCCGATCATGCCATTCACTGCAAGGTTTGTCAAGTTTTCACCTAATTCCTTATAAATGCTGCTATCTGGATCTTTTCTTTTGCTTTATGCTGTCTGCCCATAGTCACTGAATTGTTTGTGGATTTTTCGTAACGGTATATAGGGCTTTGGAAGAAAAAAGGGCTCGATTAGGATTAGTAGAGTGTGTGAATCATGACCTCCTACAGCCATATCCTGTACTTCATGAGAAGCCTGGTAAAAATTTGTTTCCAGTGCTATTCATTGGCAGAACCATGATTGTGGATTGGTGTTAAACGTTTTTTATGGTGGACCGTGGTTTTGCAGGTGATTATGTTGCTCATATCAAATTCACAGTTTTGCTAATGCCAAATGGGTCGGATCGGATCACGTCTCATCCTCTGCAGGAGCTGCAGCCCACCAAGACAATAGATGATCCCGAGATTAAGGCTTGGTTAGCCTTAGGCACCAAGACCAAGAAGAAAGGTGGTGGGAAGAAGAAGAAAGGTATTAAAGTGGATGAGTGAAAAGTTGCTCAAATGTCTTTCAGCAACATTTCGGTTTTAGAATTGAGCCCAGTGATTTTGCATTGCAGGTAAGAAGGGTGACAAACCTGAGTCAACAGAATCTGAGCCTATGGATGTCACAGATGGTGCTGCAACCCAAGAATGAGTCCTTGTTTATTTTTTTCCCTTTTTCTTTCTCCAATTTTGGTTCTCCGTTCACCTGTATCTGGTTGGTTAAGTTTATTAATATAAGTATTTAGACTATGATTCTAATTGTGTTTCCATCATTGGATACCATCCCCCCTATGACAGCTCTTTACTTGTACCTTTTTTTAATTTAAAATTTTATAAATGCTTTTGTTGACAATTGAAAGAGAAGTTGAGCTTAACAAACCAGATTCTTGTAATGTCCATTGAAACCAGATCAATTATCAGTAATCAATCATGTTGTAAAGCCCAACTGTAAGCCAGATTCTTGTAATCTTCATTGAAACCAGATCAATTATCAGTAATCAATCATATGGTAAACTTGTAAAACTCCACTGTAAGTAGTAATTTGGTATTTGAACGAGCGAAGTAATAAAACGTGACTTTGTTTATATCAGTATTTATGGCGGGCGATGGGTGGGCTCAATTCTAACAAAAAGATTATAAACTGGGCAAAGTTGAAAATGGAAATTGAAAATCAATGGCGAAAATCAACAGAAAATAATTATGCTTTTTGTATTTTGAGTTTTTTTTTTCAAAATCTTTGATAAAAACTTGTAATTAGTTTTGAATTTATTTAAATCTTAAAATTAATGTGGTTAATATTGATTAAAAATTGTATTGATAAAATGCATTTTTAGAAAACAATTTTTGAACAGAGAAACAATAAGGCAGGGATGCTTTTGCATTGCAATGATTACAATTGTTGTAGTTTTTATTACGTGTAAATAACCAGAGTAGGCATATACATTATTCATTTGTAATATTTAATTATTAATATTTTATAATAAATTTTTTTCATCTATTTTATATAATTTCTATATGAATTATTTTTGCATAAATAATAATTTTTTAAAATATAATTATTTTTTTTATAAAAATATATAACTGTATAAATTATATCAAAATATATTTCAATATAGATTATTAATTAATTAAAGTGTATAAAAATGTTATATTTATTAAATTTATTTCAAGAATTTAATAAACTAAAAAATTAAAAAAATAAAAAAGTAAAACAATTGTCGGAGGATCATTAGATAGTCGTCGAAGATGTTTGCCAACAACATTTTTCTGGGTGCGTGGGATGACACCGCCTACACCAACACCATCATCGAAAGCTTATCTATCCATCGACGATAGTTTAGATAGCAAAAAGATGTAGCATTTTGTGATAAAAGAAGATGGAAGTTCAGCCAGAAGTTTCATTGTATTCCTTTGAAAAACAGAATGCTTTTTGCTGTTGAAACCACCATTGATAGACATATCGCTCTCTTATCATTCTGCTGCCTACGATGTTGTCAGACGCACCTCTGAAATGATTGCCAACGGCAATATGTGACCTTTTCGGTGTTAGTTTTAATATTTTAAAAAATAAAAATAATTAAAAATATTTGCTTAAATTAAATATAATTTCTTAAAAAAAAGAAGGAATTTTGTAATTTTTTTCTAATAAAGATATTTTAGACATTTTGTATTTTAAAAGTAGAAGCAAGTCCCCAAGAAAAAGTAGAGGCCCCTTCTTTTAAGGTCCATAAATTTTTGTTTGTTTTTAAACAGCTTATTTTAAAAACAGGTTAAGGAGCAAAACCCTAAACATACTAAGCTGATGTCACTGCAGAAAAAAAGTGATTCTTTCTCAATAGTAACTCCAGACTGCCAGTAATCAGGTATGTGAATCCACAAAACGGTTTGAGCGTGGTTTTAATGTTTAGTTCAAGAAGTTGCAGACAGCACAATTTAGGTTTGATCACTCTCTACAGTTACCGCATTCATTGGAAATTTGAATCTTCCATCATCTCCCAAAATGACGATTTGCTATTGCCCGCATAAACTTAAGAGATAGGAGTCTGTCGAGTATGCCGTTGATCTACAGTTAAAGAGTGTCTATAAAGGTTTTGAGCCACTAGTGGATGTTATTTTTGCCCAAGTTTGAGATTCTCATTATTAGATTTAGGAGATTATTCAATTTTGTTCGAAGAGTTAATTAGATGTCAAATGTCACTGCAATGGGACTGGAGGATAGCTGATTCTCTTTCCTTCTCACTCTTACGCAGGATTCATATACTCCTTTCGAAAATTTAAAAACAAAAAGGAAAAGGAAACTGAGAGAATTATTACGAATTTTAATCAGACTTTATATATATATATATATATATATATATATATATATATATATATATTCAAATTATATGCAAATTGTTAATTCCACAATTGCTTGATTAACAATACTTGATAAATGGACAGCATGAGTAATTAAGATTTCACTATGAAAGAAAAAAAAATTTAAAGTTTAGTCAAAGTTCAAACACTTCGTCGGACTTCTTCTACATTTTTCCAAGATTCTTTTGTCATACATTGTACTACCGCGCCCCACCCCCAACACCCCCCCCCCCCACCACCTTGCTTCATTTGTTGCATGCTTATCGTGACATCTGAAACAACTCAGGCGTGGCTGGTGTGTTAAAAAGGATTAATAATTCCCCAACGAATTACAGTATAGTGTCATGCCCCGTGCGACATGAGCACAATTTTGCCCCAAGTTTGCACTAAAGCACACCTAGGAATGTGATTTCGGGCAATTGTTATAGTGATTTGGGATCCTTGTGTCGAGAAGGATTCAATGGCGCAAAGAATAGGCATGATGTTCTGGAAGTTTTTGGAAGGTTCCGTGATGTTCCAGAACATCCGGAACATTCCGGAAGGAGCCAAAAGCCATAAGAAGCATGCAGAAGACTCTAAAAAGCCCTAGAAGATTTCGGAAGGTCGTAGAAGGATGTGAAATTGTATGGAAGATTCCAGAAGCGAGTAGAAATATCTAGCGTTTAGGATTCTCTAGAAAAGTCTAAGGTAGTGTAGAGTAGTCTCGTATTATCTAGGCACATATGGATGTATCTAGAATTACTTAACCAACAAGTAAGCTTGTAAATATCTAAGAAGGGTCTAGAATAGGAATATTCTAGATCCTTAGTTGGCCAATAGGGTAGTGAAATGTGGCGCAATGTTAGCCACATGTTGAGGAGGTACTTGCTTATAAATAGGGGCGAGCCCTCATTTGTAAAACAATTCATGCTAGACTCAAATGTTCAAAAGTCTTGCGAGTCTTGCAAGCTTTGTAAACTACCTTGTGTATAGTGAATATTTCTTTATCCAAATCTCTCGTATCCTTGTTCTCTCTTATAGCGGGTTAAGGCTTACTTAGGTGCACTGTGGGGTATGTTAGCGCGTAAGGCCGCACGGTCTCCGCTTGTGAAACAATAAGGCCGTGACATTTGGTATCAGAGTCGAGGTTTGGTCAAGGTTTAGTCTAGGTTCATTGTGTGGGGTGTTGAGAACAAGTTTGGGTAGACACGATGGCAAAGATTTCAGTCATGAGTGAGGAAAGTAGAGGACATGGGGAAGCTCCCACTGGAGGGAAGAAGACCCATGGCCAAGAAAAGTCTCCTGACGTAATGAGCGCTATAGAGACCCGAATGGTCAAGGTAGAACTAGCCATAGCCGATACATGGGAAAGGCTAGATAGGCTAGAGCAAGGCTTGGAGCAAGGCATGGAAGAGCTCAATGGCAAGGTGTAAAGCCAAGGTAACGAGCTCAAAGAATTCATGCGTAGTTCCAAGACCGCCATTGAAGCACTACGTCATGAGGTTCATGCTTTCTAAGCAAGGGTGCTAGAAGTCTTGGCCAAGGTCTAAACTCAAGTGGAGGAACTGAGTAAGGGATTAGATGAGACAAAGGCTAAGGTAGCCACACTCGAGGGGTCGATAGCTAGTGGTGCTGCGGTAGCGTCACCTACACTTGTTATTCCAAGGGTAGAGGCACACAAACCTAAATAGTATAGTGGCAAACGAGATGCCAAAGAGCTGGATAACTTCCTTTGGCACATTGGGAGGTACTTCGACGCGTTGGGGATCCTAGATGAAAGGGCCAAGGTAAACACTGCAACTCTTTATCTCACGGATCTTGCGGCTAGTTGGTGGCGTTGAAAGTATGGAGAGATTAGGACTGGTGTGTGCGTCACAAACACATCGGCGGATCTACAAAAGGAGTTGAAACGCCAATTCTATCCAGAGAACGTGTCATTTGACGCAAGGAAGCGCATAAAGGAGTTGAGGCATAGGAGCTCAATTTGCAAATATGTGGAGGAATTTTTTGGGTTGATGCTCCAAATCAATGACATGAATGAGGCAGATCTTCTCTTCAACTTCATGGATGGCTTGCAACCATGGCTTTACAAAGAGTTGCAAAAACGAGGAGTGAAGGACGTCACCACTGCACTCATCGTAGCAGAGACACTCGTCGACTACCAAAGAGCTGAGTCTTCTAAACACATTGAAACTTTCTATGACCATGATAGTAGTAAAGAGTTGTAAAGATAGGAGACGTGATGACTGTCATAGGAGGAATAATAGGAAGGAGTTGTCACCCAACTTGAGGTGCTTCTTGTGTGATGGTCCATATTAGGAGTGGGATTGCCCAAAGAGGCAATTGTTGAGTGCTATGCTCCAGGAATGTGAGGATACACAGGAGCCAGCATGCATAAGTGTTATACAAGTCCTCAATTCCTTGACGCAAACCTCCATACCTCCCAAGCCACTAAACCGATCCTTGATGCACTTGAAGGCTCACATCAATGACAAAACCACAAAGGTGTTGGTCGTTACGGGTGTCACACATAACTTCATCGGTACGAGCAAGGCTAAGAGGTTGGGCCTACGACTTGAGAAGGGGCGAGCATGAATCAAGGCGGCGAATGTGGAAGCCATAACCCTTAATGGAGTTGCTCGTGGGGTTGAGCTACAATTGGGTTTTTCGAGAGGTAAGATCGATCTCTCCGCAACTCCTTTAGACACCTTAGATGTGGTGTTAGGCATGAACTTTTTGAAACACCATGATGTGATGATATGGCATCGGTGTAATGCGGTTTGCATCTCGGAGGGTGGTCCATGCATGCTTTTTACGGTAGCCGCGCCAAGCTCCAACATCATGCATCTAGGAATGATGCAACTAAAGGAGGATGGTAAGGGAGTGTGTGCAACAGAGAGCTACACAAAGGAAGGTGGGATGACGAATGGGGTTGCCAAATATGCGAGTACACTAGTCAAGGCAACCAATAGGCGGCGCAAGTGTATGAAAGAGAAGCGGCAACATGGAAGAAAGACCACTCACTCGCAAATATTAGTGCATCCTCGAAGACGTGACGAGGTCGTTGCAAAATCAGGTAGGGGAGGATGTCACGCCCTGCGCAACATGCGCACGGTTTGGCACAAAGTTTGCACTAAAGCACACCAAGGAGTAGGATTTCAGGGCAAGTGTTATGGTAATTTAGGATCCTTATGTCGAGAAGGATTCAATAGCGCAAAGAATAGAAGTGGTGTTCCGAAAGTTTTGGAAAGGTTTTGTGATGTTTCGGAACATTTTGAAAGGATCCGGAAAGAGCCGGAGGCCATAAGAAGTGTGCAGAAGACTCTAGAAGGCCCTAGAAGATTCTGGAAGGTCATATAAGGATGTGGAATTGTATGGAAGGTTCTGGAAGCAAATAGAAATATCTAACATCTAGGGTTCTCTAGAAAAGTCTAAGGTAGTATAGAGTAGTCTAGTGTTATCTAGGCACATGTGGATGTATCTAAAATTACTTGACCAACAAGTAAGCTTGTAAGTATCTAGGAATGGTCTAGAATAAAAAAATTCTAGGTACTTGGTTGGCCAATAGGATAGTGAGATGTGACGCAATGTTAGTCACATGTTGAGGAGGTGATTGCCTATAAATAGGGGTGAGCATTCATTTGGAAAACAATTCATGCTAGATTCAAATGTTCAAGGATCTTGCAAGCGTTGTAAACTACCTTGGGCGTGTTTGATGGCCCGGATAGCATTGTATAAAGGGGCCTGTTTGTATAAGATTTTGTATTCGCAGTGTTTGGTTGAAAAATTAAGTGGGATAGGATTGTAGAAAAGCGCATAAGGAGCGCATAAAGGCAGAAAAAATTATCACGCGGGGGACCTTGGGTTAAGGCCGCATAAGTACTGTTTGCATTTAGTTTCTCTAGCGAAAACTCTCGCTTCTCCTTCTTCACTCTCGTTTCCCACTCCAGCCTCCCAAAATCCACAGCGTCATCATCATCTGGTGAGTTCCTCTCTCAAATCTTCTTCTTAATCCTACATATCCCTCAAAGACCTCTTCCCTTCCCATGCCACCATTGCCATCAACTCCCCATCACTGCCAAATCCCGCTACGAGATCTCTTTCTCCCTTTGTTAATCTTTCTTCTTCCCTTTCCTCTCCCAAAATCTCATTTCAATACAAACAAATCAAAATCTCAAACCCATCAAAAATCAAATCAAGAGGAAGAAGGTATTAAAAAAGAAAAAGAAAAAGAAAAGGACTTGGCTTGCAGAAATGGATCGGGCATGGCTGTCATGGAGAAAGAGATTGAGCATGGCTTGTTCACTGGCTAACAAATTTCAGCCAAAGGATGCTTAGCTGCTAAGCCACCAGTACTTGAAATCGATTTAAAACAAATAAATAAAAACAGAAGCGATTGGCAGAAAGAGAAGGTCTGCAACTTGAGCCAAAAAAACGAGGAAGAAAGGAAAGTAGAGAGAGAAAAGAAATATTATAAAACTAAATATATGATTTAAATCAAATAAAATTTAATTAAAATAATTAATTCTAAACTTTTGTATACTCATATTTAGTTAAATATTCTTCATTTTTTATAATTAAAAATTTTTAATTTATTCATATTTATTTGTTATTTTAAATATATTAACTTATTTATGTACTTAAAAATTTAATATTTCATAATTAGTTAAAATCGATGAATTTAATTTTTTACTAAAATTTGTTAAATATATTTTTTAATTAGTTTAATTAATATAAAAATTTTAATGTAATCCAATTCAATCCTCTTAGAGCAGGTTAAAACTTACTTAGATGTACTTTAAAGTATCTTAACGCCTAAGACCCTACGGTCTCCGCTTATAAAACAACAAGGCTGTGACATTAGGAAGGGATGCACACGAGGGGACAAAATCAATGCATCTCTTAAAAAGCCTAGATTTGGATTTACCATCACCAACAAGAGACCACTGACTCTTTTTTCACTCTCATTGCCTCGAAAGATTTATGGACGTTAGAACTAAAGGGCAAGAGCACTAGAGATGTGTCCTTGCTTTTTACCTGCAAAGATAAGTAATCGCTAATCAATGGAGAAACTAGAAAGTTTTAGCCTTTGAAGAACTTGGTAGCGTTAAATTGCCATTTAAGTGTTAGTTGTCTTCAATTAGAAAAATGGAAGTTTAGAATCAATTTGTAGAGTAAGCTAAGAGAACTCCGTATACATTTCTTTCTTCCATTGTTTCATTTTCACAAAATATTGACAATTCTATAAACTCGATGCCGCCGTAATCCTTGTTTGCCTTGAATACGCAGACAACTAAAGGACCAGCAACCTATTTACAGAGTTTCCTGTTGCCTGAGGGGCATATACAAATTAAATTTAATATATGAATGAAATCAACACCCAGCCCACGCAGCTACAAAAGAAATACAAAGAATGTAGAAACCACCAATCCAAGTCACGACAGCTCAACAACCACCTGTCGAAACAAACATAATGCTTAATTAGATGCTCAAGTTTGTGAACGATAATAAGCAAATATTCCCCCATGGGACACAGTGGGGTTTAATTCTAAATGGTTTAAATAGTTGGTTAAAACGTACCTTACTTTTCAATTTACGGAAATAATAGAAAATTTTAAATGCCCTGAACATGAGACCGAGAGAAATTGGACGTTAACCACCATGGCTATGGCACCACCATGGCTACGGCATCTTCAATGCCTGCTTCAATTGCAAAAATGCAGAACTATCCATTCTACTAATAGCTGAATTAAAAGATTCACCATGAAGGGCAGCACATGTTTGAAGATTGTCTCTCACCGAGTTTTCTAGTGACAACTGGTTGACAGGATCTGAAAACTTGATCTGAAAAAAATAAAAGAGATCCATTAAATAGAAATCACTCCTCTAAACACCAGTATTAAGTATTTTCAGGTATAATCCAAGAATGTTCACCTGTCTCCTTCTTAACTCTTTACTTGGTATTGTGCCCTCGCAGTGATACCTGCTGGAGCTCATATTGTCACCACTGTCATTCGTCATTAAGATTATGCATATAGATTGTGTTAATTTAAAAAAAAAAAAAATTGCTAATCTAGGCAGAACACGTCAAAATTGTAATCACCAAGTATCTAACCTGGACTCTTCCTCAGCTAAGTCATCATTTCCACCCAAAAGTACACTTGCACATACACTGCACAAATAAAATAATCACCATCAGTTGTATGAAAGGTGAACCAATAATCTATTTGCAGCTTAGGCATCAAATTCAAGGGTGAACTTATACCTTAGGATCTGATCAAGTTTGTCAAGAACTTGAGGTAATCTAATTGTCAAAATTATTGACAGAGCTAAGCCAAATATCTTCTTCTGCACAGAAGATACATTGTCTATCTGTATATAGACATCAAATACCAATAGTTACAATCAAACTAAGAGTATGCACTTAGCTCAATTTAAATACAATAAGATAGTAAAATGATCCTAACTATGTGGCAAGTCCTACTTGTGAGAAAACATAAATTTAGGAAATAAATGTTAGCTAGTGCATTACAATTTTCCTTCTATGAACCTCGGATCACACAATTTAATAATCACATGCAAAGCAATAAGAAATTATGATGTTAAAGTATGTGGATATAAAAATCAAAACTTATCAAGTCAAGGAAACTCATGGAGTTTAATAAAGAATAATTTCTAATCGAAATCTAAAGGATAAACTCCCAACAACTTTGTAACTCATTGCAGTTCTTGATGTTTAAAACATATGAAAAAAATTCAAGATAATTTAAAAGATTAGAAAGAACAGCTACTTCGA
Source organism: Boswellia sacra (assembly GCA_013180625.2). Taxonomy (NCBI): domain Eukaryota; kingdom Viridiplantae; phylum Streptophyta; class Magnoliopsida; order Sapindales; family Burseraceae; genus Boswellia; species Boswellia sacra. The sequence goes on from SNVD02011673.1 coordinate 163,717, forward strand.
CAATCTCCAAAGTATCCTTCATAACAATGAGCTCTAAGTACCTTGTCAAGCCATATGTCAACCAGACAAAGTAGTATATTTTCTTCAACTGGAATACCCGCCTGCTGGAGTAGTAATGAGAGTGATGGCTCTGAGGTTAATTGGGCAATGTAATTGGTATTCATCACCAAAACCCTTGCTAGAATAGCGGCTGAAGATGCTTTAACAGCTGTCTTCGAAGGATCACGCTCGTCTCCTCCACTCAAACATATAACAATCAATTTCTAGCAAGGTTGAACCAGATAAGACAGCTTGTTAAAAGCTTCCAAGAAGGCATAATTGATTTTTAATACTCAGAACTAAAATCACAAGATCGCATAGGCAAAGAACAGCAATTACTTGTAAAGTACTGGTGATCAACGGAGGCACCTCCATAGGAAAACACTGCAAAAAACAGCAGAACCAGCTAATTATTACTTATTAGAGTCACTGGATATGTTGGAGGCTACAAACCTAATTGTCAACGACTATCATAAACACACTCTAAGACACTCTAAAGACTAATGGGAAAATCAAATGACTATTATTTCCTTTGGAAACCGAAGGCATAAATTATGGAAATGGAGTTCTCACCCAGACAGTATCAGGAATATGGAAAACAAAAATAAAGTAGATTTAGACGGCTATATTCAGGTATGAAAACTTTCAAGTTTAAAAGAAACTGATGAGGCAAACTGCAATTGAAAGAAACAACAGTATTGAAATTGATATGCGGGAAAACTAAAAATGTTCCTCTGCAATTAAAAGACGGGGTGCTTGAATCCTTGACCCTTTTTAAATTTAATAACATATGCTTGGCACACAAAGTAAATACTTATTATTGAGCAAACAGTGCTCAGTCCCACATGATTTAAACATTTAGTTTAAGAAGATTCACTCTTTTAAGCTGAAAGCACCTGTATGAGAACATCAATGACTGGAAGGGTTGTGAGCAGCCCTCTATCATTAACATTTCCAACAACCAGATCAAGAAGTTTAGCAACATCGGAGGCATGCATGCTCAAAAATTCAGTTCCACCCAGAATAATGTAGTCCTCAATAATGTTGACAGCAACCTGGAATTATATTACAAGTCAAAATTTTAAGCAAAAGCTGAACAGAGCAGCCATGTATGGTTACCCTGGAGCCCTTAGATTTTGATTAAAACATCTGAACTACTACTGTAAAGAGAGTATAATCATATATTTGAGAGAGGAGTCTGTAACCTTGGAACAAACCAAAACTCAATAAAAGAAAAAGGTGCAGAAATGATGCTTCAAATGTCTACGTGGGTATCTCTCTACATTGAATTTCAAAATTCAATCACTCTAATCCTTGACACTTCCATTTTCCATCGTCAAAAAGGTTTTGGTTAGAAAGAATGGTAACCTGTTTCAAACTAGGGTTGTTACTCTTCAGCACGGGGGTGGGGTTGGAGGGGGTGGGGTGGGGGTGGGTTTTGGGGGGGTGTTGGTGGCTTTTAACTTTATTATAGAGGTTTCGAAAGAAAAAAGAAGGTAATAATAATAATGAATAAATAAAAATTATAGACATCCATGGTGTCTTTGAATGTTGATATACAATGATCACTCTTACCTACTCATCCCAATTGACAACATTTATAAACAGAACTCCAACTTAAACAAAACTTTTATTCTGAACAGCTTTAAACACATTTCCTAAAAACATTATGCTCTTATTAGTAACAACAGACAAGAGTAAAAAAAGTTATATGGTCAAGACTAACCTGCAAGTGATCAAAACTTCTTTCCATGATTTCGACTAGACAAGGAAAGTATGCTAAGAGTTGAGGCACCATTGCAGGAGCATGAGAAAGTGTGGCTTCCCACAACTGCAAAATTGTGATGGTAGCATTTAGCCTTGTATGTCTTAAGGATAGAGGAAGTCAGCTAAATAACAGAACAGGTGAACCAACCAGCATGGTGTCCTCGAGAAGATTTAGTTCATCTGGACTATTGATATCAATTCCCCTTTGCAAAATGGGAAGCAACATGTTATAGCAACTGGGTGATTGATAGCCAAGTGCAATCACAAAGTGTCGCAGAGCAATAAGAAGCTGAATCTGTAGAAGGCTCTCACCAGAAGATTCCTCCCAAACCTATCCAAATTAGAGAAAGTTATAAAACGGAAAGCAAGAAATACTATTAGTTAAAGCAGTGTCCGACCATTCTGATATATTACCATTAACACTAGAAGATAACTGAAATTGATATATTTCAACCAACACTTAATAATTTTTGGAGGTATACTCTTTACATGAGTAATTAGATGAAGATGATAGCAATGTCCTAAATTCTTCAGATAATTGAATATTCATGTGTCATGAACAGTGAAGAGTTCTGGTATGCCATGAAAAGGAGAATTTCTGTTTCTCACGTTTTAGGGTAAAGAAGAGAACATATTGACAATGAAAGGCCGAAGTCAATTATATTATTAATTTCAAGAGTTTAGAAAATGAAATATTATAATAGTAGAAGAATTTAAGCTTCCGAGTATAAGTCTTCCAATTGATTTCTAAGGAATGTATCAATCTACAATATTCATATTAATCCACATATTAAATTCAGGTACCTTCTGAAAAAATTGCACCAACTTGTTTGCATATGGAATGACTTCATTGACATGTCCAATCAGAACAGAGATCAGATTTAAAACCTGAACCTGAGATCAATCATAGAATAGAAGCGACTTCAGACTAAACTGTCAGGAATGTATGTTAATATCACAGAGAAGTTATATGTTACATAAATAGTAGGGTTTACTTATACAAAATCCTAATGCAATGTTTTTTGTCTCCCCTCATTTTCTTTCCTTTTCTTCTTAGTAGAAAATTTGTTCTGTTTGTTAATGCAGTCATTTCAAGGATTGTAAGAGTATTGGAAGCAGGATATTTTCAAGAAACATCATGACAGCAATTTGTGCTCTCCAAAACTCTAATAAAATAAAACATTCAATTCTTATTTTCACATGCAAAATAAAATTTTCTATTCACCTTCGAGTCAAACTCTTGAACTTCCTCAATCAACTTAAAACATGAGTCCCAACAAATAGGAAGTAGATCACTAAAATCTCGTTCCGAAAAGTTGGCATCTTCAATATGTAAGGACAAAGACCGACAGGCCGCCAGCTAAAACAACAAATGTGCAAATTCTTAGTTGAACATGCTGTAATGAAAATTTCAAGGGAGAAGCAGCTCAATCGGTCTGGGGGGAGCAAGATAAGTAATTTGCATAAGAAAAGTGAACTTATGAACTATACCCTGACAGATAGGTCTTTATCCATTAGCAATTTGATCAAAGCACAGTATACTGCTCTTTTTGTGTCATCTTTAATCTGCCAAAAGAGCAAACATAGAAAGACAGCTTAAATCTGAGAAGAATACTTATCAAACAGACAACACATTAGGCTGATGAGAAGAGTTCCCAATATATCTCCCCTTTGACAATGACATGATAGAGTACAACAATTTTGCCTCTCATTACAAGTACCATCAAAGAACTCTAGTACCCATTTTAAAGAACATTGTAACATGTTGGGATGTTGTGTACTAGTCCCTTCATTGGAGAGAAGTGTACATATCTTTTTTCAGTCTTTTTTTATTACTATTTTTATAAGGATAAAATGCAAAATGAATTAATATTCACACCCCATAGCCTCCAAAAAGTATATTGAAGTTAAAAAGAAAATAATTTTTTAAAAAAAAAGTTGTTGCCTGTGCATGGTTGCATACACCCACCATTGCATCTCTTATTTTTAAAAGAAAAAGTAATACATTATCAAATTTTAGGTACTATGAAGCTAAAAAATTCGCGTTACCTCAGAAACCCATTGGCCCAAAATTAGTGCAACTTTCCGATGGATGATGTGCATATTTGGATGTTCATTTGACAGCTCAAGGGATAAAGCACCATTAAACCTACAATTGATAATTTCAAGAAGAAAAAGTCAGGTAATTCAAACAATCCAAAGGAAGGTGCAAGAATGCTCATCAAATTACCACTAAGATATGGTACAACCAGCAACTTCAACGAAAAATGATTTAAAACATTAGCCAATTCACATCTCCATTAATCAAAGTCCCATATAAAGAGAAAGAAACAGGTATTTTGAGATGTAAAAATTTTTGTCTTCTCTCACAGAAGAACAATTGTTCAATCTTTTTCCTTTCCAATTCCATGTTGGCCATGATCAAAGTTGAAATTGTTTGTCCCTGACAGCCAACAGTGCATTCATAAAATTTAAAAATCTAGCATGATGTTCAATCATACATTTCTTCTTCTTCTGAGTCTTCTCCTCTCTCTCTCTCTCTCTCTCTCTCTCTCTCTCTCTCTCTTTTTAAATTTTTTTTTTCTTTATTTAAGTAAGGGAAGGGGAGGGTGTGTTGGTGAAAATTGAATAAAATACGACTAGCATGTATTATAAAAAAATTTTAGAAGTTTTGGTAGCAGAAAATGTGTCCACATATGTGGGCACACATGAAAAAACTTGCAGAGATAAAAATAGGATACCAGTTTCAAGTTACAGATAATTTTTAGAAACAATCTCAGTTATAAAATAGAGGAAAATACAAACCAATCTTTGAAGCTCAGATAGTTTGAGAGCTCGTAATAAACATATGCTGCAGCACCATAAGCAGCATCCTTAAGAAGCAAGCCTGGAGTGATTTCAGATACTGAAGTTGGGCAGCCATTCATTGCCTCTTGAAGAATAGACACCACAACAGGAGCTAGCAGCTGAAAAAGACAATACAAATAAACAGACACATTTAAATCAATGAAAATTGTTGTCAGAACACAAGAGTACATCCAATAACACATAAAAATTGAATGCTTCCTACCTGGCTATGGTTTTCAAACAATACAATATATAAAGCTTCAGCACAAGGCCTTAGTTTTTCTGTCCACTGAATCATATCCTGTTCATGATGAAAAGACTCAGGGTTCTGATACCACTCCTCCAAGTCACTTGCAGTTAGAACAAAATACCTGTTGCAACATCAATAGCACAGGTTTATGTTTTAAGAACAAGTTAGAAATAATAAAACACCACAGCCATACAATTTTTATAAATGCAACAAAGTTCTTTAATGCTGGAAATTTTAGGTTTTAAGTATAACCTATGAGACAATTTATTCACGTCATTACTCACTGCAGAAGTCATAAGGAGCACTTTGGGTTCTCATGCCCAAAGTCATCAATTGCTCCATTAACTAAACCTCTAATCTGAATGATGGGTTAACCAATATCAACTTTGTATCTAACTGCAGGTGTCAGTCTACCATGACTTGCCACCAAAATTTTTTGTTCTGTGAAGCAGCTAACAGATGCTATGATGATTATTAATTAAACATGGGAGTGAGTAGGTACAGGATGCAGGAAAAGTTAGTCTTCAAAATAAAAAGTGAGAGGCCGGATGATTACATTGATTAAGTTCTTCCAATAAATTTTCTCGAATGTAAATTCTTTGATCCTAAGATTTAGAGGAAAAGTAACAACATTTTGGTAAATTGCCACTATGGTCAGATAGTGCCACACATTGTTTCCAGCAAACTGACCATTTCGAACGATTCTTTCAATGGCAATAACCTGAAGTGGAAAGTCCGATCCTCTGCTAGTCTTGATGTCAATCCACCCAGCAGTCCTTATAATCCCAGGATCATGTATGGGAGGCAACCCCATCGTTTCACAGTATGGAGATGCGTTGCAGGGAAAATCTAGATTTGAGTAGCATAGTTATGGGACAACCAAGCAAAAGAAGAAACAATTTTATGAATGGTTAATCTTTGGTTTAAATCTTAAATCCACTGACTCCACTGTCAGACACTATAGACAAATCTAAAAAACAAAGAAGGTAACATAAGAAACAAAAATATCGTATTAATAGAGCAAAAAAGTTGTCTAGACGCAGCATCTGCATATTAACAAATTCCTTGAGGGACAAAAGCTATACAAACTACTCCAACTGAACTAACATACTGAGAAGGATATGATCACAGATTCACAGCACATAAAAATAATGCCATAAATGATATTATCAAGGAAAACAAATAATTCGACAACAATCGGGGGCCAGATTAGCATTACCTTCTTATCAATACATTGCACAGAAGAACTATCCTTTCTCTAGGGAGAAGAGAAGTTAGGACTCCACCAACAACATTGGACATGTTTTTCTTCATCTGCTCCAGTGTAACCCCATTTTCATCCATCACCCGGCCAGTAACACTTGGTTTGTATTCTTTACATTCGAGTACAGATTTCACAATTACCATACACTGAATCAGGAATTGCTCAAATGACAGTATGTCTGGCTCTGGGTCTGTTATCTTATTTAAACAGAAATCCAAGACAGGTGGAAGTACACACTTATCACCAAATGTATAAGGATGTCTGCCCTGAACAGCAACCAAAACTTTCATCAATTTGGTACATGCCCTCTTTATGAAGTCCCAAAATTTATGATGTCCCTTCTGAAAAGATGAATCTGCCAAAGAAAGTAGCAAATGTAAATAAGCTATACCACTAAATTCACAACAACTGTGAATCTGTATATTTAAAATCCCAAAATTATTAACTTTAACAGCTAGACCAAAATTTTGACAAGAAATCTCAATTCTCACGCAAAACATAAAATCAATGTGTATATGTATCTATGTCATCAGAGAACAAGATAGATATCTCACAGTAAGGAAGAAATGAATGGATGGCACTCAAAAGCACAGGACAGACCTCCTTAACTGGTCGAACCTCCTGAAATAAAAAAGAAAAAGCAAGTTGAAACAACTCAATTGCTAAATTAACAAAAGAAAGAAAAGGTGCATCCAACTCTAATACCCATAATTTTACTTTTAAAGGAAAGAAAAGAAAGCAAAAAGTAGATAGCTTACCTGCATGCATTTTGAATCACTCTGAAACCCCGAGATTATCAATTGGCGTATTATCTTTAAACACAACAACCATCTCTCACATGTTAGATAAAGCTCATCATTATGTTGTTCCAAAGCATTTGAATTATAGTTTGGGGCAACAGCAGAGAAACCATGTAATATTTTCTGCACATCACTCTGCCAAAGGTGCCAGCTATAATCGAAGAGATGAGAAGATATCTGCCAAAATTTATTTTAAAAAAAAAAGTCAATGTATGGCTATTATCCTTTGACAGAGAATGCTAATACCGGCTGCAAATTGGACCCATGCTAATTACGTATATTAGTAAAAGAGAGGGTACAAATGCAAATCTTAAACAGTGACAACATAATTCCATTGGCAATGGCATGTAATTGTCCGTCAAACATGGACAGCCATAACAATCCATTAAGTTAATTTTAAAAGGTAATTTCGTGATAGGACATCTGCACTTAATAGCATGCACAACTCTTGTCCATCAACAACATGCATGATTAAACATTCAAAAGATAAAGAATGTCAAGAACTGAAAGTGGGGCACTTTTCAGAACCTTCTCCAAAATCGTAAAATGTAACAGGGAAACACCAAATACAGGTGCAATCCCAAAGGCAGACTATAGAAGCCAAAAATTGAATAAGATAAACGAACACACCCTGCCAGTGAAACTAAAGCTGTCCTCTAAACATTTGGAGAGCAGAAACCTACCAATTGGCCTGCCCTCTTATCGCACCTACATTACCTTGGGGTGTCGAATTTAAAGTTTAGTGACTCAAAATTGTCTAACGTATTTCTTCATTTAACAAATTTATACGTTTCACGTCACTAAAACCGCCTATTACATTTAGCAGCACATTGCTCATGGCAACCAACACAGGTGACAAAACGAAGGCCTAACAGAAAACTCCACAATCCAGTAAGAAACTCCTTCTATCTCTTGGCTAACACTATTTATTTGCCACCATCAAATGCAACCATAGAAAGAATACACTTAAGTCATTGGGAATGCTTAATAAGATGTCAATGAGCATGATTACATAATTCAATCCCATGCTGGCATGCTCCATAACATACTGACAAAACTTAAAACACCTTGCCCATGTGGCATCTTCATCCAAATAACTCAGACAATGTAATGGATAAGATTAAAGTAAACAATGACAAGTAGATAAATTCTAGTGTTTGGAGGTAGAAGGAAAAAAAAATAATAACAATAAGGGAGAAAAGAAGCACAGATGATACGGCAGCCAATACCTCTGCAAAATTTCTTTGGTCTGCAGTAAGACGTTTAGTGGACAATTCCTTCAAGGTTCGAAAAAGAATCATAAAAATCCTATGGGAAGTAAGAACATCTGCCACTTGAAGTTGTTGTGCTAAAGCAGAAAATAGCTCTGGCCTAGACAAATCACGTGTTAACCATATCAATACATACAGCTAGCTTAATAAAGGAACAGTTAAGAAATGGACAATAAAATGTTGGTCACTTTGTATTACAATCAAGCAAAAAAAAATTATTGCTGGTTAAATAAGGTTATTCGAGCAATAAAGTTGATCAAGTGAGAATCATACATACATGCATTATTCTACCAATACTCTTACTGCCTTCCATCTCTCACTTTTTCCATGTTTCTCACTTCCCTCCTGTACTACCTATCTTTACTCCCTGTCCAACACACAGACACACGCACATACATTTTTTATTTTTGCACACCTTGATGTGCATTAGCTTCCTCAGTTTTGAGTTCATCATCAATTATTGCCATCTTAACAATTGAATGTAATGTTCCGAGAGTTGGAGAGAGGGTGGCCAATGGAGAAGAAAAAATATTAAGAAACCTGAAAATTGTGCTATCTGAGTTTTGATAAATTTAAATATCTTGATATTTAGCTTAATCCCCAGAGAGAGGGAGGGGGGGGGGGGGGGGGGGGGGGGGGGGGGTTGGTGTGGGGGGGGGCGGCGGGCGCGGGGTTGAAGGAAAAAGGAGCTGTTATGAAAAAGAAAATTTTGAAAAAAACATATGTTCGCTGAGTTTAGATAAATTTAAATATCTTGATATTTAGCTTAATCCCCAAAGAGAGAGGAGGGGGGCTGGTGGGGGTTTGGGGGGGTGGGGGGTTAGTGTGGGGGCGGGCGCGGGGTTGAAGGAAAAAGGAGCTCTTATGAAAAAGAAAATTTTGAAAAAACATATGTTCGCAAGTTTAGCACCACAAAGTTCAAATATCTTACAATTGCACAGGAGGATGTATCTAATATACTTTAAAAGTAGAACGTAAGAAATACATCAAGATAAAATTTTGTACAAAAGAAATACTGAGTGAAATGATTACCATTCTCTAGGATAATCAAAGCGAGCAATTTTGGATATAAGAACAGCAAGCATTTGAGCTATCTGTGTAAAAACAAAATCAGCATACTTAAGTGCTAAACTCAAATAATTTGATCAAAGTGATAAATAGAAGACCTACTATGCTAAAAACATAAAAGCTTGTAAAAGAGCGAACAAATGATTACAAAATTGAAGGAATAAGTGAATACTAAGATTTATCGAGCACCTGATAGTTTTCTTCTCTCAAGTGTGACAACAATTTTTTTCTCAAATGCACTTTCTCCTCGTTGCTTATTCCCCTGAAAAGAAATCCTCACTTTACATTCCATCCATTAAATAAATAAAACCAGTCTAAACACTACCAATAAAGTCCAACGCTTTTGCTAATGAAAATCTAATTTTAGAAAAAAAAAAAAGGTTACTAGAAAGTGTAATAACGATTAATATCTTACGAAGAATCACGCCTATTCCTCCAATAGCGATTAATACTATTTTTCAAGTACACAGAAGCCATTAGTCGAACATCAACCTGATAAGCTAAATCCTTTGCAGTAATCACTTCCTGCATGAGAACGTGAACCACATTGTAGCGAAATTAGAAACCGAAAACAAACTAAAACCCTAGAAACCAATTAATCGAAGGAAGTACCATTAGGCAAGAGCAGAAACCAGGTCTGCCCTCAGACTGAGAGAGCGCCGCCTCCGCCGGCTTGCGAATGCTCTCGTCGCCACTCATTGAATTAGCTAGCAGCGTGTACATCGCCGGTAAATCAGAAGCTGATAGCGCCATAACTACAGTTATCAAGAACTCTCTCTCTCTCTCTCTCTCTCTCTTATACAAACTGACTCGTTACGCGAACTGTCTGAACCGAGTTGGTGAGTTGGATCGGTGAGTTCGTGAGACCTAAATGAGACTGGGAATTTTTATGGTCAGAGATTACATGAATCTTGACAGCTTTGTTTGTGTGAGAGTTTGTTAGTATCGTGATTTGCTTTTTCTTTGTTTTTTCCGGTTAAAAAAACATATATGAAATGGCAGAAGATGGTCGTCGTTTGGATTTAGCTTCCCATTCCTTATATAGAGTGGTGCTCCTCTACTAGCTTGGAGAATGGAGAGTTTAAGGATTCTACAACATGCGGAGGGTCTACGTCCCTTACGGTGGGTACGAAATCACAACTGTCCAATGAACCTTTCCTGTTGCAATGTTGATTTCTTTACTTAGCAGGCTAACAGATACTAAACGTGCATCTAGCTGTTTAGAGGTCAATGGTCATTGAAACTCATCAGGGTGAGCTAAGCACTGGCTTAATGCTTTAATTACCATGAAGGGTGTAATTAGTGGCTCAAATTCAATCTCTTGAGCATATGTTAAAGGTGCGAAATGTGAATAACATTACAGGAAATAAATATTTGGACGCAATTTATTGTTATAATTTTTTTACCTTTAACCTCATCAAATCTAATATTTGAGATGAAAAATTATGTCATCAATCATTTTAATTATAAAATTTTATTGATCAATGATTAAAAAATTATATCTAATTTTATATGAAAAAATTTATGCCAAAAAATCCCTTCCTAACATTGTATACTACATTGATATTTAGCTTTTTATGGTAGCCAGTAATACAATATTTTTCCGCGGGTTAAAGCCACTTTCTACCGTCTTATTCTATTTTAATATCAAGTAACATTTTAAACAATTATCATTTTATTTTGAGAATTTTTAAATATCAAAGATCTCCGTATTGACATGAATTCCATTAAAATATTAATAATAAAATGAATATCAAACAAATTATTATGTAATACAGAGTTCATATCATTTAATTTAGAGAAATTGATATTGTATTTTATTTAGTTAAATGATTTAAAGCGCGTTTTTGTGGGCTTATCTACTGGCCAAACAAGCTCTTTTAATTTTATTTCGTGTTAAGTTTTTGGGAAAAACTTTTTTTAAGATTTTTTTTAATGTTAAATATATCCTCGTTTAATTTTAAATATTTTACTTAATTTTCTTTCTTATAACAAAATTCTGATTTGGTAATTTAATTATAATAACTCCTTATATATTTATCCCATCACATAATCAATAATTTTTAATAAAAATTTTAATTAATAACTTTTTAATAAAAGTTTTAGTTGTAGAAGCTTTATCCGAAAAAAATTATTTCAATAAGCTTTACTTGAAAAGCGGAAACAAACATGTCCTTAATAGAATTTGTTACTCCAAATGTCATTCATGATTTTTTTAAAATTATATAAAAAAAGTTCATCAAAAAATTTGTAAACTTTCTTTCAATTTGATAATAAGACCAAATACAATAAGATTCTATAAAATTAACTATTATTTCGACAAATATATATATATAATAATGGCATTGGTATTCTACACTATACATATATTATTTAATATAATTTAAAATAGAAAAAATTGTATAAATGAACTTGAGGTTTGCCCTGATATTAAATGACCTCAACTTTTTAGAAATATGCACTAATGACCATGGAGTTTAGGGGTGCACACAAGTAGGGTCGGGTCGGGTTTTGCCCAACCCGATAAACCCCGATACATGATCGAGTTAGACATTTTAAACCCGTAATCAGGTTTCTAAAGCATATAACCCGAATGGTCGGATTGGTCGGGTCTGTCGAGTCCATTCGACACTTACATATCAAGTCATGTCGGATTCACAACTGACACTCGATATCAAACTATTTTCGAAGACATCGAGTGTCGGATGATGATACTCGACACTCGATACTAGCCATTCAACACTCGACACTTACATGTCGAGTAGTGTCGGATTCACAACTGACACTATCCGACACTCGACACTCGACACTTACATGTCGAGTTGTGTCGGATTCACAACTGACACTCGATATCAGTCTATCTTCGAAGATATCGAGTGTCGGAATCCGACACTCGACACGTACATGTCGAGTCGTGTCGGATTCACAACCGATACTCGATATCAGACTATTTTCGTAGACATCGAGTGTCGGATGCATCATCCGACACTCGACACTATCCACTCGACACTTGACACTTACATGTCGAGTCATGTCGGATTCACAATCGACACTCGATATCAGACTATTTTCGAAGACATCGACTATCGAATGATGCATCCGACACTCGACACTATCTACTCGATACTCAACACTTACATGTCAGATTACATGAATTAAACTCTATCCCAAACTCGATTGTAAAAAATCCGAAGTCTATAACCCGATTTTGGATTTTTTATTATATTAACCCGCCCGTAATCCGATAAATTCGATAAAATCCGATCGAATCAGACCGGATAATTTTGAACACCCCTAATGAAGTTTGTTGTTGTCTTCAACTATTAGGCATTGCAGGGGTAAATTGATCCTTCAACTAAGTTTGACATGTATGAAAAATATCTTCACTCCCTATGGGATTTAAACTCGGGCTACATGGATGCGAATGCCTTATGTCGTCACTCTGCCACCAACTCACTTTAATATAATGTGAGTAAAGTAATTAATTTTTAATTTTTTTTAATAAAAACGATTTGAGCCGTCATTAAAAGTCATCACCACCACGCCCACCGTTAAACTTTCTATAATTTTTTTTTCCGGTTACACCCCTGATATGGACAAGAGAACATCCTCTTCCTTGTCTTTTCAAGTACTTCATCATTTCCCTTATTTTGTTTCGCCAAAGCTTCCGAAGTCTTAAACTCATTCTCGTGTGCTCGTATGCAAATTGGCGCCCCGCTTGAAACTTCACCGCAAATCTCGCAAAAGTGGATGTGCTCCACCAGCAACACCACCGTGTCGATTTCCACCACTTCGTAATCGGATTCCAATTCACACTCTCTTGTGATGGTGTGGTGGTTTGAGATGGTGGTTGTGTGTAGGAGGAGGCCAGAAGGGCGGCACTATTGAGGAATTCGGTGGATGGCGAAGCTTCTTAGTCTTGACCATTCTTGGTATATGATGAAATCATGGTGTTCCAGGATAAAATTATAAAAACACCATTTTCTATTTTTTGTGCCTCTGCTAGATTTGTAAATGAAATTATAAATTTTTTATCTATAAATTTATTTCTTGTTCATCCCATAAATTTATCTCTTCTTCATCCCTTTTTGTATATCGATCTTGTTAAGAAGAACGGAAGTTATAAATTAAATTATGCAATGTAATCGTGATATATAGGTGATCTTGTAATCTATATTAGTTTGAAAATTGAAAGTCATAGTCGTCATTGCAAATTATAATTTATTCTCCAGTAAAAGTCAAAGGAAGATATACAAGGAGATGGAAAATAGGTTGCCTTTAAATTATTTTATTTGAACTCGAGTATAGAAATATAAAACAAAAACAAACTTAAAGCATTTCGTAGCGTTTATTGGATGAATCCATATGTGTTATTGAGTTGGACTAGAAAAGCTGCATGAGAGAGGTTGGGAAAGACGGTCGATGGGAGGCATTAACTACTTTATTAAAAAGAATTAAGGATAAATTAATAATTTTGTGCACATTGCGTTAAAGTGAGCTGGTGGCTTAGTGGTGACTTAGGGCATTGCCATCTGTGTAGTTGAAATTCGAATCCCACAAGGGGTGAAAATATTTTTCATTTATGTCAAACTTAATAAAACTATATCAAACTTAATAAAAAGACCAATTTACCTATGCATTGCCTGACTTTCTAAAAAGGTAAAGTCATTTGTGACATATGAGTTCAGAAAAAGTGATCCCATTTTTTTCATCAATGCCAGATAAAGACCAAAAGCCTTGACCTGACCTGGTATCTTTAATTTCTTTGTGCCCATTCCAAGAACGAAGCACCATTTGTATAAATAAGGATCCCCTTTATTACATGATTTCTTCTTCACATAGATAGATATAAGATCTACAAGCAATTACTTAGAAGTACATTTTGTGCAACAACCCTTCCTATTTGATAAAAAATGATCTCATGATCCTAAACCAATCTTACCTAGGAGCACAAATCTCAATTTGTCTATGAAGAGCAGATCGAATTGTATTAGTGTCTAGAATTGATTTATTCTATATAGTATTAATCGATAATGCCTCATTGGTAAGTGCTATAAGATCTCGTGCATTGGAACCCATGGTTATGGACTCGAATCCATTAGTATGGAACATTTTCTTTTCCAAGTGGAAGTGCCTAGTATATAAAAGAGTGAAAAGAAGCTTTCACTATTGTGGAGTAAAAAGCCTTGTATGTTAGTGTATATATTTAATTTATTAAGGACTATTAGAGCTGGATCTACTTTTTGGGAAATATGAGTCGAAACGACAACAAGAATAGTTCTAGTGGAATATCCTTCACAATCCTTGGAGAGATAGTTCACTAATAGACTGAGAGATAAGTAATCCGACTCATACACATCCAGATCATGCATGTTTGGAATCCATATTATGCAAGAAGACATTGCTTTTGCTAATTCAAATTGAAGGTTGATATAAAATCAGCCTATTTTCGACATCATATCAATATTTAATGCATTGATCGTGGTTATAAGCTCCAGCTCTGTATCAAGGTCATGATCAATATCCTCACTAGCATCAATATTGTCACTAATACCAATACTGTAAATATGAGGTCATTTGTGACATTAGCGATGACTTAGGCATCCCTATCTACGTAGCTTAAGTTCGAATCCCATGGGGAGTGAAAATGTTTTTCATATATGTCAAACTTAATAAAAGGTCCAATTTACCCTTGTATTGTGTAACTTTTCAAAAAGTTGAGGTCATTTATGACAATTTAGTAAACCTCAAGGTATTAGTGAGATTTTCCCTTTAAAATAAAATAATAGAATCCAATCGAATTCAAATTCAAATCCGAATTTTAGAAAGTTATTAGGTGGACTTAGTAGCCATTGTTAGGGACCATTGCATAGCACAAGTTAAACAAGCTAATAATTGGGCCCGCTTGGTCCAATTCACAGCCCAAAATGGTTTAACACAGCAGATCGCGTGGAGCGGTGGGGGGCTTCGGCTTTCCCTCCATGAATACTGAGAACAATCAGTAATACTTAAATCTTATTGGTCAGTGTGCGTGGGATAATAATAAGACGCCACGTGCACCTAACGCCACAGACCCCCGAAGCGTCTGGATTTTCTCAAACCCGCGAACCTATTTAATCATGCATCCTTCAATTTGCTCTCGCTCGTCAAATACTTATCTCTTGCGCTTTAAAACGACTAACTTCGGTTGCGTTGGGAAAAATCCTTGAAAAATCTGGGTAACGAATCAGGTCTAACTTCAAAGATGAATATCCGTTTTGGTTCCACATTATGGATTCTTCTAATTTCAATGTTACTGATATGGAACACGGAAGCCAAAAACGTCGACCCCTACAAGGTAATTTTTATTAATTTCTGTGTCATCTTGCTTGTTTGTCCTGGCTTTGTTTAGAGCTCTGTTAATGTGTGTAATTTAGCTCAGTTTTCAAGTAATTTATAGACAATTGTTGAATTTTATAGGATTTTTTGGTTGACAAAGCGGTGCGGTATTTATTTTTTAAAGATTTTTGTTTTTCAATTTTGGAAGCAGAAATTGGAAGTGAAACAATTTGTTGAAGGCTAAGCTGTATTGATTTTTAGATTTTTTTTTAAAAATAATCAACATTTTTTTTTTTTTTTTGTGTGTGAGAACCAATGTCTGATTTTAAGTGGAGGTGCGGCCCGGGAATTCAAATTAGCTCTCTTTTTATTTGCAATGACTATGTAGGGTTCAATAAACCGTTACATTATAACTAGCTGTGTGGAAATCATGGAAAGAATGTTTTGGTTTAGTTTTTTTATTTATATATTTTTACTTTTAAGTTTTAAATTTATGGAAATTTTATTTATGAATAAGTACTACTTTGCAGGTTCTTGGGGTTGAGCGGAATGCAAGCCAACGCGAGATTCAGAAAGCTTTCCACAAGTATGTCCCTCTTTAAATCCCAATATTATGTTAGAGGTCATGAAATTTGATGCTGTTATTGATTACATTTCAGGGATTTGCTCCCTTTTTGCTGCATTCTATGTGATGGCATGAAAAAAATGAGTTTCCTTGATATATGAAAAGCTTATTGTTTTGTTGATTGAATTGGGCATGGGCAAAGGCCTCAATGAAGTTATTGCTCGTTTCTTAGCATTGATTAGCCTGGATGAAGAGTCAGCCTTGTAGTGAAGGCTCAATTCAGGTTACAGAGGGTGGCTTTGTTTTGCTATGCTAAATCAGTTCCCCCTGGTGTGATTTCAGTTATAATGGTCTATATGGTGTTTCTATGATGTTCATAATTAGAGCAGGAGAAAAGTAATTGTGTTGCAGGCTATTGTGTATATTTGTAGTTTAATATTAACGATTTAGCTTGTTTTTGGTATTAAAAAAAATGAATCGTTTTAATTTTTATTGCTGTCATTAAGTTAGTATATAATATGCCATTTAATTTAAAGCTGTTAACATATAATATGCATTTTTCACATTTTTATTTAGTTTAATAAGTGCTAGTAAGTATGAATACCTGTAATTTGGTGCAGGTTAACTACTTATACTCTGTATGATCTTGAATTGCTAATTCATCAAAGGCCGTTTAGGTCTTATTAGATGATTAATTTATACTCTTTAAGTGTTACTGATCTTCCCATATAGTGAATGGATACAAACACGACAGAAATACTGTTTGAGGTCTCTTCTTACTCTTGCTTTGTTGAATATCTAATCTCGCAGGCTCTCTCTTCAATATCACCCAGACAAGAACAAAAATAAGGGTGCTCAAGAGAAATTTGCTGAGATTAATAATGGTATGACAAACTTCTATATTTGCTTTGTACTTGCATGCTTTTTTCTTAGCATCTGAATTCATTCAATTGAAATGACTAATTTTCATCCAAATCAATCATCTGATAAAGACAAAAATCACTTCTTTAACCTTTATCTGTTTATTTACATTACTTTCGTATTCCCTATGATAAATGCTATTTTTTATCTTGTTTAGCGTATGATATTTTATCTGACGAAGAGAAGAGGAAAAATTATGATTTGTATGGTGATGAGAAGGGCAATCCTGGATTTAATGCTGGCCATCCTGGGGATAATGGTGGATATACTTATTTCACAAGTGGTGGACCGGGACAAAGTCATTTTGCCTCCAGGCCTGGTGAATGGCACACTATGGGTGGGCAGGGAAGTTCCCAAACTTTCTCATTCTCCTTTGGCGGCCCCAGTGGTTCAAGTTCATTTGGTTTTGGCCTGGATGACATTTTCTCCGATTTTTTCGGGGGTAATGCTAAAGGTGGGAAGCAATTTGGTGGTTTTAGTGGCTCAACCAGTTCTCAATCTCGAACTAGGAGTTCCCCTAAGAGCATCAAAGCCATAAATTCACAGGTCTTCAAGAAAGAAATAGCTGACAGAGGGATGACTTGGCTTTTGTTATCTTACACACCTGCTTTGAAGGGGACCCAGCAATATGAATCTATAATTGCAGAAGTTGCCAGTTCATTGGAAGGAGCTTTAAAGGTAGTTAACCACTTGCTTTTCCCATGTGCTGTTTTTTAATTGATTGTCTAATATTTTTGCAAATGATAATTATCTGTTTCATATGACAGGTTGGAAGCATAAATTGTGAAGCTGAATCCTCTTTGTGTAAGGAACTTAGCATAAATCCCCATAGAGCTCCCAGAATATTTGTTTACTCATACAAAACAGGCGATAAGGGTTCGTTTGTGGAGTACAATGGTGTTTTAGTTGCAAAGAATGTAAAAACTTTTTGTCAAGACCACTTGCCTAGATTTTCAAAACGAGTAAACCCGAACCGTTTTGATTTTTCCTCTGGTACCCTGGAAAAATTTCCAAGGGTGTTGCTGCTTTCCACAAAAAAGGATACACCTGTTATTTGGCGTGTTCTCAGCGGCTTGTATCATGAACAAATAAATTTTTATGATGCGGAGGTATGTTTTGGTGCTTGCTAACTTGGTTTACTATCTATTTCTTTAGGGTACTTTTGGGTTAGTGAGGGGTTGGGGGTGGGTGGGATTCTAATTTCTAAACATGTTGATATGAATTGAGTAGTGATTTTACACTTTTTAACCTACGCTTTTGAGCTAGAATATTAAAATAGCTATTTGAAAATGAATTTAGCTCTTTTATTCAGATTTTGGAAATTATTGGTGGTGAAAATCGAAAATCGAAGACCGATTATTGTTTACTTAGTGCTGATACCCAGCCTCTTTTTTTTTTTTTTTGTAATTTTTATTTAGTCTCTTAGGTTTTGCAAGTAGACAAAGTAATTGCTTTTTTTTTTTTTGTTTATGTTTATGTAGGTTCCTGATATCTCTGATCCAATTGTGAAGAAGTTAGGAGTTGATTCTCTTCCGGCTATTGTTGGATGGCTATCGAATGGGGAGAAACACATCCTAAAGACAGGAATTGCTGTGAAGGATCTGAAATCTGCAATTCATGATCTTAGTATATTGCTTGATGGTTTTGAGAAAAAGAACAAAAAGGCTGCTTCCACTCCAGCTAGCAATGTGAAAACTGATTCAGTTGAGAATGAGATTCCTTTGCTGACACCCTCAAATTTTGATGCTATATGCAAGGAGGCAACTCCTGTTTGCATTATTGGTGCTTTCAGATCATCCAAAGGAAGGGACAGGCTGGCATCCGTTTTATCAAATGTGAGTGACCATTTTCTTCCGTATGATAGGTTTGTTGACTAGTTGGAAATAAGAAGAGGATTTATAAGTTAAAATTTCCTGTCTACTAAAAAGTGGAAGATGCCATAATATTTAAGCTTCGGACAGAATACTTGTTTCACATTCAATATTTTATTACCCTGTAATACCTATGCTATCGATATCCTTATATCCAAGCATAGTAACATGTTCTTGTTTGCTACATGTTTCCGCTTTCAGGTCTCACAGAAATCACTATCCAGGCGACAGAATTCAGCCTTCGGCTTGATAAACTCCTTATCGTATGCTCTCTTGGATGCTAGCAAGCATTCATCATTTTTAAGTGCATTTGACAAATCGGGATTCAAATCACATGATAAGTTCTTAGTAGCCTACAAACCTAAGAAGGGGACGTTTGCAGCATTTGTGGGTGAATCGACCACAGAAGAAGTTGAGAGATTTCTTGGCTCCATCCTCAATGGAGACATCCAATTCACCAAAACAAGACAGAAGCCTGTGATCAAGTGAGTAAGACAAGGTGGTATCCGAGTTCCATGTACGTATATAATGTAGAGTACTAGACTAATAGTGTGAAAAATTTTATCACCGAGACAAAAGCAAATGATTCTAAGTATCCTATGCGTTTGGTCCTCTTTGTGTGGTGCTGTAACTTGCAAAATACGAATATTGGAACAGCGTAAGAGCACGGTCGCGGAGATCAATATTTAGTTGGGTCGGAAGAATTCTTGACCCTCCAGATGAGGTTTTTGTTTATGTTTCGAACATAGTAGTTAAACGATTTGTAATCTAATCAATTTAAGTCATTCTATGATCCTTGGTGAAAAATCTCAGTATTAAAAAGGGGATCAAAATTGATTGTTGGATTAAATGAGAGAATTTTCACTCTTGATTACGAATGAGAAATAGCTAAGTGACAATGGTTGATTTTTATCTGTAATTCAAATTATTCAAGTTATACAAATTATTCAAGTTATGGGTTAAAGTTATAAAGAAAAAGTGTTTTTTTTTTTAAATTATGGAAAAAGATGTAAAAAATAAAACATTAAGGGGATATTAAGAAAATTAATCAAAATTTTGTAAATGAACCAATAAATATATTAAAAATATACAATATAATTTTAGATTAAGTTAAGGTTTTATTTTTTTATTTTTAAAAATTTTTTATGAATAACTTATTTTTTATTCTATTTATGCATTTTAAATTAAATTTACAGTTTTTTTATTATAATTTGTAAATATAATGGCCCTACACTACTTTCATATTATTTTTTCAACTTTGATTTTATTTTTATAATTATTATGTTATATTTTTGAAAATTATATTAAATTACATAATCTATATTGTATTACACATCATTAAATTAATTTACAAATTCATGTTCTTATTTATAAATACATTGTTCATTTACTATTTTGATATTATGTTTACAAATTTTGTATTTATTTTACGTTATTTATTATGTATTTTAGATATTAAATCGAATGACATGATTTAGGTTATATTTATGCATTTTGCATTGAGTTTTCAATTATAATATCATGATTATCAGTTTTATGCTAATATAATATTTTTATGATATGTTTACAACGTGTATATTGCATTTACAATTGATTTGTTGTATATTAAAATGTTATATTAAAGTACATAATTTGTATTTTATTTACAAATGATACATTGAATTTACAATTTTATATTAAAGTACATAATGTTCTTTTTTTCTGCTATGTTTACAATTTGAATATTACATTTACAATTAATTTGTTGTATTTTGAAAAGTTATATTTAATTATATAATATATATTTTATTTACAAATGCTATATTGAATTTACAATTTTATATTATAATTTGTTAGTTTAATTATTTCAATTAATGTGTCGTATTTTGAAAAGCTATATTTAATTATATGATTTGTATTTTATTTACAAATGCTATATTGAATTTACAATTTTATGTTATAATTTATCAGTTTTATATTAATATATTTTTTTTATGTACAAGTTGTATATTGCATTTACAATTAATTTGTTGTATTTCGAAAAGTTATATTAAATTATATAATCTATATTTTATTTACAAATGATATATTGAATTTATAATTTTATGTTATAATTTATCAGTTTAATATTCATACACAATTGTTATGTTATATTTATAAATTGAATATAATTTTTATAATTATTTTGTCGCATTTTAAAAATTATGTTCACATTCTATTTTCATGTTATTTTTACAACTTTTCTATTACTTTTACAATTATTTTGTTGCACTCTAAATTTTTATAATAGACTGCAAGATCTATATTATATTTACATGTTTAACATCAAATTTACAACTCCATATTCAATTTTAAAGATTAGACGTTCGTTTTACATTTTTATGTTTTTCTGACAACTTATGTATCACTTCTAAAAGATTGGCATTAAATATATGATAATTATTATTTTTACAATTTCTATTTTAAACTACAATTTCTATGTTATACTTACATGTTGTCTATTGATTTTACAATTGTTTTGATATAGTTTAAATAATTATGTTGAATTATATTTTTGAGATTATATTTACGCATTATATATTAAATTTACATTATCATATTTTAATTTATGTATAAAATATTAGTCTTCTAATTTTATGTTTTGTTTATAACTTTTGCATTGGTTTTGCCTTTATTATATTGTATTTTGTAGAAGATTAATGGTATTATTTTTATTTAGTAGTCTAAGCATTCAGATAAGTAGACCGAAGATGGATATCCTTCTATGTTAAAATCATTTAATATTTTAAAATATCAAATAAGACGTTAAAACATTAAAAAAAATGGATCTAAGATGGATGCCTATATATATTCATTTAGGAGTCTAAGGTATTAAGATAGGTGGAACTAAAATGGATGTCCTATATTAATATTGTTTATTATTTTAAAATATCTAATAAGATCTTAAAGCATGCAAACAAATAGACGTAAAATGAACAAACTCCCATATTTTTATTTCTATTAAGGATTACAAGCAATCAGATAAGGAAATCGAAGATGGATGTTCTTCTATATTTAAATTGTTATTTTAAATTTTAATATTTTTGTTTTATGGTTATATTGAAGGATCAATGATTTAGATTTTGAGAATTTGGGATTAAAGGCTAGGGCTTGCTCCAGGTTTTATATATATATATAATTATTATCCAGTGGGGTTAAGCCCATGTTAAAAATACAAAACATCCGTTAAATATAATGATACATGTACAAATAATTCATGCATTATATTAAAATTTTAATTTGTTAAAAAGTACTGGAAATAGATACAAAATTTTTACTACCATTATATCTATATTCTTTTTTATTTCATTGGTTTATTATGCCATTTTAAGATTTTAAGCTAAATTCGTAAAAATTGATATGTGCTCATAATGATTTTTCAATTATTATATATAACAAATTAAATTTTTTATTTAATATATGGATGCATACCCCTTTTAAACTTTTGATCCAAATTTGACAATTTATCACATAATTAGGTCTTTTAAAGAAATAGAGTTTAAATACGGAATTTGTTATATGTTTTAAAATTATTGGTTTCATATATATATGAAAAGTATCAAATATAAATAGCACAAAACAATATGCTTTGGATGATAACATATGAAGTTAACCTAGTTAATTTGTTAGTTATGTTATTTTGTTTCAAAATCATAATATATATATATATATATATACATATATATATATATATATATATATATATATATATATATATATATATGATTATCAATGTATTGTTAGTTAATTTAAGATTAGATGAGAAATATTAATTTCCTTTCTTGGTTATATTAGAAAAATTTTAAGAAATTGCAATTATAATGTGAAATATGGACGGTTAAGCCTATTAACATTTTTATATATAATTAAAATTGTATATTAAACTGTTTTTCACATAATTGGATGTGTTTAATATGTGATACAAGTTATTATATTATTCTGAATATATAATAAAAGTTTGACATACGAAAAATATAGAAGAATTAACTCAAATATAATCAACAAAATAATTTATATGATTTGAATGATAATATTTAAACTCATTATCAAAAAAAAAAAAACTATTGATTTGGATGTTCTCGTACTTTTATGTATGTCTATATGAATATATTTGGTAAGCAATAACTTCAATTTAGTCTTATTTTGGTATTTTAATTGCTACTTTAATAACTATAAAAACAATATGATCATACTCATTATTATAGAGTCATGGAAAAATGAAAATTTTATAATATTTTTATTATTTCTCTTAACAAATTTGAATTATAAGTAATAAGATTTTTGATTTTGTAAAGTGATTAACATAAGATTGTTGAAGAGGATATATATTTATATGAGATATTTTAATATAAGACTTTTAACACAATATTAGATAAAATTTTCTAGCCATTGATTTACAAAATCCAATGGTTGAGATGATTAATGAGTTGACAACATTAAATACATCTTATTGACTTTTAATCTCAACCATTGAATTTTGCTAAATCAATGGTTATAAATTTGTGTTAGAATATCCCCTGAGAGAGAGAGAGAGAGAGAGAGAGAGAGAGAGAGAGAGAGAGAGAGAGAGAGAGAGAGAGAGAGAGAGAGAGAGAGAGAGAGAGAGAGAGAGAGAGAGACTAATGTAACAAGTTTCACAGGTTTAAATGGTTATATGTTGATCAATATAACTCCTTGTGTATGTTCAAATGCTAGAAAATGCATTCTTAATTATTATATAAGATTTTATAGGGCTAAGTGGTGGGAAACAGTACTTGTTCAAAATTCTTTTTAATTTAATATATTCAAATGGTGGGAAACTAAATCTCAAAATTAATTTAAGTTGACAATTGTTCAAAGGGTGGGAAACTATTAAATTTTACAATAATGATAGACTTACAATATTTATACAACATAAATTCTACAACGTGATGTGACAGCTTAATTAGTACAATCCTATTGAAAATGTAATTTTCCTCATCCATTTTTATTTTTTTCTTCTCTAGTGAATTTTCGTCATGTAGGCTGCCAAGTCATATTGTAGAATTTTAGGTCGTATAAATGTTGTAAGCCTAGAAGGTTTCATAGGATACATTGGTGGGAAACACCTTTTCAATTTGTCTTATGTTTCAATGGGTTCAAATGATAGGAAACAAAATTTTTATTTTTATTTTACTTTCAATTTGATGGACACACATATATATTTTTGTTTTAGTCTAATTTCCAAAAAAAGTCTCTGTATGAACGAACACATTGATAGACTCAAAACAGACTTCCTTCTAAATAAGATAAATTCAATCAAAATTATTGTTTAATAGAAGGACGCGAAGCTGGACTTCCATCTAATATAAACTTTGAAAAATGCATAATGTTATTGAGGAAATCTTAGATAGACTTAATACGAACCACCGTCTAAATTAGAAAATCTAATTACAATTATTATTTAATAGATGGATGCAAAGATGAACCTTTATTTAATGTAATTAATGAAAAAAATTAAATACAAACTTCCATTAAATTGGATAAATTCAATCAAAATTATTATTTTATAGATGTATATAATCATATAAAGATGGATTTCTATTTAATGTAATTTATAGATTTTTTTAAATTTAAAATGATAACATAATTTTAAATTATTTAAAATCGATGTTTTCAATTCAAACGATACTTATTTAACTGGTTGAACAGGTAAACTTTTAAATTTTTTTATTTTATTTTAGTTGATGTAGACCATTGATTTAATCAAACGGTCTATTTTCATCACAGTAAGTAATGATACTGATATTTTTTTTGCCTCAAGTAACATAGAATTTCCCATCAATGTTAACTTGTTAATATGAATCTTGTAATCTTTTTTTAATTTTTAGGCCTCTCCCTCATCTGGGGTCATGCAAGTTCTCGTTCGTTGAAGACGCAGACAAACGAGAAGTTCGCATTAAGACAAAAACGACACAAACGAGAGTTCACAAAGAATTTAAAATAAAAAAAAAAGGTGTTAATCGAGCTTTGTCACATCTGAATGACATGGCATAACACCGGCAATGTGAGTACTAAGGTGGAAATGTTTCTCAAATGTCAAAAACAAATGACTTATTATTATCAATTAAGATTAATTTCATTCAAGGTTAAAAAAAAAAAACCAATTTGAATATTTTATTTACAGTATTCATCATGAGAAGATCAAAAGATTTCAGTCAACATCCAACCATTTCTTGCTTTTATTTATTTATTTTTATTGTAATTTAATTACTATAATCCCCTGTGTTGCCAATATCCTCCTGGTGGCGCATAAAATTAGTATTTAATTACCTGTTCAATATCGGAAGGGACCATTGTTCTCATGATATCCCATATACTCATATTTAATTTAATAAAATTTGATAACTTGACGAATCGTATGAAGAAATCAATTCCAATCCAATCCAATCAAAATGAATCAATGATTTTTTTTTCTTTTGATCACTTAAATAGAGTTCCAATACAATCCGTCTCTTTTAATTGAATAGAAGAGTTATTATTATGATTATTGTTGTTGTTGTTCAAATCTAATTTTATTAGACTGGAAAAATAGGTATTTATTGTGCTCGTTATCATCCTAATCAGATTCCAATACAACCCAATATCTTTTTTTAATGAATTGAAGAATTTGTTTTCTTTTGGTTACTTCTTTTCGGTAAAATAATCTCTTCTGAAATATTGATTTGTTTTTTCCTCGCTTGGATATGGAAGAATTGAAATTCACATTCTATAAATAGGTTTTATAAGAATAAGAAAATGTAGGTCTTGTCGTAAAATTATACTCTTTTGCTACTTTATTTTAGTAAAATTTACATTCCTTTATATTATTGTTTTCCAAAGTAAATTATATTATATATATCATATTCGGCCAGGCCCAATAGTGCAAAGCCCACCTATTGAGAAGAAAAACCCATGGGGTGCAATGGTTGCAACAACTTGGGTCACCTACGGCCCAAGCGACTGGCCGAACCATGCAGGATGATAGGCCAACAGCTACGATTCCTGGAGGTTCCGAATCCTGATATGTATTTTGGTTTTTGGCTTTTGAAATCAATTGTGGTATCGTTAGTTGTGTTGTTTGGTGTGTGATCTTATAGATGGTGGCTGTGTGGTGGTGGTGTTTGAATTTGTAGCTGACTGGGTGTTCGGTTTAGTGGTGCTCGAATTGGTGGTTGGCGTTGTGAGGTTAGGCTGAGTTTTGCAGCTGTGTGTGTTCCGTGTATAGGTATTTGGCGCATGGGTTCCACGTTCATGGAGATAAGTTGGAAGAGAGAGGATGAGCGACGGGCATCTGCTGCTATGAAGCGTGTTTTAACGACAATTTCCTTTTTTTTGTTTGTTAAAAAATTAATAAAATAATTTAGATGATATAAATATGTAAACTTTTATATCTGAATCATATAAATATTTAAATTTAAAGATTAGAACGAGATAAATATGAAACTTCATTTCTGGAAGATATTATGTAAAATCTTAGGGATGGCGAATGATATTATCTCATTTTTCATCTTATTAGTCTTCACCTCTTATTTAACAAGGATAAAATTATAATTTAGATAATTTTTCATTAAACTTAAATTTAAATTTTAATATATTAATTTTAAATATATTTATATTAAGCTTAATTAAATTGCCATTTAATTTTTAATCAATCCCTGTTTTTATCTCGTTAGCCCCACGTCCTATTTGATGCAAATTTAATTAAATTATTGTTTAATTTTTAGTTAAATTATTATATAATCTTAAATGTTCTTTAATTTTTTTTTCAATTTTTTAAACAATACTATCAATGATACATAAAGAAAAATTATATAGTTTTAACGGCAATCAATTGTTTCTTCATATATTATTAAATTCTCAAAGTTCATATAAAAAAATAATCAATCAATCAATCAATCAAATATTTCTTAGTTATAGTTTTTGATAGAGAGAGAAAAAGAAAAATGGATGAATTTGATGTCCATCAGATTTACGGTTATGTAATTAACTTAAATTTAAAAAGAAAGAAAAATAAATGAATTTTAATTAATTTGAGAAGAAAAATCTATAAAAATGGAAGAGAGAAAGAGATGGGTGGCGCGAGAGAGAGAGGATGATGTTGGTCATTGATAGTGTTGAAGAGAAAATAGAAGAAAATAGGGAAAAATGATAAGAGATAAATAAGAAAGAGTTGAGAGTTTTTGTTAAATTTATTAACTCGATATTAATTATCTTATTTATTGTATTTTTATTACAATTGTGTCCTTATTTAATTTTTAGACATGAGTTAATGAAATAAAAAAAATAAAGATTGAATAGAACTACTCTTAAAAGTTTTCTATCTTATAGATAAGGGGAGTTTGATTTGCCTCCAAAAGGCCAACCAAGTAGACCACACAATCTATGAGAGAAGTTGCTTTTCAAAGCTGATTAACGAAAAACGAGTGCAAAATATACAATGAATGATTTAATAATAATTTTTTATCAATTAAATTGGGTGTCAAAACTAAATGAATAATACTATATGTGTAACATCAGGGCCCATGCGTTTACCGGCATGTTACGTCGATATATGGTCCAAAGGAGGTCACAGGCATGCCAACTATATCACAAATTGCTCGCTTTGGTAACATTTGGGTCTACAGCGGTCATCGACATCACAGGCGTGTCCCCCACGATCCGATGTGATACCAATGACCATTATAGGCCCAGATGTAAGGGACAAAGCTGTGATGGGCATGTCAGCCTGGATGTTATCAAAGCGGACAATATGTGATATGGTTAGATGCCGGTGACCGCTGTAGGCCTGGATGTCGATGTAACATGCCAATAACCGCATGGACCTGGATGTTACATAAAAACGTCACTGGCATGACAACCATATCGCATATTGTTTGCTTTGGTATTAGCCAGATGGTACTCATATTGTAAGAATAAGGTTGTTAACCCGAGTTCGAACCGTATGGGACCCGTCTGTCATGCCGGCGACTGCTTTAGGTTTGGATGTACAGAGCCGTGAGGGCAGTATCGATGACCACCTTAGGCTCAGATATTATTACCAAAGCGGATAATATGTGATATGATTGGCATGCCAGTCACTGCTGTAGGCCCGAATGTCGATGTGACATGCCGGTTGCCTCATGGGCCCGAATGTTACAATATATCTCAAATTTCTATGCCAAATGACATATACTTAATTAATTATTACCAAATAGAAAATGTGATGATATAATGAATATCATTTGAGATGCATAATTTGGAATAAAATTTTGGGATGTGTAGTATCAGTATCTCAATGGTTTTGTTTTGTTATATTCCATTTATTTAGTATCTCTTTGGTGTCATAAACATAAGAGAGATATACAGTTTTCAGTCTATCTATTTCTCTTTTATATATGTAAAGTGCAAAAAATCATATAGTAATCATAAAATTTAAATATAAGAGAAAAAATAAGAAGGTTGATAATGATGTTTTACTCTTTTATAGGGGCGAAACTAAAATTTTTTTTTTTATAGGTGGGCTAAATTTTTTTTTTTTAAAAAATTGGTGAACCTCAACGAGGAGGCTTTATTAATAATATTAAAGAAAACGATACACCTAATTAGGTGGACATAATTAACCTTACCCCTTGAAAATATAAATTTTATACTAAAATTTAAATTTATACTATAATAAAATGAAAATAAACATGAATTAGAAAATGAGATGAAACATTATCAAAGTTGTGCTCTATGATGCTTCAAAGTGTATAAATTATCAATTATTGAATCGGAGTCAATATTCTAATTCCTTTCTTGTCTAATGAGAATTTTTTTTAATATGGATAAATTGAAAAAGGAAATTAATTTTATATATTAATTCTTTTATAATAAAAATTGAATGAAAATAAATAAAATATTATTTGAATAAAGAATAATCGAAGATGAGATAAAATGCTTTTGGTAACTCTTTTAAGAAGACTAAAATTTATAAAATCTTATATGGTCACGAAAATATAATGTGATTTATAAGGGATGAAAGTAAATAATTTGGAAATAAATTATATATAAATTTATTCTAAAAACCGAGGTTGGTTATTTAATAAAAATTAAGCTAAAAATTGGGATTATTTATAATTGTTATACTAATAGATATAGCATTTTGTTGAACATTGGCGGACCTAGAATTTTATCAAAGGAGGGGCACCTTTAATATTCTTTTTAATATTTAAAATTTATTAAGTAAAATCTCAATTATACAAAAAAATCAAAAAATAAAAAGAATAAACTAAAACAAAATGCAAAATAAGATGAGTTTTCATATTTTGAAAAATTGTGTAATTTTCTCATTGTCAATGTTATCAAAAGTATGTTCTCAATGTACATAAGCAAGCTATAATTCACTAAAAATTATATATAAAATACACCTCCACTTAAAATTTGAAAAGGAGTTAATTATTGCCTTTCACTACGAATTACTTGAATCTGTATTCCTATAGAAACAGCGTATTAATAATTTACAAACTACAAATGAAAATGTAACAAGAAAGATATAATTTATAACAAAATAAATAAATAAAAATTAAAAAAATCTAAAAATTGATTTTAAAATAAAATTTTAAAAAGTAACTTAAATATAAGAGAAATTTATATGATTGCAAATTATGTTATTTGGATGGTGAAAGACCTAGATTAAATAGAAAATTGTTATACACTCTCTTATTTTGAAACCTAAATTTAAATTTTGTTTCTCTTTTTGTCTAACCACAACTTGCCTCTAATATAATAATTGAAAATTAAGGATCCTGAATACTATTCAAAATTCAGAAGAACTGCAGGAGGGGGCCATTCAATGGCTGGAAAAAGCCTGGGGCAGCTTACGAAAAGTTTGAAATGGAGGCTGATCAATTTCGAGTGAATGGATACTTTAAGATAGAATGAGAAAAATTGAATTTGATTAATTCAACTTATAAGACTTCGAAACAATGAGAAAATTACAAAAAATGAAAGGAACACGTACGAGCCTCCTCGAATGGAAAAATAAAATTTAATGAGGATTTGGTTCTTCCCACATGGACACGTCATGGGCATCCTGCTTTTCTATGCTCTACAGATTTGTATGTAATTATTGAGAGTGAAGATATTACGCTTTACACTAGGTAATGAAGCTAGTGCCTTTATGTATGAAGATAACTAATTTGAACCATGCACATTCTCTATAGGTTCTCATTTCTCTTCCTTTTTCGAGCTCGGCTTATGGTTGTTTTCTGTGCATGCCTTCATGGGGTCCAGGTTGTGGAAGAAGGTGGAGAAGATGTGTGAAAAAGATGTCACCTACATTTGGTTTTATCATGGACAAATAATTGATGACGCTTATGTCAATTTATTATACAATTTATACATTTCTAATTAATATTGAATAGACATTAAACAAATAATTGTATCGAATCCGTCATATCTTTAGTTTGTTACATCTTTTTCAGAAAATTAAGTGCATTAGGGGTGTAAATCCCTACCCACCCTGTAGTTAGGCCAATATACTGAATATTAATATTAAATATATTTAATTGAGTAATGCTGTACTTATCTGTATATAAAGTGTATATATAAAATTGATGTATCATTTTTTATTTATTATTATGACCTGTCATCGTTTATTATATTATTTTTTTAATTCATCATTCCATTCATTAATTTGTTATGGCACATTAACTTTGTAAACACTAAATGAAAAGAGTCTAAGGCAAACACTAGAAGAAAAGAGTCTAAGGCAATAAACAATTTGCAACATGCACAATAAAGCTACCTTTAGACAACGTACAGAAAATGAACGTTGTGAAAACCAAGTTTTACATGCACATCTTGCACGTTGCAAAAACCTTAACTTAGCATCAATTTATATTATTATTTAATTTTTTCATATTAATTTTTATAATAATATATAAAATTTTAAAATAAATAACATGTAATTAATAAATTTATGAAATAAGGAATACATTTTAATTTTAATTCATTAAAAATATAATTTTCTAAACCATAAATTTTCAAGAAATAAATAAAAATAAAGAGAAATTTGGAAGTAAAAAAATGAATTAATATATATTTAAAAAACTTATAGATTAGAAATATGAAAAAATTAAGGTACTTTTAAATAATATAATTTTATCGTCAGATAATGACTCATAAATTTTAAAATTAAAAAAGAAATAAGAAATTGAAATGAGAAAAAAAAAAATGTGCTTCCAAAACTACGGTGTTTCGATACTTTTTTTCCTTTAAGAAAAAAAGGCAAGCACAACGACGTCATTTTGATAATTTTTAACCTTTTTTTTAACGGGCTAAAATAACAATTGCTTCAAGTTCTCCTCAACGTGAAAGTATAGCCAGCGTTCTCCTAATCCAACTTCTGTGTTTTAACTCCACCCGTGTTCAACAACTCAACTGATCCACCACCACTCGTAACTCCGGTCATTGGATTTCAACATTAATCACCAGGGGATCAAGTGGAAGATGCTAGAAGGTATGATTCCGGTAGAAATCCAGTAGAAGGTCTTTCAATTAGGTTTTTTTCTCGTCTCGAATCTGGTTATTTATTTTTACATTAGGCTTTTCTTATAAATCTTTGTTATGGTCTTGCAAATCATTGTTGAATGTTGATCTGGTTGTTGGCAGGGTGATGCCAGCTGCTTTATTGGCTGTGGAGGGTGGCGGTAAAGTGAGTGGCGTGGAGGTTTGGCCGCTGTATTAATGTTTTCTGGATTGTGTTTTTTCAGGTTTCACCGATTACTGTATTTGCATGATGAAAGTCGTTTTTTTTTTCTTGATTTTTTAATTATTTTATAGATTGATGATGAAATGTAACCATGACGACGATATTGGTGAATATATCTCTAGAAAGTTTTATTATTGAATACTTTTTTAGCAAATTATATGAAAAAAAATATTGTTTTTGTAAAAAATAGGAATTTTTTAAATTTTAGTTATTTTATGATATTTATGCTTTTTATTTATGATATTTATACTAATTTTAGGCTTTTTATAATTATTACTCATCCTACAACCTCTTTCTAGTCATTGTAAATTATAATTTAAAATTCTCTCCTGTCCTTGTAGAATTCATTTCGTGGTGAAAAATTTGTCATTACTGATCCAGACCGCCTCATAGCCTCATCGTAAGATAATTAATTACTTGGATCATTTTCTTTTAATTTTTTTTTATCGACTTATGACCTGAGCCTTTCAGCAATTGGTGATGAAGTGATAAAATATCTCATGTTTTATTGATTTGATGTTGTTTTAGATTTTTGCATCTGAGAGCTCCCTGGAGCTAACAGGGTACAGCCGTGAAGAAAATATTGCAGGTACATATTTGTGCCCTTATTCTTGTTTCATTGTGTGCGGGGATAGAGGTTAAATGATAGATGTATTGTTAGACTGAACTTATAAATTTATTCAGATTAAAATACTCAAACGGTCTTGTTCAAATCTTTATTCTCATCCTATTACTTGTATTTTTGTTTTGTTTTCATTTAATTGTTTTCTCAAAAGCATGTGAACTTAAGTGATATTTGTTTCAATTACTTAATATTTTTTAGATTTAAATACTTTTTAAAATTTAATTTATGTCACTTAATAGGATATTTGTTTGCTATTTAATTTACATACTACTTAAAAAAAGTAGTGAATGAATATTTTAATTTTACTGCGAGTTTTTTTATCTTTATTGAAATATAAAATATTTATATTATATTTATTACAATCTTTTAAAAATTAAATAGTTAATAAAATTAAACCAAAATTATTTTTCATTTAAATAATTAATATTATATTTGTTACAATCCTTTAAAAAATAAATATGTACTAAAATTAAATAAAATTTTTTATATAAATAGATAATATTATATTTATTACAATCCTTTAAAAATTAAATATTTTACAAAATTAAACCAAAATTATAAATAACTATAAATTTAATATTTATTAATTATATTTTTAATTAATAAATTTATTTTTAATTTATAATTAATTATGTTTTATTTTAGTTTATTCTAGTCAACTATTAAACAATTTTTTTTAAATTAGTTATTTTAAATAAATCATGTTAATAAAAATAACAAAAAAAAGGAATAAATAAACCGATCTCAAAACCATAATTATTAAAATTCTTTATTGTAGCAAGACCATAAAAAATTAATTATAAGCTTGAAATAATTGAGTAGCAATTTGGTCCCGAAGTTGGTGCATAAAAGCTTGCTTTAACATTCTATCAGATTGACTTGTGGTTGGTATTGTGGTTGATATTTGATTCTGATATGATTCCTCATCCTCTAGTTGAACTTCTTCATCATAAAATTTAGAAAATAACACATCCACGATTGATATCTTTTGAAGAAAATTATGTAATGCGAAACATGTTATCACTATTCATTTTTGTGTATCAAATGAGTATGATGCTATTTTCTTTTATATTTGGAAACGAGCCTCCAATATTCCAAAAACAAGTTCAATGATATTTCAAAGTCTAGCATGACAATGATCAAACATTTCCTATTTTTTATTTGCTCGACTATCGACGTGAGAGTCTTTTAACCAATATCGAACATGACAATACAGTGCCATAAATCCTCTCACGTGTGTATATACAGCATCAACTAAATAATTTTGATATACAAAAACAATTATTAGTTTGAGTAAACAATATGAATAAAATACAATTTATAGAACCAAAAATAATTACTAATAATGTACATGGTCGTGGCATTGGAAAAATTTGTCTGGAGTCATTAATAGTTTCAATTAAAATCCTTGAATCATGTGCTGGCATATTTAAACATCATGTCAAAGTCACAAATTGCTAATACATTCTAAAAACATTCGCCTGTCCCACGAACTAATGGTATTTGATTATCGATTAGAATAATTGCATAAATTAAAGTTCCATCAATTGCAACAACAACTCCCTAAACAATAACAATTATTATTTATAAGAACAATGTAAAAATGACATATTCCATTCTAATTCTAATTGAAAAAAAAAGAATAATAAATTAACTTAAAAATTTGCTTTAGTCGATTATTAGTGATGCCATTCGAAGCATGATTGAATGATGGAGAAGTAATCATTTCTTTTGAAAACTTGACCATCGCCTTTAGCACCTCATGAAAGTATTTGTGTATTGTTTGACCCGAGTGTTGAAATCGATTTCTAATAAATCGGTTTCGAAGATTATGACTTATTGGTATTAAGGACATGATCATTGATGAACACTTAAATATGTATGTTTAATAAGAGCTTAGTTTATCATATTGCATTAATAGTGTCATTAAATTCCTCAACTTAAGCATATTTGTAGTCTTTGCATCTTTGGAATTAATTTCTCTTAATTTTGGTTTTGTTACAGGTTCGGTAAAATGGACATAACTCTCTATTTATAGATCAGAATAGTACAATTCTTAATGTTTTGGAAAGCTGATTCAATTGTCTACAAGATTGCATTTCACAAGCATCATCAAATTCGGGCTCTTAGTGGACCAAAATTGGGCTTGAAGTGAACCCATCTACAGTCTCGGCCCAGTCTGACCAGGCTTCAGTATTTGGACCGTATCTCTCAAAATACGTATCCAAATTGTGCAAATCAATATGTTCTAGAAAGCTGAGAGAAATATCTACAACTTTCATGAAGACATGTGATTAAAATTCTCAACATTTCAATGTCAAAATTGATGGTCAAAGTCGGTGCCTAATGATCCTAATTGTCAAAGATATTTACAACTAATATTTGACAATTATGCCCTTGTAATTTGACAAGTTTGCCCCTGGATGTATCTATAAATAGAGGTGCCTTGTGACCCATTAGGGCATCTTGGCCTTGGCTGGAACATTTTGGCTTTGGCTAGGATCTTGTATTGTGTTTTGTGTGTTTATGTTATTAATGAATTTCCTTTTTCTTGCATTTTATTTTCTTTCTATTATAATGTTCTTCTAATTTCTCTTTTGCTAAAGTGAAAGGGTGAAACCCTTGATATGAGAATAAGGATTCTCTAACCCTTAATATGTGCTTAATAATCTTAATCTTATAATGTTTATTCAATATGATTTATATTTAATTTCTTAATCAATCTTGACACCACTCGTAAAGTGGAGGTCTTGATCCATTGTCGACAATCCTTGGCACATCAAATGCTTGGATCCTTTCTAGATGATGTATGGTTCTTCCTTACCGACACGAATCTAGTTAGGAACCTTGATTTGTTGTAGACATATGATGATTGGCACATTGGATGCTTGAACCCATTTACAAGAAGTGGTATAAATTTGGTAATGAAACAAATATAATTCATATAACTAAAATGGGCTAATTATCCTTATTCGAAATATCAAGGGCGGATCCCCTAACCTTAGCTTTCATTATTATTGTGTTAATTTTACTTACGTATTTTAATTATTCTCATCCATTGTTGATATTATCTTATCATATCTTTGAATCATCATATCGTATTTGCTTAGCTTATAATTTGAGCGCTAAAATCTCCTTCCTAGTGGATCGACCCCGGTCTCATTGGGTTTTATTACTTCGACACTCCTATACTTGGGAGACAATCCTTTTTCGGATGTGTCAATCATTTTCTCTTCAATAGTCAAAAACTTACTATTGACGACACAAACTCGTTCTTGAAACATTTGACATAAATAAATGAATGCATTTTTCTTCATTCGCATCAACTTAAAAATTATATGAGATGAAACATTTAAAAGTTCTCGAGTAAATTGTGCACCCGTAAATGAAGAGTTAGATATAGGTTGTTTTCTATCACACGATTGACTTATCAAATAAAGTGCTAATTTAACTAATTCCTTTTGCAATTCTCTTTCTTTCTCCAACTCTTTATCATCATCTTCACTCCAAATGGATAAATTAAAAATACTTGAACTTCCTATATCTATTATGAGAAATAAAATTGTTAAAATGAAACACAATAGCTCTGGTTTGAATGTAAACACAATAACACACACAACACTTGACCACAATGTCGACTAATGAGAAAGCAATCAAGTGCCAAAAAATGATTTCACCAACTTTACAGCAAAACAACCGACTATGAAATTAACTAACTAAAACAAGCTCAATTAGTTCAAATGTAAATATAATACTCATATCCATCTCAACTAAACAAATTCCATATAGTTTAACTAACTAAAACAAGTTCAATTAGTTCAAATGTAAACATCCATACTTGGAAAAATAAACTAAACAAATTTAAACCATCTAAACAAAAGTAAAAATAACAAATTTTTCATTTAAACTAAACTAAACAAAGTCATTAAATCCTTGGCAGACTGCAAATCCATGCAAGTCTTGCTTGGTCAGTTTTAAAGTTCAACCACAACACTTGAAACTCTTTCCTCATGCATAATTCATTAGCAGTCACATAGAATAATGGGTCTGCATATGGTACTCGTGTTTCTAAAATTGTCAAACACTGGTTCACTGATTCTTCTACACCATTATTCTCCAAAATATGTAATAACTTATTTAGTTGCTCTTGAGCTTGATCCACTCTACTTTTCTTTTTCTGTCTCCCACTATCTTCTTTCTCATTAACAGATGAGTCATTTAGATTGTTGGAGCTCAAATGTGGTTCCTTTGATAAAGCATCATCTTCCTCCACATTAACTGAAGTTTCAGAAGTCTTTGAATTTGAATGAAAGGATGATATGTTTCCTTTTTTCAAACTGAGAATTCCTTCCATACCAATACTCTAATTATGATTTCCGGTGGCTAATGCCCCTCCAAATAAAGTCTCTTAAGTCCTCAAGATTTGCTAAAGGCCTTTATCGAAATTGTTTAGCTTTATGATATTTTTGTTTAAAAAAAAAACTAATTAGTCATATATAATTAAACAAATAAAGGATTTTTTAAAAAAGAAAAAGAAAAAGAAAAGAAAATGATTTTTGCTTGTAAATAATCTTCCCATCTCTCGTTGGGCTATTCAATAGCTCAAGTCATGTAATTATAGCCATGTCTCGAAGTGATAGTCAATTTAACCCAAATAGAATATTGTTTTTTCATGTAATCCCACCCATTTTTAAGTTGTTTTTGGCTAAGAGTTTTTCCTGTTAACTTTTTCAACTCTTCTCCAATTCGATTTCAAACACATGACTTCAATGAAGCTCCAGATCTATATCCATTATTCACCTATTGAATACAAAAATCAATGAATTATTTTCTTTGAATGGGATCAGTTTAATTAGCCCTACTATTCTTAGAATTTTGAGACATTTATATATGAAAAGAATTTAAATTAAAACTTAGAAAAGATATAGAATGAAAGAAACAAGGTATAGAAACACTTTCAATTAACTCAAATGTATAGAAACTGAAAATTAACGCTTGAAACAATTTCTAGACAACGTTTATGCATGATTAAGAGTACTTATATGAAATATTAAGGTATATGGTTGACAATCATAGTGTTCCGCATGATTAAGAGTACTTATATGGCTGGGTAAATGTTAATGTATGTTAAGGAAATGCTTAAACTCAAAAAGGTGTACAATATTCCTAAGTGACAGCTTGTATTATGGAAATCCATAGAAAATTTATGATTTTGTTTTGACTTTGAAATTTTTATATGTTAAAGTAGACTTCCTAAAAATCATCTAGAATTTTGTTTCACTTGAAAACTCAAAGTTTTCGATTTTTAATGAATTTTTGAATTTAACATCTAGTTCTGAAATTTCTGAACTTTTTTGGATATATCTGTCTTTGGACAAAAAACTGATTAATTTGTTTGGTAAAGCTTTTTGTAAAATCGATTTTTGTAACACGTTGTACACTAAAAAATATTTCAAAAAAAAAGTGATTTCACTCAAAATGGAGATCTGTACGAATTATGATGATTTTTCAAAATTTCAGCTGCAATCAAATCCATTGTTTTGAAAACAGAGGCCTTAAAGCAAACTGATTTTGACCTACTTTTACTTCATGAAAAATGATGATTTTTGTAATGATCATTCTTCAATATGTGTTCTCTTAGGCTGGAAAGTTTCGTGATTTTATAAGCTCTATGGAAAGTGTTATGATCTTTCAAAATTGACTGTTCAAGTTACAAGTTTTGTAGACAAAATTTGAGATGTGTAGAGCCAAGCTGTTTTCAAGTGCCTTAAGGTCTCAATTTGGTCTGATTTTGGTCTTATTTTTTATTCTAATTAATTGAAAGAGTAAAAAACACTAGCTAAGCAAGTCTACGCTTTTTGAAGACAAATGTTGCTTTCATATTTTGTCCCTATAAAGATATTTTTGGTAAAGCAACAGCAACAACAAAGCATATAATTAGCTAGCTACTCGAATCAAATACAAAAAAGTAGCCCAAACCGATATCAAATAAGGAAGGTAAAAATAGCTGATGATCACCATGTCTTAGCTGCATAAATATATACATGACATACAACACCGGGAAGATATCACACACACAAAAATGCACCTATGTCATGCAATTGCAATTGTTCTTGGTCAGAAACAAGCTAAATAACAGGATAGGAGTTCATTGAGTGCTATGATTAAGTGAAGCACAAAAACCCAAATGCAGGAAAGGAATTAAGTAGCCCTACATTCCAGAAATAAACAAAGAGCACAAAATGATTTCTATTGTTAGTTATTACCATTTTGAAAGATTCCATAATCCCGGCCAGTTCCCACACAACAATTTTTAACAAGCACCTCACATTCGTTTCCCTCTTCCCTTTTGGTACCTAGCTAGCTGTATCTAAATCCTGAAAATGTACAATAACTTCCACTTTGAAAATATTAATGGTCACACGTACTTTTCCCTAGAAACTAAAGTTTCAAGATACATACAAACTCTCTCCAGTATTTCATTTGTCATTTTTTTAATAATATATTGTTACGTGCTACCTTATAATGAAGATACGAGGCCCTAATTAACCCATTGGTGAGCCTTCGGGGAAGGCACATTTGGTGACAAGTTAGGACCCAGCAGAGCAAACTAGAATTTTTTTCTATCCAACCATCTAAAGTGTCTTTCCTTTACATTATTTAAATTAGCATCAACATCAATTTGCACGTCATACTAACCTCCAAACAAGTTGTAATTTAATTTGAGCAAAGTCAATTAACACAAAACAGTCCTATATACATATAAGTTGACCATCAATTAAAGTTAAAAAGTACAAGAACAAGAACCATATGAATATCAATTAATGTAAATTATGATACATTATAGGAGATATTTGAATGGATTACGACTTAACAAGGAATAGAACAAGAACAAGAACCATACTACTCTAATATGCAAATTACAGTTATTAAGTTTTGTCTTTTGCTCTTCTTATCAACTAGTAATAAAACACAGATAGGCATATCAGACTTTGTGAAAAATAAAAAAAAATTACTTCATTTGAATATCTCATTTCGTTGCCTTATCCAAATGAAATAACCTAACATTCTACAATATCATTATAGATATAGCATAACAAAACACAAGTCATCCATTTAATGAACTCACCTTGTACTTGGCAACCTCCTCACTCCTTTCAAATCACCCTTAGTGAAAACCAATCCCACATTATCCTGATTCATAAATTCACAAAAAGCTATTTAATTACAATAAACAAATAAATAAACAAAAACAAAAGCAAAACAGAAATAGAAGCAAATCCACATACCAAAAAAATGGCCAAAAAATCTCTAATAGGCGCAATCTAATTGCTTAAAAAAAGAAACAAGCTGAAAAATAGACATGTCTTACCAGATTAGGTCGTCAGAAAGTTATCTTCAGTGCCGGGATTGGATGAAATGACCGGATTTGAGAAGTAGGGTTCACAAAGGGAGAGGGAATGGAGACTGAGAACGGCAGCCAGGTCAAAAGAGACAAGGAAAAAAAATTATAATTTTTTATAGACAAGGGTACTTTTGGTATTTAATACATTCAGATGTTTTGGATTAAAAAAAAGAGATATTTTTTCACTTTTTTTATTCATACATATATGTCTAAAAATAAGTGATTAGAGTCTAAAACAAACGGGTCAAAATTTTTAGACATCTGAATTTTATTCATATTTAGACTTCAGAGTTCAAAACAAACGGATCCTTCGCTTCTTTCGTGATCTCATATTATATTAATGTATTAATATAGTGGATCATGATAGGTGAGAACTTATAGAACTTGGAAGAAAAATAAAATAAAATAGACAGATGTAAACGTAAAAATATCAACCATATTAGGGACCAAATTAAATGTACAATACAATAACTAGCTATTGCCCTCGAGAGGACCCAAGGAGGGACCAGTAAGTTATTAATTTCCCACAAATAAAATACAAACTAAAGGTAAGAGCAAAAGTCAAGGATTAGAAAGCAATAAACAGGTATAGAGAAGGTCTAAGGCCTAGTTTTTGCTTTTCCAACGAAGATATAGCTAGCATTAGCATGATAGTTGCCTACGCAGAGATTTCAATATGGAGCCTTGAAAAAAGCATATGAGAGGGGCCCTATTCTTACTGGCTGTAAAGCACATAGAAGAGAAAATAACAGGTCATCTTTACCATACAAACGCACACTCCGCTCACACTCAGCCACCAACCAAAACATGGCCCAAATTTATCCTAATAATTGACTCTCTTGAATAACTATATATAATTGGAGCTGATTACTATTATATATTCCTTTGGGATGAGGACATTAGAGTTGAGAATTTTAATCCACAAAGGTAAGCATGATCTGGTTTTAACTTTTTGGATTGGCTTTGGCATTTTAAAGTGTTCACAGTCATACTCTTTAAGAATTTCATGAAATTTAGCATGTAAGTTAGTCAGATTTTTCTTTTTCCAGAATATGGTGTGTTTGTTTTCTTATTTTTAAGTTTTTGTTTTCAAAATTCAGAAAGACTATGTTGGAGGTTTTAAATTTTTTTAAATTTTGAAAATAATACGTAGTTGATATTGATATAAAATGTATTAGTAAATCTGTGCTTTCAGAAAATGTTTTCTAAATTTGGAAACAAACAATACCAAGTGGCACAAGTGTATTTGTTTGTACCTGTGATATGTGGTCTGTAGAGATATACTTGATGTCTTGAATGCCTTACCTTTTGTAGATATCTGTTCATTGTTAAAGAAGAGGGACTTGATATATCTCAGCCAGCACTTGATCCTCTTAAGTCAGAGGTACATCATCCAATTACTGCACGTAGAAGAAATTCATAAGTTCACAGGTTTGTATCGATTTAGTCTTAATCTTATAAGCTAATATTCCCTTTATAGAGCTTTAATTAGTCATATTCAAGACACTTTCATCAATTGATCATATTTCATCTGATAAGTTCAACCTTTCCAGCCTAATCTTCTAACAGATGGCTGTAT
Organism: Boswellia sacra; assembly: GCA_013180625.2. Taxonomy (NCBI): domain Eukaryota; kingdom Viridiplantae; phylum Streptophyta; class Magnoliopsida; order Sapindales; family Burseraceae; genus Boswellia; species Boswellia sacra. Next base: position 205,055 of record SNVD02011673.1, read on the forward strand.
GAGTTTAAAGATAGCGGAAGGTGTCAGCACTGCCCTCCATGCATTGGGTAAAGCAACACTCTCCGGCTCCGTTCTTTTTCAAAATTTCGCATTTCATTCCTGTCATTCATTAATATTATTTTTTTCACTATTGATATTGGACAAAAATCAATTATTACCAGAGCAGAGAAGTATCACGTTTCTTATGCGGTATGTAAAATTTGTTGTGCAGTTGGGTAGAAATGATGGAACCTGTGTTTTTGAGGTATGAGCTTAAAATCTGTTATGCAGTTGGGCAGTCAATGCATTGTGAATTATTTTTAGCTGAGATGGAAAGGTTTTCCCTACCACGTAGTTTTTTACTTTAATTTGTTATGCGTTCTTGGTAAATTTAGTTCTATACTTAGTGCTTCTGGAGAGCATAATATTACGGTCCATGCAAATCGCTTACTAGAGTGACCCAAAAATACGCAAAGGCTTCGCAAGTTCAAGCCCGTTTTCTAGAAATCTCGAGCAAGCCTCCCTTGTAAATATCTAAGATATTTTCAGAAGTCTCCATGTAAATATCTAGATTCTTTTGTAGAAAAGTCTAGAGAGTAAATAACGGCCGTCGGATGTATTAAATCTCGGCCGTCCATTGAGGAGGTGATTTACTATAAATACCCCTCCAAGGCTCAATTGTAAAGCATCGAGACGAGTTCTACGCAAACCATTGTAAAGAGTTCTCAAGTAATACAAAAGCTTTATTCCCTAGCAACACTTGTCCCTAACCTTCCAACACTTCTCTTCTCTTTGCCTTAAAGCTCTTAGCTCAACGATCCTAGCCTCTCAAGCTTCTTCCTAAATGAAGCAAGCCAACATCAAGGCTTACTTAGCAACTTTCGGGTTCGAGTTGTCTAAGTGCCGCACGAGCGTACTGCGCACCTTCTAAGCTCGTGACAGTTAGTATCAGAGCATGGGTTCGAGCACTAGAGTGAGATGGCATCCGACATTGAAGTGACTATGGAGGAGCAAGTATGCAGACGTGAGGAGCCACATCAGCCATAACCACGTCCACAAGGCAAACATAGCAAGTCCAAAGCTCCACCCGTGGAAGCCTTGGAGCCTCGTGTTGCTAGCATAGAACAAGTCATCTCGGGGACAAACAATGTGATTGAGAGTCTCACCGACCGTCTTGATGGCCTAGAGACGGACTATGGTGAGATCACTTAAGCCACAAAGTCCAGCATTCTCGAGTATAGCAAGTCTTGTAAGGAGGAGCTTCAAAATCTTACACGAGAACTCCACGGCTTGCGGACCTTTGTGGAGCACGAATTGCGGACCGTCCGTGCGGAAGTGGAGGAAGTTCACACGGAATGGGAGAGGCATCGTTGCGACCGAGCTAGCCCATCCTATACAAGTGCTAGCGCGCTCAACATCATGCAAGTGCCTACTCCTGTCACCTATCACGGCACCCACAATGCCATCGAGGTCGAGAACTTCTTATTCAGCCTTGAGCAATGCTTCAAGGCCAAGGGTGTCCACGATGATGCTTTAAGAATCGGCATTGCGCCCACATTCCTATGGGATGCAGCGCAGTTATGGTGGTGTCAAAAACACAACGACGCGGGCAAGGGTATTTGTTCTCTCCGCACTATTAGCGCCCTTAAGAGACCCACATATGCCAAGAAGGGTCTCATGTATGTAAGCGCCACTATCAATGGAAAGAATATGCGGGCGATGCTTGACACGGGAGCCACGCACAACTATGTTTCTATTGAAGAGGCCAAACGTTTAGGCCTCAGGTATAACAACGGAGGAGGCACCATCAAGATGGTGAACTAACCCGCCAAGGCAATAGTGGGGGTATCCAAGGCCACCTCGGTACAAATTGGTACATGGAAGGGAAATCTTAACTTCTCCGTCGTCCCTATGGACGACTTTCAAGTAGTGTTGGGCATGGATTCTTCGACCAAGTCCATGCTTTTCCCATACCGGCCTCTAACTCCCTTAGGATTCTTGATGGGAGTCACTCGTGCATGGTAATGACGGAACGTGTAGCCAAGGTTAAGAGCAAGATGTTACAATTCAAGCGAGAATTGAAGAAAGATCCAAGCTTTCTTGCCACAATTCGAGAGTTGAACGATGGGGAAGATGTCACCATTGCCAAGGATCCAACACCAAAAGAGGTCCAAGCCGTCCTTGAGGAATATAAGGACGTCATGCCCCAAGAACTCCTAAAGAAATTGCTTCCACGTCGAGAAGTAGATCATCAAATCGAGTTGGAGCCCGGTGCCAAGCCTCTAACCATGGCGCCTTACCGCATGGCACCACCAGAACTTGCAGAGTTGAAAAAGCTACTCCAAGATCTTTTTGATATGGGCTATATCCAACCCTCAAAAGCTCCATATGGTGCTCTCGTCCTTTTTCAAAAGAAGAAGGATGGATCTCTCCGCATGTGCATTGACTATCGGGCGCTCAACAAGATCACCATCAAGAACAAATATCCGATTCCTCTAATTGCAGAGTTATTTGATCAACTCGGGAAGGCTCGCTACTTCACAAAACTTGATTTGAGATCGAGGTACTACCAAGTTCGCATTGCAAAGGGCGACGAACCAAAGACGATGTGCGTTACAAGGTACGGTGCCTTTGAATTCCTAGTTATGCCATTTGGCCTCACCAATGCACCCGCTACATTTTGCACTCTTATGAATAAGTTATTCCATCCTTATCTCGATCAATTTGTTGTGGTGTACTTGGACGATATAGTGGTATATAGTGCCACTCTTGAAGAATACGTGCAACATCTTAAGCAAGTATTCCAAGTACTTCGTAAGCATGAACTCTACGTTAAGAAAGAAAAATGCTCTTTTGCTTAAAAAGAAGTAGAGTTCATTGGCCATCAGATTCGGGATGGGAGACTAATGATGGATCAAGCAAAGGTGAAGGACATTCAAGAATGGGAGCCTCCCACAAAGGTTCCGAAGCTACGATCTTTTTTTTGGGTTAGTGAACTACTATCGGCGGTTTATCAAAAGCTACTCCGCCAAGGCTGCCCCACTCATGGATCTCCTTGAAAAGAACAACACATGGCATTGGACAGAAAAATACCAACATGCCTTCGAAGAATTAAAGAAGGCTATATCCGAAGAACCGGTGTTGGTGTTGCCCGACCACACAAAACCATTCGAGATGCACACAGATGCCTCCGACTTTGCCATAGGGGGAGTTCTCATGCAAGGAAGGCACCCCATTACGTACGAGAGTCGCAAGTTGAATGACACAGAGAAACGATACACGGTCCAAGAGAAAGAAATGACGGCCATCATCCATTGTTTGCGGGTTTGGCGTCACTACTTGCTTGGCTCGCACTTTGTCATTAAGACCAACAATGTGGCAACGAGCTATTTTTAAACACAAAAGAAGCTAAGCTCCAAGCAAGTTCGATGGTAAGATTTCTTGGCTGAATTTGACTATAAGCTCGAGTACAAAGTGGGAAAGGCAAACGCTGTGGTCGATGCCCTAAGCCGTAAAGCGAAACTTGCCACTTTGAGCATGAGTCGACCACAAAGTGTGTTCATCGACCGCATCAAACAAGGCCTAGAGCACGATCCCATAGCCAAGAATCTCCTACAGTTGGCAAGTGAGGGAAAGATAAGGCGCTTTTGGCTCGACGAAGGCCTACTGCTCACCACGGGCAACCGCTTATTTGTGCCAAGACATGGAAGCTTGCGGAAGGAGATCATTAAGGAGTGCCATGACTCCAAGTGGGCTGGTCACCCAGGCATGGCACAAACCCTTGCACTCGTGCAAGATTTTTACTATTGGCCCCAAATGTGGGAAGATGTGGAGGGCTATGTGGGGACGTGCCTCGTGTGTCAACAAGATAAGGTTGAGCACCAACACCCGGTAGGGTTGCTAGAGCCCCTACCTATAGTAAAAAGGCCATGGCAAAGTGTATAAATGGATTTCATCGTGGCCTTACTAAAGTCTGAGGGGTATGGGAGCATCATGGTGGTGGTTGATCGATTTAGCAAATACGTCACCTTTATACACGTCTCCGCAGATTGCACTGCGGATGAAGCCGCTTGAGTGTTCCTCAAGCATATAGTGAAATTATAGGAAGTTCTACAAAATATCGTAAGTGATCGAGACCCTCGCTTCACCAGTCATTTTTGGAGGGAGCTCTTCAAGCTATTGGGGACCGACTTGAGCTTCTCAACAAGCTTCCACCCCAAACCGATGGGCAAACTGAGCGCATCAATACCTTACTTGAGCTATACTTGAGGCATTATGTGAGCGTTCATCAACATGATTAGACAAAGTTGCTAGGTGTTACCCAATTCTCGTATAATCTCTAACGAAGTGAGGCTATCGACAAAAGTCCCTTCGAGATTGTAACTGGTCAACAACCCATGGCACCAAATGCCATAACCTCAACATACGGAGGGAAAAGTTCAGCGGCCTACAAGCTTGCAAAGGAGTGGCATGAACAAGCCGATATTACAAGAGCATGCTTGGACAAGACCATCAAACGAATGAAGAAATGGGCGGACACAAGGAGACGACACCTCACATTTCAAGAGAGGGACTTGGTGCTTGTGAAGCTACTACCCCAATAATTCTAGTCTCTACGTCAGGTGCACAAGGGGTTGGTGAGGAAATACGAAGGCCCCTTCCCAATTGTCAAGTGAGTGGGCGAAGTCTCCTATCAAGTTCGACTACCCCCTAATCTCAAGATCCACCCGGTCTTTCATGTTAGTTTCCACAAGCCATACCATGAAGACAAGAAAAATCGAAGTAGGAGCGAGTCCAAGAGAGCGCCAATAGCTGTCGTCACCGCATTCGACAAGGACGTGGAGTGCATCCTTGAGGATCGAGTGATACGAAGGAGAGGAGTTCCACCATATGTTGAATACTTAGTGAAGTGGAAAGACCTCCCAGACAGCGAAGCAAGCTGGGAACACGAAGATACCTTGTGGCAATCTGGCGAGCACATCCAACGCTACAAGGAGGAGAGTGCACCAAGGACGTTGCGAAAATAGGTGGGGGAGGATGTTACGGCCCTCCCAAATCACTTGCTAGAGTGGCCCAAAAATGCGTAAAGGCTTGGCAAGTCCAAGCCCGTTTTTTAGAAATCTCTAGCAAGCCTCCCTTGTAAAATCTAAGATATTTTTAGAAGTCTCTATGTAAATATCTATATTCTTTTGTAGAAAAGTCTAGAGAGTAAATAACGGTCGTCGGATGTATTAAATCTAGGCCGTCCATTGAGGAGGTGGTTCACTATAAATACACCTCCAAGGCTCAATTGTAAAGCACCGAAACAAGTTCTACACAAGCCATTGTAAAGAGTTCTCAAGTAATACAAAAGCTTTATTCCCTAGCAACACTTGTCCCTAACCTTCCAACACTTCTCTTCTCTTTGCCTTAAAGCTCTTAGCTCAAGGATCCTAGCCTCTCAAGCTTCTTCCTAAGTGAAGCAAGCCAACATCAAGGCTTATTTAGCAACTTTCGGGTTTGAGTTGTCTAAGTGCCGCATGAGCGTACTGCGCACCTTCTAAGCTCGTGACAATAAGGTCTAGATTCTGTTTGCCATCTTAGACTATCTTTCAGGCCGATCGAGCTAAAAAGGTTGGTGTGGTTGATTCTGGCTGCATAGTTCATCTTGGTCTTCCTTCACTTGGCGTCACAACTGAACAGTTTGAACATGAGGCAAGTAGTTCTTGAATTTGCATCAATAGACAAATTTGATACTTGACTTGATTAACTTCTGTATGCTGAATGATTGCTTTTATGGTCACTACTTTGTGAATTTTAGGTTTATTTAAGGTCACTGCTTTGTGTTTTGAAACTAACATAATATGTTTCTAGTCTTTATCTATGTTGCAACAAATTATAATGTTCGGACATGAAATTTATTTCATAGAGTAAATTATAACACCCAACAAGACTATAAACCATATCAGAACAATTAAAATAACACTTTTAAATTAAGATGGTGTGTGTTGTATTAGCAGATCCCTCAGCTAGTCAGCTTACTGCATGAAGGTAGTAGGCACGTGCGTGCGTGCACACACATATATATTTCTGTCGAAGATACCATCTATATCGATAACTTTATAAGTTCAATTCCTAATCTGTTTTTGGCTATTAAGGTATTACATACATTGTACTTTAATAATGTTCCATAACTTTTATTTGGATGTTGTTTTGATTTGGCTTAGTTTGGTAAGGATTGGAGGTCCCTTGTTGCTGTTTTAGAAAAAAAGATTTGGTATTAGAAGTGTCTTTGATATGTTATGTAAATTTGGGATAGGCCAATTAATAGATGAAACTATGCCAAATTTTTTTAGGTTGTTGATAAACGCATGAAAGTACACTCTTAAGCATAAATAATTAATGCTAATTGGACAGTATTATAAAGCTTTTATGATATTTTAGCATAATTATTTTGCTTATGCCTATTTTACATTTGTTTTATTTTTTTTGCATTTTCTTTAGTATTTATCTTGAAATAAAGTGTTATCCTTAAATTGTGATTAATGGAAATCATTTTTTTCAGGTTTAATAAAATGGACACAACTCTCAATCTATAGATCAAAATGGAGAGATTATTAAACCTGGAGCAACATGTCTCAATTTTACACAAAGTTAAAGAACAATCAAAAGCCCAAATCCAATATTTGATGGGCCAAAATTGAGACACAACAAAACCAAATTGTAGTTGTTTCTCAGCCCGACCCATGTCCAGTATTTGGGCCATATCTCAGAGAATACTTGTCCAAATTGCATGAATCTGGTGGCCTTGAAAAGCTGAGACAAAATGCTACAACTTTCATGTTTTCCAGAAGCCCAATTCGGTCCATTTGGTGGTAAAAAATCAGCTGCAAGTTGGTGGAATGTTTGGTAGCCGCCAATGTGGAAAAATTGGTGGATGTTTGGTATAATAGTTCCATTTCATCACCTATTTAAGGACAACTTGAGGAATTGAATTGGGGGGAGAAAAAATCATTTGAGTTCACATTTTATCATTCTATATTACAATTCTCTCTTGTATTTTCTCTTTAGAAATGATAAGAATGAATTGTAAGTTAGGCTAGAACTCTTGGTAAGGCTAGAGATGAACTTGTATGTGTAGTTTATCTATTTCTCCACTTTCATTCTACCTCAAGGGCTATAAAGATTGTATGTTTGTTTATGTGTTAAACTCTTTCTTATCTTATGATTTCTTTTTAATCCAGAAATTATAATTCTCAATTTCATATAAATTCAGTCATGCTTTCTTTATGTGATTCATGTTGAATTATAATTGTTACTGATAGTTTCGTTTTATGAGTTAGTCCTTTACTACAATATTGTCATGTGATATATTGTCGCTCTTGGATAACTTGTAAGGATGAATGTTGTTGGTAAATATTGCTTGTAAAGAGTTTATGCATATCAAATACATGTGTTTATCATTTATGCTATACTATACATATTTTCCGATTGATTGTTTGGGATGTGAAACTTTCAATTGAGTTATAATTATTAAATCAAAGTGGGGATTAGATTTACAAAACATATAAGTGATTCTCGATGCCTTACTTCTTAATTACCATCGATTGTTTCCAATTATTAAACACTGAATTTTCTTTAGAACTAATCACTTCAAAGTTAAATTTTACATTTTTATTATCTTTTTAATATTTTTGTTTTACGAACCTCTTTTATCGAAGGCCTCCTTGTGAATTCAACACTTCAACGTATACTACAATAACCGCGGTATATTTTGAGCGTAAACAAAAATTGGCGCCGTTGCTGGGGAGGTAAAATAGATGAAAGACGGTTTGTATTTTTCATTTTTTTCTCCTTTTTTTGGCCTAACTTTGGCTAATTTTCCTAACTTTAGCTAATTTGCCTAATTTTTCTAACTTTGACTAACCTTATTCCTTTTACTTTTCAAAGGTCGGTTTTGTCGCCTTGCTCCTTTTACTTTTCAAAGGTTGACTTTGCCGTCTTGTTTCTTTTACTTGTTAAAGGACGGCTTTGCCGCCTTGCTCCTTTTACTTTTCAAAGGACAGCTTTGCCATCTTATTTGTTTTATTATTATTATTGTTATTATTATTTTACTTGTTAAAGGTCGGCTTTGTCGCCTTATTTCTTTTACTTGTTAAAGGTCGGCTGTGCCGCCTTATTTCTTTTACTTGTTAAAGGTCGGCTTTGCCACCTTATTTCTTTTACTTGTTAAAGGTCGGCTTTGCTGCCTTGTTTGTTTTATTATTATTATTGTTATTATTACTTGTTAAAGGTTGGCTTTGCCGCCTTATTTCTTTTACTTGTTAAAGGACGGCTTTGCTGCCTCATTTCTTTTACTTGTTATTTGTTTCAATTTTTTTATATTCTATATATACTTGTCAAAGGTTGGCTTTGCCACCTCGTTTGTTTTATTATTATTATTGTTATTATTATTTTACTTGTTAAAGGTCGGCTTTGCCGCCTCGTTTGTTTTATTTTTTTTATATTCTATATATACTTGTCAAAGGTTGGCTTTGCCGCCTTGTTTGTTTTATTTTTTTATATTCTATATATACTTGTCAAAGGTTGGCTTTGCCACCTTGTTTGTTTTATTATTATTGTTATTATTACTATCTCTAATATTTGTTATCTTATTGCTTTTTGACTTTATTTGAGAACTTTCTTGTTTAAAAAAAAAAACAAAAAGAGAGACAAATTGTGAGTGATGTATGAAGCAATCTAGAGACAAACGGGGGAGATTTATGAAAAAATCAGAACTAAAACCACAACAAGATTTTGCAACCGAAGAAAAATCAATTCTTGGTTCATCTTCATCTTTTAATTCTGATACAATGAGCCAACATGAGGAGAACCCCGTTAAAACTCTAAAAGATTACTTGCATCCTATCGGCACAACCACACCATCATGTATCATATTTCCACCTAATACACCAAAATTGGACTTTCACCTTGAGATGATACATCTTTTACCAACTTTTTATGGTTTAAATAGTGAAAACCCGTATGTGCATGTTAGAGAATTTGAAGAAGTAGTGGACACCTTTCATAGTCAGGCCAATGCCATAGATTCTGTCAGGTTAAAATTTTTCCCTTTTTCTCTAAAAGACAGGGCAAAGAGTTGGCTATACTCTTTAAGGCCGAGATCCATAGGAACTTGGACAGAAATGACCCAAGTGTTTTTTAACAAATATTTTCCACAACATAAGACTAACGGCCTAAAAAGACAAATTTCCTCTTTCTCCCAAAAAGATAGTGAAACCTTGTACCAAACTTGGGAGAGATTTAAAGAGTTGTTAAACATGTGTCCTCATCATGGGTATGAAAATTGGCGCTTAGTTAGTTACTTCTATGAGGGACTCACAATTAGGGAACGCCAATTTGTTGAGATGATGTGCAACAGGGAGTTTCTTCAAAAAGACCCTGAGGAAGCCTTAGAATTCCTCAAAGACTTAGCTGAAAAAGCCCACACATGGACTGGACCTAGTGCTACAGATAGCACAAATAGGTCACGATCTAGTGGAATTTACCATCTTAGGGAAGAGGACAACCTTAAAGCCCAATTAGAAGTCTTAACTAGGGAATCTTGAAAACCAAAGATAGGAAGGTCACCCATACAGTTGCTAAGGTTGAATCACAAGATCCATGTTTTATTTGTGGAGGGGTGGAACACTTAGCTCAGGATTGTCCAACTTACAGTGAGATAAGAGGGGTGTACGAGGAACAATGTAACGCCTTAGGGATGTATAAAAAGCCTTATTCACCCTATTCTGAAACCTATAACCCTGGCTGGAGAAACCACCCAAACTTTAGTTGGAAATCTAACCCCCAAAACAACAACCAATGGAAACAGGAACAACAACCACCCAAGTCTTATCAAGCACCTCAATACAATGCACCACAAGTTAGGAATTCCTTAGAGGACACCTTACAAGCATTTATGGAGGCCCAAAATAAGACTAACCAAAAATTTGAAACAGTTCTTGCACAAGTGGTGGAAGAGAACAAGGAGATCAAAAGCCAAATCACTAAGCTAACTAGTGCTTTGACCATACAAGAGCGAGGTAAGTTTCCATCTCAAACTCAATCTAATCCAAAAGGGCAACACATGGCACAAGCCTCTACTTCTGACACACAAAATCTCGAAAAGGTAAATGCCATCACTACTCGAAGTGGTAAGATCTTAAATGAGCCTACATTGCCAATCAATCCTACCATGGAAAACAAAGATGTTCTCCCGCAAAAGGGGACATTTTTGAGAAAGAATTTGAAAAGAAATTTTCGATTCCAGTGCCTTTTCCCCAAGCTCTCAGATCTAATGGGAAAAACTCGAAAGTTCAAGGTGAGATTCTAGAACACTTAAAACAAGTTAAGATTAATCTTCCCTTGTTGCATGTAATCAAACAGGTTCCGGCTTACGCCAAAGTTATCAAGGATCTATGCACCATCAAAAGAAAGCACCATGTCAAGAAGACTGCATTCTTGACGGAACAGGTAAGTGCAGTCATTGAACAGAAAACCCCACCCAAGTACAAAGATCTAGGGTGTCCTACAATTTCCTACCAGATTGGGACACATGAAATCAGTCAAGTATTGTTAGACTTGGGAGCAAGTGTCAATCTCATGCCCTATTCGGTTTACTTACAATTAGACTTGGAGAGATCAAACCTACATCCATAATTCTACAATTGGCCGACCGATCAGTCAAGAAACCACGAGGAATAGTGGAAGATGTTTTATTACAAATTGATAAATTTTATTACCCTGTTGATTTTCTTGTTTTGGATACTCAGTCTGTGGTTAATATCACTACAAGAAAAATGACCATATTTGGCGGTCTTAAAAGCGCCACCAATGGCACCATCAAATATAGTCAATTTGACTATATTTGGTGGTCGGTCAAAGTGCCAAATATGCATCTGATAATACTTGGCATTTTTTGACCGCCAAATATAGTAGTTTTAAAAATTAAAAAAAATATATACTTGACGGTTTTTGGCCGCCAAGTATAATAGTTTCAAAAATTAAAAAAAATATATACTTGGCAGTTTTAAAAAAGCCAAGTATTTTTAAAAAATTAATATATATATATATATATATATATATATATATATATATATATATATACATATCTAAATAATATCTAAATAAACATTTATTTGACACTAAGAATATCTAAATAATATCTAAATAAACAACTTAAGGTTATTTATTTGACACTAAGAATTATTGATTTCTGGATCAAGGTCCTCAAGGCAATCCATATCAAAAAGCACCAGAGATTGACAAGTAAATTCTTCTAAGGCCACTCTAACATTACCGGCAACAAGATGCAGTAGACATAATACACAAAGATCTTAAACATGAAATAAGGACTAGGAACCAGCAAGTTGCAAAATAATTACCCCTCTCCTCCTAGAACTGACTTTACTACATGACTAAGGAACTCAATACTGTTTTGACTTTTTTTGCAGGAATAGGGACTTTGTAATATCAAATATAAAGGAAAACCAAGCGTTACCAGTTGTTAAACCTAAGTTATTAGTTGTTAGGATCAAGAATAAAAGAATTACTAGAAAATATCGATCAGTATCTCACAACAATTACTTAGTATCTTGAAATTTTGGAAAATATTTGTCATAATTAATTGGAGAAATAGTTAGCAGTGTTCATCCACGATAAAACATCCAATCCATGCAAAAATACAATGAACCATGGATATACAGCAGTAAGCATTGCACACTTACAGTACCATGTCCAATTAAAATTTGTTTACTAATTTTGTCCAATTAAAGAAATTTTAAGCAGAGCATATAACTTATTTCTTATTTCTTTTTATTTTTACTTTTATAGAGGACCTATCTTATTTTTAATACAAGTTGCAATTAATATCATTACAGCCTAATGAGTAACACTCGTTTTTCTTTCTTTTTGTTTAGCTCTCCAAAGTTAAAACAGGTACTTGTGCATTAGATTCTCTCTGAAAGTTGCAATGCATCATATACTCAAGTCATCATTCAGTTTCAAAACAGAGTCTTTTTCACACGTAGAACCAAAAAAATTATGCAATGCAAGAATCACAATGTTGGCCAACTCATTAACTGTTTCAAAATGAAGATGAGGATAAGAACCAATGGGGTGGAGAAAAGAAAGATCATTTTAAAACAACAAATTTCATCCAAACATGGTCAACACAAGCTGATAAAGCTCACAAACTGCAAAACATCAGTTATTTGTCCAAGCTTAATTACTCCTAGCTATTTTAAAACTATGAGAATAGAAAAGTTTTTGAATCAAAAAGTTTCTCCAAATTTCTTTTTATATCTCATCACATTTTGGCATCATACATCATTACAACTCCAAGCAGTAATAATAGCAGTAATGTCTTAAAGTAACAAAATCAAAAGTTTTACATAAAACTTACATTAGAAAGTCTAAATGGATAAAACTTAGGCTTACCATTACGACCATATTTCAGAAGCTGAGCACCCTTCTTCAAAGCAATTAATCCCTACAAAATTCAGAAAAGAGATTGAGAAACCTTATAACTATAGCATTGGGTCAAACACATTATTTGATGGAATAGCATAAAATATATATACATCATCATAGAACTGCACAAGTCTAAAATCAGCCCTCGACGTCTCCATAGACCACAGAATATTGCAAACAATTCTCTACATTAAAACACATCATGACTCCCACAAGCATTTCATCAAACATATTCTCCACACTATATAATTTCTATGGCATAACAAATATGGACAGAACAGAACCAAACTTCTAATAGTTTAGCAAGAACTCCACACACCCACGAACACATGAAACATTCCTATAACAGTAGCAAACTTAACAAATAACTAAATACTTAATTAGATTGTTATAAATTCAAAGCAAAACAGAGAAAAAGAAAATGAAAACCAAAGTTGCAACCATTCACAGAAGGATAGCAAAAACTTTAAGCCGGTGACAATGCTTTATGTTCAAACTTTCAGTTTTGTAAAAAGAAATTTACAACGTAATTGAATCTCACATTGAATATATATTTATGTATTTTCACTTCAAAGCTTCACTTCTTAAATCACCAAACAAATATACAAACTAAATTTAATCAAATTCAAATCACACTAGGCTCCTCAGCTCTAAATTCAAATCACACTAGATACAGGAAGAATTTTCCATGAAATTCATCATTAAATGGAGAATTATAAATATGAGATTTATCAATGAGATATAAATATGAGACCTGTAACATTACATCCAGAGTCAAGAACAATAAATAATTACCTTAATTCACGATACTCCGCATCTGTAAGCTTCACAACTTCAAATAAATACTGCTCATCTTCTATATCATCTCTGGGATATAGAGTATGGGAATTGGAAAATTAGAAAAGGCAAAGAACAAACTAGAAAATAGCAAGCTATATAAACTATCTCATAATTGCTAAAATAATATCTATGACAAAAATCAGCTACAAACTGAACAGCACTTTCAACCACAACATCTAGATTTAAATCAAGAATACCTAATTTCCTCCAGCTTCTTTTGCTCCATTTTCTTCAAATATTCTTGTCTTGACACTTTCCTGAATCAGAGTCAATAAATAAAATAAAATAAAAGAAATAGAGAATCAGTATTCCAAAATCTAAATATAATAATAATAATAATAAAAGAAAAAAGTAGAGACCTATATTCCTCTATTCAGAATAGAAACCTTCAAGAGAAAATTAACCTTTTAAAGTAGATTCTGGAAAAGCATGATAATGAAACTACATTAAACATGGCAAACATATACAACAAAAATGCCTCTCCTCTTTTTTTCCCCTCAAAAGTACACATTATTTCAATGCCATTCCCACATCAGAAGTCTGATACTAGAAATCAGGTTGAGGTATTTGATGATAACAACTATGAGTAAGGACCAAATAATATAAGTAATTAGAACATCAGTAATTAGAAATCAAAACAAAACAGATGGTGAACATGTACTATGCTGTAACACAAGTAGTTCTCAGACTCATAGATACTTTTGCAAATATAATTTGAATATCACCCAAAAAGAACACACATTTCAGATAGTTGTTCATCAATCACAAAGCAAGAACCGCATCCTAATTAAGATTGCCTGAAATATGGAATTTATCATAGCATCCATACAAAATATCATGTGTCATTCAAGTTCATTGGACAGGCTTGCCAAGATAATTTTCTTGAACCTAGAATATATCAAGCCTGTCATAGTCTGCTTCAGTTTTGTGGATTCTAAGTCACCACTAACTTTATGCACCACTGCATTAAGAATTACACAAGCAAGCTAAGCATGGGTTGCATAACACATGAAAGTTTAACAAAAAGGGTAAGGAGAAGATTATGGTGCTCAGCCTCGACCTTGGTGTCTCAAACAGTCTAACAGTTATAAATCAACAAATAGTGTACCTCCCGTGTTGCTGCAGATCACGTTCTTTTATATGTTGCTCTAATTGCTCCCTCTCTCTTTGATCACGCAGTCTTTCTTCCTCCGACTGTATAGCAAATACATATAAGCAAAATGTAAAAGATGAAAGAAGAAAATCATGAAACATAGATGGTAAAAGGGAATAAAAAACAGAATATATTCCTCCAAAGAACCAAAAGATAAGTAAACTATCTAATTAGGCATGACTGGGGGGAAAAGAAAAAGGCTTATATTCAATTAAGCACAAACAATTAATAAAGTTATAAAAAATTTGTTGTCATCCAAACTCAAAAGATTACACATGCTAGTAAACAGCTCCGACTAAGGTTCCACCTAACCCCAAGGGTTGCAATCACAAATTAGAAGATCTAATTCAGCTTCTGGTTTGGGAAAGGGGACAGCAATAACAATTCGATTATTGACTCGAATTGCTCCAAAGCCTCCACCAACATTTTGGAAGTTAATGGAGGGGAAGTAAAAAAAACTGCCAATCTGATCCTTGACTCGAAACACATAACTCCAGTTTTTTCCAGGTAAAATTGGGCAGTTGGTGCCTGAAACTCCATCGTGCCATGAGTTTAGCCTTTGTTGTACACCAATCCTGCACCACCAGAACCACTTTTCTTTGTTAAAGGCTTTATCTTACCAAGAAGCCATTTATGGACAGATTTATAACACAAAAATCAAATTATGGCTTTGTTTAGCTCAATTATGGCTCAATTATTAACAAACCCAAATTTAAGGACGGATTTATAACATAAAAATCAGATTGGGTAAACTTACTAATATAATAATAATAATAATTTTAAAATTAATAATAATAATATTATTATAAGTATCATACCCAGAGAGCGCCAACTTCTACAAGCTTGGCCACGAGATGGCCGCTCAGGTGGAGGGCGAAGAGGGAGTCAAGGCCATCGACGCACGTGCCACCAATGAAAACGGCTGGAGCAGAAGGATTACGACGAGCATCATCGTTATGGGGGGAGGGAGGGAGAGTAGAGATCTCGTGGTCATCGCGTTCGATGACGGTGGGATGGACGCTGATGGTGGCGAGGAGTTTGCACATAACGTGGCACATGCAGCAAGAGGATCGACTGAAGATGATGACAAGGTGTTCGGATATAAGGCATTGGATTTTCTCCTCCATGGATTCTTCCGCGTCAATGGATAGGTCATTGGGAGTAGTCGTGGTGGAGGAAGAGGGAGGTTGAGGTCAAGGTGAACGAAATCAATGGAGTGAAGGAGGCTTGCAAGGGGCGGCTAGGCTTGTGAATATGACCTTCATTTTCTTTATATAATATTGTCAAATTCTAGGAAATCCACGCCTGCTAAAACTTATCAAAATCATCCCCAAAAATTTCAGTAAGTTCCTATATTCCATAATTTTTCTTATTTACACCATTATATTCATAATTTTTGGAGCATTAATGTTTTAATTTAATTTTTAAAATAAATTATAACAGTTTTTACTCAAACACAAATATTATATTATTTCAAAATAAAATTTTATTTGAGATTTTTAATTCCTTAATTATTATTAAAAAATTTTAATTAATGTGATTTTCATCACTTTGAAATTATAAAATAATTTTATTTATTTCATACAATTTTCATGTTTAAAATTTTACTTTTTATAATCCAATATTTTAAATTTATTATTTTCATATTGATAATAATATTGTCTTTTATTCCAAGTTTTTAACTATTATTTTTTAATTTTATATTAAAAATAAAATTATGATATTTAATTATTATTTTGATATTTTTAACTTCTTCATTTTATTGAAATTTAAAATATTGTATTCACATATTTGAAAGAGAAGATAAAAAGTTAGAGGGAAATTTGAGAGGGAAAGGGAAAAGATTAGATATTCACATATTAGTCACACTTTTATAAAAATGTGATAAATATGTAATCGAATAAAGACAAAAAATGACAAATAAGATGAATAGGCAGGTTTGACTTCCAGACCAGTTTTATATTTCTCACTTTTAAGAAAAACTGTCAAATAAAAAAAATTTCAAAGTGACAAATATGAAAAAAATTCTTGTAGTGTATGGAGTCTAGAATTCCTCTTATTTTAAGGAGACCTTTTCTTGCCACTGCTAATGCTTTTATTAATTGCAGGAATGGTCTTATGAAATTATCATTTGGTAATATGACTCTTGAGGTGAATATTTTTCATATTGGAAAGCAACTACGAGAGGAGGACGATTGCTACCATTCATATATGATAGACACACTTATCTCAGAGGAGGCTTATAGAAAACAAGATTTTGACTCTTTAGACTACCTTCTTGATTCTGAATTTGAAGATTTATTTTATCCTGATGATACGACTAATGTTTGGTGTTTTTGACTCATAGGATAAAAGGACTCGATTTTGGCAACCACGCTTTGAAGAATTACCTCGTGGAAGAGAGAAGCCAAAACCCTCTGACTTAGAGGCTCAAAAAGTTGAACTTTCTCCATTGCCCAAAGGTTTGAAGCACGTTTTCTTGGGAGCAGGTGATACCTTTCCTGTTATTATTTCTTCAGAACTTAGTGTTGAACAAGATGAAAAATTGATAAACTTGTTAAAAGAACATAAGTCTGCACTAGGATGGACTATAGCTGATATTAAAGGTATTTCTCCATTAATATGCTCCCATAGAATCCATTTAGAGGAAGGTACCCAACCTCGTAGAGACCCCTAAAGAAGACTTAATCCAACAATGAAAGAAGTGGTAAAGAAAGAAGTCTTAAAACTATTAGATGCAGGTATAATCTATCCAAAATCTGATAGTCAATGGGTAAGTCCAACACAGGTAGTGCCTAAGAAATCTGGAGTAACTGTGGTTCAAAATGATGAAGGAGTGTCTGTTCCAACTAGGGTAGTAACCGGATGGCGGATGTGCATTGATTATAGAAAATTAAATATAGCCACCCGAAAAGACTATTTTCCATTGCCTTT
Source organism: Boswellia sacra (assembly GCA_013180625.2). Classification (NCBI taxonomy): domain Eukaryota; kingdom Viridiplantae; phylum Streptophyta; class Magnoliopsida; order Sapindales; family Burseraceae; genus Boswellia; species Boswellia sacra. The sequence goes on from SNVD02011673.1 coordinate 222,450, forward strand.
TATTGACCAAATTTTGGAACGTGTAGCTGGTCTTCCCTTTTATTGCTTTCTCGATGGGTATTCAGGATATTACCAGATAGAGATAGCTCTAGAGGATCAGGATAAGACTATCTTCACATGCCCTTTTGGTACTTATGCTTTTCGTAGGATGCCATTTGGATTATGTAATGCACTAGCTACTTTTCAACGTTGCATGCTTAGATTTTCTTAGACATGGTTGAAAAATGCATGGAGGTTTTTATGGATGATTTGATTGTTTTTGGTAACTCTTTTGATTCATGTCTACTTAACTTAAAATCTGTTTTGAGTAGGTGTGAAGAAAAAGGACTTGTGCTTAATTGGAAAAAATGTCATTTAATGGTGTCTTCTGGGATTGTTTTGGGACACATTGTTTCAGAAAGAGGAATGGAGGTTGACAAGGCTAAGATCGAGTTGATCTCTAAATTACCTACTGATAGGTGTCTAATTATATATCATTTTCATATCAATTCGTCCATATTTCTTTGCTATATTCCTTGGTACTTTTATGTTTTTGTGTGGTTTTGATGTTTTTAGGAGTTTTGGAGCAACTTGCACAAAAATGGAGTAAAACCCTTCATTTTCACCTCTGCTAGTCAACCATCTTCTCGGATTTAATTGTATTGATATACAATGAACCCGATGACATATCATATACCGTTGAAAAGCTCTTAAGTCTACTTTTTGGAGAAATTTACGATTTATGAATCCATTCAGTGTACCGAAAGTTGTAATCAAAACAGTGTGAGAAGTGTAGAAATGTAATTCCACACATCACTGTAGCATGTATAATACGGGACACTGTAGCACGTTACTGTAGCAGAGTATTTAAACACATTTTAGGGTTTTATTTTCACAACTTGAAGAGGGGAGAACGTGGTGGAGGCTGCAGCTCTGGAATTCTTTCATCTCCTGGAGTTCTTGAAGGAGAAAGGAAGCTTGGAAAGAGGAAGAACTACAATCCAAAGAGAATTACATCAAATTTGCTAAGTTTTTCCCTTCCCTTTCATTTTCTGGAATGTCTCCATGTTGTATTGTATTTACCACGTTCTTAAACATGTGTAACTGAATCTGAATTGGTTGAGGGTGATTTCAAAGCCCCTGATATGGTTTTTGTAAGTTGATTGTGCAAGAAGTTGTTATCCAATTCTCTAATTGAAGTTGCTTGTATTTTCCCATATCTAATGCTTATGATTGCTTGCTGGATTGTATTTGGAATGGCCAACTGAATATAATCTGGTTGTTGTCTATTGCTAGACTAGAAATCTTGATCCGTAATTGTCTTGAATTTCTAATCCTTAGTAGCAAAATTGTGATCAGAGATTGCAATTGGAGAATACAACCTAAGTTAAATAATCCGAGCTTGTGTGTTTATTGCTTAGATCAACCTATCTTTCTTATCGTAATGCATCCATTGAATTAAATTTAGAGAGCTTGTTCTAGGTTGTTTAATGGATAGAGCTTAAATAAAGAGCCTGTTTTATTTAACAACAAAGTAAGGAAAGATTGGGATAACAGAGCTTGTTGTTATCTACGGTTGATAATTTCAATGGTGTAATTGGATGACAATTCTACATTAATTCGCAAATCCATATCTTGTGGTGGAGAAGGATCCCTTAACCAGATTTCTCTCTTATCAATTAATGTGTATTTGTTATTCTTAATTTGCATTCTTATTTCATTTAGTTAATCATTCAACAAAACCCCCCCCCATTTAGTTAATTGTGGTTGGAAAATAACAAATTCAGTTAGAATCAATCCTCGTGGGAACGATATCTTACTTATCACTTTATTACTTGTGCGACTAGTATACTTGCTAGTTTCGAACGCATCAAGTTTTTGGCGCCGTTGCCGGGGATTGATTTTCTAATCGATTTGTTATTTTGTTTTCATTGTTGATTCATATTTTTGTTTGTTTTTCTTTTTTGATTGTTTGTGTTTAGACGACATGGCAGTAAACTTTATCAATTCAGTAGCGGATTTGAGCCACAAGTACCATGGAGAGTAAATGAGGTAAGCACTCGGAACATTGAACAACAACTTTCTGAGCTAACCTCTCTTGTGGAAAACATGGCTGTAGGAGATATGCAAAAATCTTATGAATGTGGGATATATTCTACGATGGAGCATCCAATAGACATGTATCCAACTTTACAAGAAGAATATATGGAACAAGCCAATGCCATGGGTGGATTTCCAGGACAAACGAGGCAATGGTATGATCCTTTCTCTAGCACTTACAATGCTGGATGGGAAGATCAACATAATTTCAGTTACTGGAATCATCAACCAATCACTCCAAATGCCATACAAAATCAGCCACAAGGTTTTAATCAATCTAGAGTGCAGCAACCAGTTCAAATGCAACCACCACCAATGCCACAACTAGCACCACAACCAGCTCCAGAAAACTCAGGTATGTCACTCCAGGATATTGTTAATGCACTTGCCACTAACACAATGCAATTCCAGCAGGAAACGGGGGCAAGTATCCAAAAACTCGCAAATCAAATGGGACAATTGGCTACTAGCATGAGCAAATTCGAGGGCCAATGCTCAGAAAAATTATCTTGTCAAACAATGATCAATTCAAGAGAGAATTCTTGTGTGATAACTTTGCAAAATGAAGAGCAATTAGCTGTCCTGCCAAAGAAATCACAAAATGATGAAGGAGATGACACCACTTCCACCATGAACAAAACACTGACTTCTCAGGTAAATCCTATAACTCCCATTCATTCATATGTTTCTCCTCCACTTTTTCCTAGTAGATTTGCAAAATCGAAGGAGGAACAAGAACAAGAAATCCTGAAAACTTCTCACAAAATCGAGGTAAATATACCACTTCTGGATGCTATCGAGCAAGTACCTCATTATACAAAATGTCTCAAGGAGTTATGCACCAGCAAAAGAAAGTTAAAAAGAAATGAGAAAGTAAGTGTGGGGGAAGATGTTTCAGCTGTATTGCAAAGGAAAATTCCTCCAAAGTGCAAAGATCCAGGTACGTTCACCATGCCATGCACCATTGGTAAAAACAAGTTTGAAAGAGTTATGTTAGATTTAGAAGCATCTATTAACATCATGCCATTTTCTATTTATGCTTCTTTAAATCTTGGACCTTTTGCGGAAATTGGTATTACCATTCAAATTGCTGATCGTTTTAATGCTTATACCAAAAGAGTTGTGGAAGATGTGCTTGTGCAGGTGAATCAATTGATTTTCCCAGTAGACTGTTATGTTCTTGAAATAGAGGATGAGACATCTCGTAATCCAACACCGATTCTTATAGAGAGACCATTCTCGAAAACTGCTAGAACCAAGATTGATGTTCATGATGAAATAGAGGATGAGACATCTCCTAATCCAACACCGATTCTTATAGAGAGACCATTCTGAAAACTGCTAGAACCAAGATTGATGTTCATGATGACCCTCTCACCATAGTGTTTGATGGCAAGGTGATCCGTTTCAATATTTTTGAGGCAATGAGGTGCCCTATTGACTTATATTCTGTTTTTGTAGTTGACATTCCTGATTCTCTGCCACAACAATGTTTTGAGTTAACTTACAAAAATGGATTGGATGTAGCTATTAGTGAGCACATAGGGACAGAAAATTCTAAGGAATTAAGAATTTTGATACAAGTGTCTAAAGAAGTGAAGGAAGCTCTGGCAAGCTTAGATGAGACTATAGCCATAACCATAAGCAGGTATGATGTTTCGTATTTTGAATTGTCTTTATCTAATGAGACACTTTTTCATTCTGTGATGAAGGCCAATACCATGGAGCTTAAGTCACTTCCAGATCATTTGAATCATAGATTCTTGGGCGAGAATGGTACTTTGCCAATTATAATAGAAATGGGCCTTGCACCAATACAAGAAGTGAAACTCGTCCAAGTAGAGATCACAAAATGACTATTGGGTGGACAAGTGCTCACATCCAAGGCCCAGCCATATGCGTGCACCATTTCTTGTGGAAAGAAGGGTCCAAGCCCACTAGAGAAGCACAGCAGAGATTGGACCCTGCCATGATGGAACCAACGTCGGGCTGAGGACGTTAAACCAAGCGCTTATTGGGAGGCAACCCAATTTTTTTGAAAAATAAATAAAAAAAGAAAAGAAAAATAAAATAAGGTAATAATGATCAATTTTTGTGTCTCGAGGAGATTCCTTTCGTAGACCATCAAATTGACCATGTTTTATCTCTCCTTGCCATCTGTCTTATTCGTTTATATATATATATATATATATATATATATTTTTACTTGTTTTTTACTTTTGTTTGCTATTGTGTTGTTATCTCTTTTATATGTCTTTAGTTTCGTTTCTGCTCTTTTCTTTTCGTTTCTTTTGTTTAATTTGATTATTTCGTACTTTGTGTTCATTTGTGCAACAGCTTGAGGAAACACCGAAACAAGAATTGAAGCCATTGCTTGAAGGTTTGAAGCGTGCATATCTTGGAGAAGAATAGACTCAAACAGATTACTGGTAATATCTTTCCTTTTCTCCTCTTCAATGGATGCCGATATCTTTCTGTCAAACCTTCGTAAATGTTTCCCTTCACTTCCTCAAAATGCTGTGTCTAAAATTTATAAAGTACGGATGACTAGACTTTGGGCATTGATGCTCCTAAATGTGCCTGCTGATATCCGATGGCTTATCGAAGCCAAGGTGAGATTGTCCGGTGAGCCGGACATTAATCTCGCAAAATACATGCCTGGTCTATGAAAGAGCTACTACGCCAAGAGGCGAAGAGCGAAAAGGTTACAAGTATGTTATAAATGTGCTAGATGGAATTGTAACCAGACTTGTCGTTCATTAGGTTTTGCGTCCAGGAATAGAGAAGATTAACTTTCCTTTATTAAGAATGGTTTGAGTAATGAGTCGCTGGATAATGTTTTGTTAACTCTCGAGTCACATTCTTGTGGACTTGTTCAGCGTGAATTGCTTAATCTATGGACACAATTTCTTGATGAATTGCAGTGTTATAGTCTAGGGAATCTGACTAAAAACGACCCTGTTTGCCATTTTATAAGAAAACTGGATGGGAAGCAAATCCCCGACTCATAGAAGGCGTTTCAGCCGTTACTGGACGTAAAACCAGAGGAAGATGTGAGTCACAATCACAACTACTTGTATATTTGAATGTGTGTTGTTGTTGTCGAATTTTATTTCTTTCTTATTTCGTTTGATCTGATTATCAATGTTGTTTTTATGTTGTTGTTGTTTGTTGATTTTGTTTGTTTTAATTTCAAGTTTTCTTTTTGACAAATCATATGACTACCCTATGGCATAAGTACACGTGGGAGACAAGTGTGGAGGTTTTGTCAACCTCCACCGAAAGTGTATCTCCATTTTTAATGCTTCACGTGGGAGACAAGTGTGGCGGTTTTGTCAAACCCCATCGAAAGTATATCTCTAATTGTCATGCTTCACGTGGGAGACAAGTGTGGGGGTTTTGTCAACCCCCGCCGAAAGTGTATCTCCATTTTCCATGCTTCACGTGGGAGACAAGTGTGTAGGTTTTGTCAAACCTCGCCGAAAGCATATCTCATTTTTTCAAATCTTGGGGCGATAAATCTGCATCGAGCAACCCCCACCGAAATTATGTCCCCATGTGTCAATTTTGAGAGTTTTACGTGTGTATATATACATTCTGCATATTTTCATATGTCATTCCATAAGCTGTCTTGCACTTGAATTGCATAATACCTAACGTGTATCATTGTCTTACACAAGGTTAGAGCACTTGTAGAAATGGAGAAAACACCAATTCGGCGATTCCAAAATATATGCGTATTTTGTGGATCACAATTTGGTAAAGATGGAGAGTTTTCAACAGCAGCTCTTGATCTTGGTAGGACATTAGCTGCGAGGGGTATTCATTTGATTTATGGAGGGGGTAGTCTTGGGTTAATGGGGTGTGTGTCCACAGCTGCATCCTTGGGAGGAAGTAAAGTTCTTGGCATTATTCCTAAACCATTAACTGTGCGAGATATCGTAGGCAACACCATGGGGGAAGAGTTACAGGTTTCTAGTATGCATGAGCGTATTGCACATATGGTCATTAAATCCGATGCATTTATAGCTTTGCCCGGTGGTTATGGTACATTAGAGGAGATATTTCAAATCACCTCTTGGGCACGCTAAACATCCATCGAAAACCCATTGGTTTGTTAAATGTCAATAATTTTTTTGATGGTTTGTTGTCTTTTCTTGATCAAGCAGTAGAAAAAACCTTCATCTCACAGTGGGCGAGGCAAATCCTGGTTACAGCTTCAACTGCAGGGGAGTTAATTGACAAATTACAAGCATTCGTCTATTCGCCTGATCCAACAATAGCTCGGATAGATTGGTTTGGAGAAGGCAATAAGAGGCGTAAACTGGATTTAACACTCCATCTGTAATCCATATCTGCTAGTTTGCTTCTTTTCGATTTGCTTTCTCTTTATTGTGTTTATTTGAGTTGAGTTTTTTTCAGGTTGTTTCTTTTGTCCCAGGTAATATTTTCTAATCTTGGCTTTTAGAGTGGTGGCTTAAAAAGTTCAAGTTCTCTTGAAACGCATTCTGGATTTCTTTAATCCATAATGGCTGAATAAGGAGGCTAACTTCTAAACTTTTTAGACCCATTCTAACTGACTTGTTTGTGTTTGCTGATTTGTTGGACTTTATTATTTTCTGAGTAAGTTTAGTTTTATGTAATTTCGAGTTGTTGTGTGTTTTTGTCTTTATCAGTTTCGATTCGAAAAAAAAAACATTGTGGAAAAACCTGAGAATGGCAGAATATGGGGTTTTTCTTAACTCTTGAAACGCATTCTCTCTAAATAAATCTGTAGTTTGTTTATTTCATGTTGTTTGAAGTGTCTTGTTTCTTGTTTTGTTCTTTCATAATAAAGGTATATAGGCTGGAAACCTTAAGTCTGCGGGCTACTGGTCCTAAAGGATTGTTGAAATATACAATCTTGACTCAGGTGTAACAACGCCACGTACCTCTTTTCTTGCATTTTGTGGGTCGATGATAAGATAATGATTGAATTAAGAATAACTCTTGGAAAATGATAAATGATGCATGGATCTGTGTGCTTGAAATGTTTATTGGTTTTCGCTTTGCTTTTGATTCCTTGCGCAACATTGAGCACTGAGCTATTATCACTGAGTTATTTGTTCACTTAGAGAAAGTTTATGTAATTTAAATGTTTCTTCAGATTTCAATGAATTCTAGAACTTGTTTGATGGTCACTCGAGGCGAAATCCTAGACTGTGCAACATTGGGGAAATGATTTAGGCCATCTTTGGACCGTTTGAGCCTTAATAGCCAACCTTGACTGAAATTGATCCCTAGTTACCCCTTTGAGCCTTTGTAAGCCTTTTTCATTGTTAACTCACTAAAAGATTTCCTAACCTCAAATGAATTTGTTCCAAACAGTTTATCCCTTACCTATGAGCATGTAGATCATTCATAATTAAATTCTAAGCTATGTTCTGGTTTTGGGAAGTTAGAGGAGGTTGGGATGTGTCATGAGCAATGCAAGTGAGTCCTATTGTGTTGGTAAAAAAAAAAAGTCAATCTGTACTTATCGTCCACGTACTTACACATTGAGGACAATGTGTTGTTTAAGTGTAGGGGAGGGGAAGTGTAATAAAAAAAAAAAAGAAAAAAAGAAAAAAAGAGAACAAAAAAAAAAGAAAAAAAAGAGTACAAAAGAAGAAGAATAAGAGATCTATACCCTTAAGTGTTCTTGAAAAGAATGAAACAACAAAGTGTGGGGGTGTAGTTTTCTTTTGTTTTCTGCAAAAAAAAAAAAAAAAGATTGAGTGTTCTAAATAAGTTTGGGGGAGTAACCTGGTGAATTGAAATGAAGTTGTGTTATAGGGTTGAGCTCTACATAGTCTTGAATGATTTATGTGTTTGTGGGTGATTTGAGCCAAATTATTATCCTTTATCATACCTTCACCCAAGCCAAACGTTACAAGCTTAATAAAGTCCTACTTGATCCTTGGTGTTGTGCATGTCTACATTAGTGGAGAGTGACTTGAAAAGCAGGCCTATGGAGTTCATTTATACACACATCTTCAATATTAAATATGATTCATTTTTATGCATAAACTCATCCGGGTTACAAGTGATTAGGTGAGAATGGCTCTACACACACACACTTGAGGAATTGAAGTGAAGCGAAACTAATCTTTGAGATAAAATTCTTGATCAAGTGCATTATTTTGAAGTTTCCTTGGGTTATAATTAAGTACAATCTTTGAGGCCTATTTGCAAGATGAAGCATTTGTGTGTTTTAATTTTTTTTGATTCTGTTTCGGTTTAGTTTTATTTCATATTGTCGTAGTTGCTCGAGGACTAGCAAAGTCTAAGTGTGGGGGAATTTGATAAGTGTCTATTTATATATCATTTTCATATCAATTCGTCCATGTTTCTTTGCTATATTCCTTGGTATTTTTATGTTTTTGTGTGGTTTTGATGTTTGTAGGAGTTTTGGAGCAACTTGCACAAAAATGGAGTAAAACCCTTCATTTTCACCTCTGCTAGTCAACCATCTTCTCGGATTTAATTGTATTGATATACAATGAACCCGATGACATATCATATACCGTTGAAAAGCTCTCGAAGTCTACTTTTTGGAGAAATTTACGGTTTATGAATCCATTCAGTGTACCGAAAGTTGTAATCAAAATAGTGTGAGAAGTGTAGATATGTAATTCCACACATCACTGTAGCATGTATAATACGGGACACTGTAGCAGGTTACTGTAGCAGAGTATTTAAACACATTTTAGGGTTTTATTTTCATAACTTGAAGAGGGGAGAACGTGGTGGAGGCTGCAGCTCTGGAATTCTTTCATCTCTTGGAGTTCTTGAAGGAGAAAGGAAGCTTGGAAAGAGGAAGAACTACAATCCAAAGAGAATTACATCAAATTTGCTAAGTTTTTCCCTTCCCTTTCATTTTCTGGAATGTCTCCATGTTGTATTGTATTTACCACGTTCTTAAACATGTGTAACTGAATCTGAATTGGTTGAGGGTGATTTCAAAGCCCCTGATATGGTTTTTGTAAGTTGATTGTGTAAGGAATTGTTATCCAATTCTCTAATTGAAGTTGCTTGTATTCTCCCATATTTAATGCTTATGATTGCTTGCTGATTGTATTTGAGTGGCCAACTGAATATAATCTAGTTGTGATTTATTGCTAGACTAGAAATCTTGATCCGTAATTGTCTTGAATTTCTAATCGTTAGTAGCAAAATTGTGATCAGAGATTACAATTGGAGAATATAACCTAAGTTAAATAATCCGAGCTTGTGTGTTTATTGCTTAGATCAACCTATCTTTCTTATCATAATGCATCCATTGAATTAAACTCAGAGAGCTTGTTCTAGGTTGTTTAATGGATAGAGATTAAATAAAGAGCTTGTTTTATTTAACAACAAAGTAAGGAAAGATTGGGGTAATAGAGCTTGTTATTATCTACGGTTGATAACTTCAATGCTGTAATTAGATGACAATTCTACAATTAATTCGCAAATCCATATCTTGTGGTAGAGAAGGATCCCTTAACCAGCTTTCTCCCATTGATTTTTCATTCAAATTTACTTTCTGTTTTGTTATTCTTTACTTGCATTCTTATTTCATTTAGTAAAGCATTCAACAAAAATCCCCCCTGTTTAGTTTATTGTTGCTGGAAATAACAAATTCAATTAGAATCAATCCTCGTGGGAACGATATCTTACTTATCACTTTATTACTTGTGCGACTAGTATACTTGCTAGTTTCGAACGCGTCACAAAGTAAGCTATTAGAATTTGGTATCCCGATCGAAATCAACTTCTCATATCCCTAGTGGAGTTACCGCTATGAACGGGGCTTTCAACCCACAAAAGCATTTACAACCATGACACTGTCTCAAAGCCTTCTTTTGAGACTTAAAGGAACACAAACGAGCCATGGGCTTGTCTAAAGAATGAAGTCGCCACTCAATTTTGCAATTGGGAATGAATGGGGGCAATCTAATCCCTCACTTTATGACCTAAAATACCCTCATCCTTTAAGAGATGGGTTCGAGTAGTTAGGTACGAGCCCTTTACCCCGCTCGAATCTAAATCCAGTCTCCACTAGGGTATACCAAATAAAAAAAGCTTATATTGTTATACAGTACAACTAAGTGGTTCATTTTACGCACACATTTCTAATTTTATCTTCATTAATCAATCATGGTAGTTGTATATTCATACAAAGAAAGATATGAGGAGAATAAAGTTACATTCCTTTTCGAACGTGGGGGAAATGGGAAGAGGATTACAACAACAATTTATTCTTTAATAAATAAAGTAAATTCGGCTCTTAACACTTTAATCATTCATTCATTCATAACATATTCATGTAATTCAAATATCAAATATAAACAATCAATTCGAGACTCGATAAATAGTGAATTCTTCACCACCATATGTGAGTCTATTCATTATTTATCAAGCCTCTTCATGGCATTATTCATGCATATTCATACATATATTCCTTCATTATAGTGATAGTCCCTCACCATTAATATGAGGTCACCACCACTTCACGACATCATACAATCATAATTTATCATTCGTATCTCTAATCATAGTAATTAATTCAAAAGAAAATCTATCAAACTATAAACTAGGCTATAAACTAAAATCATGGTACTTCTACCTAGATTTGATAATTCTATTATGGTAATTCTACCTATTACTGTTCTAGCATATTTCATAACAATTTATAGTGAATCATGACATTTTTAGCCCAAACATGGCAATTCTAGCCTAATGCAATCAGTCAATATCAAGCATGGCTATTCTAGCCCAATTCAAGCACTCGATGATAAACTTGGTAATTCTTACCTATTATATGCCATTTCCTTGCATCTTTCAAGAATCATAAGTCTTCCTAGTATGATTCTAGTCATGAGCTCCTGAACACGATTTTAAGGCATTCATAAAGAAAATAAACTCCTAAGCATGTTTCTAATGAAGAAGGGAAATATGACTTACCTTAACAAGTGTTTCCACCTTGCAAGACAAATAGAGGGTTAAACAATTCATAAAACCCCTAAACATGCTTCTAAGCATTAAAATAAAACCTAATCATGCTCATTCTAGCAAAATAAAACATAATTATGCTTATTACAAAGCAAGAAAAATAAAGAAGAAAATAGGAGGGAGAAGAGAGAATTACCCTTAAGACGTACCCATTCCAAGTTTAGAGCAATAGATTACCTAAAAAACTTTAAACTATAAAAGACTTCTTAAATTCTCAAGTGTGTCTTCAAGAGGAAGAAGAGAAGATTTTAGTGTGCATTAAAAAGTGAGGATGATAGGGGTTTATATAGTTAAGGGTTGAGTTAAAAAAGGAAGTAGAAAATCAAAATAGGAAGGTTGGTGGCAAAATTTGCCAAAATTACAAGGGGAACGGCCGGCCAGCTGTGTGAGGACCGTCAACTGGTAGTAGGAAAGCCAATCGATTATGGGTGGACTGCTAACCGATGGTAAGACTACCAACCGAGTGTCCTACAACCGCTGGCCAGTTACGACCTACCAATCCTTTGGTTTTGCATTTGTTAAATGCAGTCCCTTCTGACCTTCAGCTGTTCGATCACATGTAACTCTTCGAGTTTAGCTCTAATTTGTGATCCATAAAATTCTATGAAAACTAGACATTTGTATCTTTGCAACGGCATATGAGTCATCATCAGATTCCTCCTGAATTAATTTTTGTGATTTTTCAAAGTCATGTGTTGGTTTCTTCTTGTCTTTCTTCCTTTTACTTCCAAGGGTATTCTGATCATTTCTACTGCTCAACATTTGTCTTTACTTCATCATCAAGCCTCCAAATAGTGTCTACAACCATCTACCTTACCCCTAATTTACTGTGGGACTCGCCTTCTATCCACTTGGTGAAATAGTCAATCGCCACCACCACATATCAATGCCTATTAAAGGCTGATGACCTTATTTCTCTTATAATGTTAATGTGCCATACAGCAAAGGGCCATAGTACTACCATTTCTTGCAGCTCCAAGGGTGGCTGGTTAATGAAATTTCCATTAATTTGGCACTGTTGACATATCTTCACAAATTGGGTATAATCTATCTCCACGATTAGCCAGTAAAGGCCCTGCCTTATTATCTTCTTTGCAAGAATTAGCCCATTCATGTGTGACCCACATACACCACATGGATTTCCTCTATAAGCTTTCTAGCCTTTTCTCATCGACAAACCTCAATTACATTCCTTTTGGCATTCTCTTGTACATCACTCATTGATGACAAGTAAATTGGAGGGCCAACCTTCGCAGTACAACCCTGTCTTTCCCGTTTGCCCTATCTGATAGAATTTTGTCTTGTAAGTATCTTTGCAAATCATAGAACCATGGCTTCTCATCCACTTCAGCTTCCATTGCATGGGGCTCCATGCTTGTGATATCACTATTGGCCTTACCAACAGCTCTTGAGGACTCACCCGAACTGATGCCAAAGAACATAAATCGTTAGCCATCTAATTCTTATTTTTAGGAAGATGGGTGAAGGTATACTGCTTAAACCTCCCAACCAATGTTCTAATATGCTCTAGATATGGTTTCAACCTTCCTTCCCTTAGATCCCAATCTTCATGTTTTGAGAGATGACTAGTCTTGAATCTCCTAACACTTCTATTTCACTAATGCTTAATGCAATCACTGTTTCTAAACCAAAGGCACAGGCTTTATACTTAGCCATGTTATTGGTGACTCTAAACTCCAGCTTCTTAGCAAAAGGAATGACTTATTCAATTGGTGAGACCAGAATAACTCCTATTTTAGCATCATTTCAATTGATAGCTTTGTCAAAGAACATTCTCCATCCCATTATCGAGATTACCCCCAAATGTTCATCTGGTAAATCCAACTCCTATGGTTCATCATCGTCGACCATATTCATGGCCAAGAATTTTGCAACTACTCTTCATTTCACCACCTTCTTGGTGATATACTCAATCTAATTATGACAGTTGGACTAGCCATCTTGCTAGCTTTCCTACCAAAGATGGTAATTCATAAAGATACTTAATTGAATCCTCTTTTGAGACCGCCTTAATCTTATAAGGCTAAAAGTAATGCCTTAACTTTTTCAACAGCACACCATGGCTAAACACGTCTTCTCCACATAATTGTACTTCACCTCATACGATAGCAACTTCTTGCTAAGATAGTAAATGACATGTTCCATATTGTTCTCATCTTCTTGTTCTAGAGTAGCACCAATGGCCTCCTCCTTAAAAGCTAAGTAGAGAATTAGATTCTTGTCAGGTTTTGGTGGTCCCAAAACTGGCAGATTCTACAAATACTTCTCAATCTTCTCAAATGCTTTTTGGCACTGATCATTCCATGTCACTGGTTGATCCTTCTTTAGGAGTCTGAAGATCATTGTACAAACTATCATCAATTTGGCGATCAACGACTGATGTATTAGATCTTCCCAAGAAACCCTCTAACTTCTTTTTCCATCTTACCAACTAACTTTATCGAGGTCTACCTCTATCCCCTTCTTGCCAACTACAAATCCCAATAGCTTTCTGAGGTGACTCTCTTCAGATTCAGTCATAGCTTGTACTTCTCCACTCTGTCTAGGTATCTGTCTAATGCTTCAAAGTGACCATCAGATTTCACCATCATGCCATCTCTATAAACTCCTTGTGTATTATATCATGAAATAGCATCATCGCCATTCATTGGTAGGTTACCTCTATATTCTTCAACTTGAAGGGCATCACCGTCTAACAGTAGATTCTTACTATATAATGAAGGATGTTTTCATCTTGTCTTCGTTGGCCATCATTATCTTATTGTAACCAAAAAACCCATTTACAAAAAAGAATATCACACTGATAGTAGCACTATCTACTAACATATCAATGTGAGGTAAAGGAAAATCATCATTTGATGAGGCCTTATACAAGTCTCGATAGTCAGCACACATTCTAACCCTTCCATCCTTCTTTGGTACTGGCATGATATTGGCTAATAAGATAATTAACCATATTTAGGAACCTAGCTTCAATCTGCTTGCACATTTTTTCCTTGATCTTCTAAACCCATTGTGAATGGGCCTTTCATCCTGTCAGAGTGCTTGCGACCACAACACTATATCAAAGCCTCTTTCGAGGCTTAAAGGAATACAAACGAGCCATGGACATGTCTAGAGAATGGAGTGGCCACCTAATTATTCAATTGGGAATGAATGGGGCAATTCGATCCCTCATTTCGAGACCTAAACTACCCTCATTCCTTCAGAGATGGGTTCAAGAAGTTAGGTACGAGTCTTTTGACTCGCCCGGATGCAAATCTAGCCTCCACTTAGGAAATACCAAATAAAAATAGCTCGTGTTGTTACTTCATCTTCTTAGATTGTTGTTCATTTTATGCACACATCGTTTGTTTTTATCTTTATTAGGCATATGAGGTGATTATTCAATCGCAATAGTTGTATATTCATACAAAGAAAGAGGGAGGAGAATAGATTACATTTCCTTTCAAACACGAGGGAATGGTAAGATGATTACATCAATTGCTCTTCAGCAATAAAATAATAAAAAGATTCTATACATTCATAAATCATACGGAGCCATAATCTAATATCATGGCATTCTAGCCTACATTTTGATAAATTCTATCATGGCAATTCTACCTATTGCTGTTCTAGCATAATTAGTATCAATTATCATTGCGTTTCTAACCTAAAACATGGCATTCTGGTATATTCTAGCCTAATTCAAACAATCATCAATCATAGCATTCACAGGCAAAAATGGTAATTCTGACCTATTCTATGCTGTTTCCTAGCATTCATCAAAGCAAGTAATTTTTTCTAGCATGATTCTAATCATGTGATCTTAAGCATGATTCTAAACATATTCTCCTAGTCATGATTCTAAGCATTCAGAAAGAAAGTAAATTCTTAAGCATGTTTCTAATAAAATGGCGATTGCGGACTTACCTTGACACGTTTATCCATCTTACAAAACAAATTGGGTTAGCACAATTCATAATAACCCTAAACATGCTCCTAAGCGTAAAATTAAACCCTAAACATACTTCTTTTAAGTAGAAAAATTGAAAGAAAAAATGAGAGAAAGGAGAGAATTTTGCTCTCAAGACGTACCTTTTCTGAGTTTAGAGCAATGAAACGCTTGAAAAAATATTTATACTAGAAAAGACTTCTCCAATTCTCGAGCCTCTCTTCAATAAGGAGAAAGATAATTGTATTTGACAATCGGTGTGTATTGCAAAGTGAGAGGAGAGGGGTTTATATAAGAGGGGGTTGAAGATGAAAAAGGAAGTTTTTAAGGCTAATTTATAAAAATAAGCCACAAAGAGCTGGGCCGCCATCTCTAAATGGTTGGGCAGCTATATGATAGTCGGCTGGCCATTAGCCAATAGCTAGGTAGTTGTTAGATGGCTAGGCGGCTATCTTGGACAGCCGAGCAGCTATTTGATGGCCGACTGGTTAATATCCCTTTAGCCCTTTCCTTTTTCATCATCTTTCAATGTAGTCCCTTCATACATTTGTTCCTTCAATTGAGTATAACTTTTCGAATTGAACTTTGATTTGCAATCTATGAATTTCTATGAAAACTAGACATCCACAGCTTCATAACAGTGTATGAGTCATCATTAGTTTCCTCTTGGATTAATTTATGTGATTTTTCAAAGTCACATATCAATTTTCGAGGCTTTTTACCAACTTCTTCTCACCCTTCTCTTCTGGGCCCTTAGGGGTATCTTGATCATTTTCTTTGCTCAACATTCATCTTCATTTCATCATCAAGCTTCAAAAACTTAGTGTCTATAGCTTATATCTTACTTCGAAGAGGTTTGTGAGACACAAAAGTTGACAAAATACTCTTACTTCATCTTTCTTTCTTCCCTCTTGGCATCTTCGCCTTCATTCTTATTCTATCAGACTTTCTCATCATCTCTTTCTCTTCTTCTACTTCTACAAAAAGGTTTGTCCATTCAAGGACTAGTGCGCCCATCTAAGTACTGAGGTGCCCATCTAAGGGTGGATGTGCCCATTTAAGGGCCAATGTGTCCATCTAAGGGCTAGAAAGCATCCTTATGATGCTATGACAAAACACTCCTTAGTGCACCTGCTTATTAGGGTTTCTAACACTCTTCAGTGCACCTACTTTTTAAGGTTTCTAACACTCTTCAGTGCACCTACTTCTTAGGGTTTTCAACACTCTTCAGTGTGCCTCTTCTTAGGGCTTGTGCCTATTCTAAAGGCTTAAAACACTCTTAAGTGTACCTACTTCTTAGAGTTTTCAACACTCTTTAGTGAACCTCTTATTAGGGCCTGTGCCTATTCGAAGGGCTTAAAACACTCTTAAATGCATCTACTTCTTAGGTTTCCTTCTAATGAATGCCCTATAGGAAAACTTCTATCATGCACTGATTTGTGATCTTTAGACCTTCTCATTCTTCATGCCTTCAACTAAGTATCGTTCATACCTTTTTCGATTTCTTTGGACTTTGCATTCACTCAATTTTATGCCCCTCTCTTAGGTATTCTTTATGCTTCTTTGAGGTTTACCAATTTTTTGTATTCATTAGGTTTCATGCCCTTCTTTTGAGTATTCTTTCTTCTATTTTTGATTTCTTCTAGTCCACTGGGGAAATTTCTCGATTTGTCATGTCCTGACATCCTTCATTGTTAAATTCTCTTACATTCGTCATGCTCTTTACTACGGAATTTCTTATCATGTTGTTTATTAGTTGACTCACTACGGATCTTTCCTTTGTCTTTGCAAATTCCTGTAAAATTTAGACATTTTTTGGTGAAGTAAACTCAATTCAAAATTTACCTTGTTTGGTGCGCTCCGCAACAAACTACTTTATAGTATCTAGAGGAATTCTTCCATGCGATTTTGGTTGAAGATTATGTTGATTGATATTACTCTTCTTTACTTGTGAGTTGCTAAACTACTACCATGGCTGGGTGCTTGTCGTTGGCTTTGTTCAAAAAATTTCTTCAGTGTCTTAAGGCCGATGCAGAGTCTTTCTTTTTCTTTTCTCTCTTTTCTCTCTCTTTGACCTTTTACCCTTTATCGTTCGAACTATCTGACTATGAATCCTTCTTCTTTTTTCAAGTCCTTTCTTCAAGGTGAACTTCCTCCTCAGGGCAGATTTCATTCTTCAAGGTGAACATCAAATTTGTTCTTCAAAATTCATTATGTAGGGTAGACTTCAAATTCCTTCTTCATGGTGAAACAAAAGAGATGTCTTTTCAAGGCGGATGCCTTCTTCATGGTAGATGCCTTCTTTGAGGGAGATTCCTTCTTTAAGGTGGATACCTTCTTCAAGATACCTTCTTTGAGGTAGATAGCTTTTTCAAGGTGGATGACTTCTTCGAGAAAGATGCCTTCTTTGGGATAAATTCCTTCTTTGAGGTGGATGCCTTCTTCGAGGTAGATTCTTTCTTCAAGGTGAACATCTTTCTTTAAATGACATGCCTTATTTATGGTAATTGCTTTTGCATATCATGATGTTTAAGAGGAATCTCATCGAGATGAAACTATCTATGCACATCGTGCTGGTTGATAGGAGTCCCATCGAGGCTGAGCTACCTAATTCATACGCCTCGCACATCATGCTGAATTGAGGAGCCTAATCCAAGCGACTTGTGGATCATGCTACTTCCATTGGTTCTCATCAAGACTTAATTACCTTATCAAGGCCACTTGTAGATTGTGTTACTTCCATTGGTTCTCATTGAGATTGAATTCGTTATCGTGCTGCTTCTGTTGGGTCTCATCAAGGTCGAGTTGCACATTGTGCCACTTCTATTGGGTCTCATCAAGATTGACTTGCACATCATATACTTTTATTGTGTCTCATCGAGACTGTCTTACACATCATGGTACTTCTATTAGGTTTCATCAAGACTAACCTGCACATTGTGCTGCTTTTGTTAGGTCTCATTGAGACTAACTTGAACATCGTGCTACTTCAGTTTGTCTCATCTAGACTCACTTGCACATTGTGTTGCTTCTGTTGGTCTCATTGAGACTAACTTGCACATTGTGCTACTTTTGTTGGTTGCCATCGAGACTGACTTGCACATTGTGCTACTTTTGTTGGATCTTATCGAGACTAACTTGCACATCATGCTGCTTTAGTTGGGTCTCATTGAGACCCACTTCCACAACGTGCTACTTTTGTTAGGTTTTATTAAGACTAACTTGCACATCGTGCTACTTTTGTTGGGTCTCATTAAGACTGAATTATAGATCGTGCTGCTTCTGTTGGGTCTCATCGACATTGTCTTGCACATCGTGCCACTTCTCTTGGATCTCATCGAGACTAACTTGCACATCGCATTGCTTCAGTCATCGAGACTAACTTGTACCTCATGCTATTTATATTAGGTCTCGTTGAGATTGTCTTACACATCGTGCTACTTCTATTAGATCTCACTAGGAGGGTCTTGCATATCGTACTACTACTGCTATGTCTCCGTGAGGTGTTGAGCCCATTTCTTTTGCAGTTACCCTCGGTATTTCATATTGCATTGTAATTCTACTCGATTACTTCTGGATTATATACAATTCTGAATTGTGCTTTCTACAAGAAATCATTTTATGTTTCATGTATGCATGATGTCTATCTTGATTATCTTTTTTAACTATGTCCTTCTTGTTGGATTAGACAAGTCGTCAAGAAAATGCTCGTTTGGAGTGAGGGATCAAATGCATTCAAGCTCAAGTCGCTGTTTCTTGATGCTGATAATAATGTTGATGATGAGTGAAGCCTGTCATCGTCGGCTATTCTTTTTCCCTTCATTTCACACCTTCCAATACCTCTTCTCATAATTCAACATGTCTGAGGTTTTTTCCAAGACTCTCCAACCTCTATTGAGGCTTCTAAAGGATGACAACTAGAAGCAGCTCGAATCCAATAGTCTCTGCAATTTGAAATTCCTTCAACATGTAAAGCTTGACATCCTCTTGCTTAAGGATTGCACAACTTGTTGGGAGTCTCGTGACCACGTCTTTCGCTTCAATAGGTAAGAGCTTTACCCCTTGTATGACGAATTCTCTACCATATTCGTTTCTCATTCATTCAATTCTAACGCCATCGATGTCTTGCCAACTTTTCAACTTTCTAGTTTCTACCATGAGCATTTGCATTACAAGAGGTAGAGTGACATTGTCTTCTATCATGTCTTTACTTGAGATGATGGATAGGAGCACATCTGATTAGTGTCGCCTTCTTCAGTTCTTCCTTTTGAAGCAGTTTCTATTGGTCTCTCTGGATGGTCTCAGTGACCTTTATCTTGTGGTCATCATTCCTCAGATGGGCCCAGGTTTCACAGCTATTCCCTTGATTCTAGTTAAGACATTGATCAGACTGGACCAAGTCAACATTAATCCGAGTTAGAGGTTCGGTGGTAGTCTTTTGCTTCTTCAGGTTTTTCTTCCAACCCTAAATTTTGTCTAAGCTGCCCTTTCAGGTTTTCGACTTAGCAGGTTCAATCATTTTTCATTTCATTTTTTTAATGCTCTGATTTTTACCTAAGTTGCCCTCTTCGGGTTTTTTACTATAGCGAGCTTGCCCTAACTTTTGCTTGAGTTGCCCTTTCTGGGTTTTCAACTTAACGGACTTGCCTTCATTTTTGCCTAAGCCGCCTTTTTAGGTTTTCAACTTAGCAGGCTTTTTTTTTTCTTTTTTTCTTTGTTTCTTTTTCTTAGATTTGGTTACAAGAGAGGCTATCTATTCTAGCACCATTTCTTACACTTCATTTGAGATGATTGAGATAATATCTGCCATCATTTTCAAAATGATTAGGGCCATTCTTTGCCCTCTTATTTCATTTCTTACTTAAGATGATTGGACAATGCTTTGCCCCTTACTTCTTTTCACTTCTGAAGATGGATGGGTAATTCTTTACCCCTTATATGGAGATTCTAGTATCGTCTTAGGGAATTTCTTCATCCAACTTCAAAGGCATTATTCTTCTTTCTTTATAGACATCCATGCCAGACAAAATGGCTAACTTCTTCAATAGGTCGTACTTCTTTACCGTTGGTGGCAAAGATGCTTCTTTGATACCCTTAATGGAAATTGTTGGCAGATTTTCTTCTTTTTGACATGTTTTCAATAAACCCAATATCCTCTAATAACAAGTTGAAATGCTAAATGTGAGTTGTGTATCAATTATATTTACATTCAAGTTCCTCAAGGATTTCTCAAATTCAATAGCTTAATGGTAATGAATTGACATCATGATTGTTCACAATTTCAACCCTAAGCCAAAATTATTTCATTCGAGATATTTCGTGTGTATGTGTAGCCAATCATACTTCACTTGTTAAGACTCAGAAAGCTGTATGCAAATAGAAACCAATGATGAATCTCTAAAGATAGGACTACCATAAGCTCGCTTTTCGCACCACTCTCCATTAATGTAGGCTCATCACAACATCAAGGATTATTAGGGCTTTATCATGCTTGTAATGATAGGCTAGGGTCAAGGTATGATAAAGGACTACCATATGTTTGCTTTGCTTTTGATTTTGAGTGGCTACACCCCTACACTATATGCTCAATGGGATTAGCACTCTTTTTTTTCTTTTCTTTCTTTTTCTTCTTTTTCTCCATTTTCTTTCTCTTTCTTTTTCTTTTTCTTTATTCTTTTCTTTTTTTCTTCTTTTTTCGAGCTCAAACTTGTCAACTTCTTTACATTCCCCTATAAGCATGGTTCTCAATGCTTTTTTCTAGAATGTTCATATGTTATGAGTGAAGGGTACTATGTAAGAAAAATTTTTCTAGTGGTAAGATAAATTTTGTGGTTAGACAAAGAAAATACTTGATTAAGCTCAATACGAGACACTAGTGATGATGAAGTAAGTGTAGGTGGCCTTGAAAGGCTTAATAGATCCAAACAAAGTCTAAATCACTTACTTTACATTGTGAAGCATAGGATTTCACATCAAGTGGTGATCAAATAGGTTCTAGAGTCTTGCGAGATCTCAACACCAAGCTTTATTCATGTAAAGTTTCTCTAAGTAATATAAAGTTCCATATTCATGGCTATTGTGCTCATGATTAAAGAATCAAGAAGGAAACTCATCTAACAAAAAGAGTCAAGCAAGCAAATAACACAATCTCATGTATAACTCTATTTCCACTGAGTGTCATAACTTTATCAATGATCATAAAAAGAACACACAACTCACAAATATAACATTCTTAAAATATCATTATTCTTTCTCTAGGTCAGGAATTCTTCCATTATCAATCAGGTCTTGTATCTCATGCCCAAGGCGATGGCATTTGTCAGTGACATGGCCAGTTTGTTGGTGGAAATCATAATATTCATTATGCTTATGGTTAGTCAGTCGTGGGTTTTGTGGAGGCTTTGATGTTAACATAAACAATACAATTTGGTCATGGGGCTGCTCAAATACTTAGATAAGGGTCACTCTAATTGACTAAACTTTATTGGTTGATGCTCTTCTACATCCTCGTCGTCTAACCCGCTAGTTTGGTCATATTGCCCTTGATTTCTTCTAGGATAGTTGTTGTTGTTTCTTTTCTGCTTGGCCTCCAAATCTTCTATTTGGATGCCTGAATTATATAAGTCTTTTAATGTTTTCATTGGAAAGCCTGCAAGTCTGTCATTGATGAAGGCATGGGCTCCATTGATGACCATTCAGACTTGGTCCTTCTCCGCGGGCCTCATGGTTATCTTAGCAGCTTTGGCCCTCCAACGAACAAGATACTCTGAGAAAGTCTCATTGGGCTTTTAATGTATCATCTCCAAATCCCTCAAAGTTACCACGAGTTGGTTGTTGTAGTGATATTATTCTATGAAGTGTTTTGATAGCTCTTCTCAATCTTCTCAAACTCTTGGGAAGATCGTGATACCACACTATCGTATCGCCTTCTAAAGATAGCATGAAATACTTCAAGATATATTCCTTTGTCAAACGAGTGGTGGCCGTGACAGCTGTATACTGTCTCAAGTGTGTCTTTGGATTGCCCTCACCATTAAACTTAGGCCAGTCTGGCAAATGAAACTTAGGTGGTAAATTGTTGTCTCTAATGTGTAAGATGTCATCTAGGTCTTCGACCACTTTCAGCCCCTTCTTCTTCAAGGGGGAATGAACTTTTTTCATGTCTTTAGCCAATTGCTTGACCGATTTAGGTTCTCCTTGATTGATTAGGTTTTTTCTCCTACTTCTGTCTTGGCAAGTCTCACCATCATCATCATGATTACCCTCGGGTGGAGATTGGTTCATGTGATTGGGCCCATTTCGTAAAGCTTCAATGAGTTGGGCCATTTGTCGTTGGTGCTTGGTGATGTCAATCCTCACTTTAGGCATTTTAGCATTGTTGTTATTTGGTGTGCCATTTCATCTTCTTGTGTTGTCAAACGACCACCTCATCTAACCCAAGGAATAATGGTTGTAAAATAGAGGTCTTAATACCATGCATGCATGCATGTATGCGTGATATGATGCATGCTCATACAAGGGCGTAGGAATGCCTTCAGCCTTCCAACCTTATTCCTCTTACACACACGAGATTAAGTCTCTTTCCTAGGATTTTTGGCCTTATTCCCAAGTCATCATCGTGCGATGTAGGAATACAAGAGTCTCTAATTCTAACATTCATGTTGGTGTTGGATTCTTCATGATTATCATAACATGATTTTCAAAACGCCATGATAACCTTAGCTCATGGCACATCTTTCCATTTTGCTCTTATGGGTGACTTGACATGTGGCCTTCGTTCATGGTTCCATGAGGTTTTGAGTTGATGTTATTCTAATCATGGGGAATTTACATCCATAAACATGTATTTTAACATAGGTTTTGGACATTCATACTGTTGGAAAATTCTAAAGTCGTCTATATAGCTTAAGTCTCAAGGGTTTAATGGTATGGGCTTAGAGATGTCCTTTTGGGCCAATCTCTTTTTATACCAATTCAATAGTACGTGCTTAAAGGTGGTGACACCAACATGAGTCATCTAGGAGTCGAATAGAGCCAAAGACTTCTCATGCCAATGTCACACGGCTAGTTTAGGCAATTCGTGCTTATTGTAGTGATGCAAGGACTCATTATACAAACACGAGGTATTAGATTTGGTATTCCCATGAAAATCAACTTCTCTTATCCGTAGTGAAGTTGCCATCACGAACGGGGCTTTCATTTCGCCAGAGCGTTTGTGACCACGACACTGTATCAAAGCCTATTTCGACACTTAAAGGAACACAAACGAGCGATGGGCACGTCTGAAGAATGGAGTCGCCACTCAATTATTTAATTAGGAATGAAAGGGGGCAATCCAATCCCTCGCTTCGGGACTTAAACTGCCCTCATCCCTTCAGAGATGGGTTCGGGAAGTTAGGTACGAGTCTTTCGACTCACTCGGATGTAAATCGAGTCTCCACTTTGGAAATACCAAATAAAAATAGCTCGTGTTGTTACTTAGTCCGCTTAGATTGTTGTTTGTTTTATGCACACATTGTTTGTTTTTATCTTTGTTAGGCATATGAGGTGATTATTCAATCGAAACAGTTGTATATTCATACAAAGAAAGTGGAAAGAGAATAGATTACATTTCCATTCAAACATGAGAGAATGGGAAGAGGATTACATCATTTGCTCTTCAGTAATAAAATAATAAAAATATTTCATACATTCATAAATCGTACAAAGCCATAATCTAATATCATTGCATTCTAGCCTAGATTTTAATAAATTCTATCATGGTAATTCTACTATTGCCATTCTAGCATAATTCATATCAATAATCATGGCATTTCCAGCCTAAAACATGGCATTCATGGCGTATTCTACCCCAATTCAAACAATCATCAATCATATCATTCAAGGGCAAAATAGTAATTCTGACCTATTCTACTCTATTTCCTAGCATTCATCAAAGCAAGTAAATTTTCCTAGCGAGACTCTAATCATGTGCTCTTAAGCATGATTCTAAACATGTTCTCCTAGTCATGATTCTAAGCATTCGCAAATAAAGTAAATTCCTAAGCATGTTTCTAGTAAAGTTGTGATTGTAGACTTACCTTGACACGTTTATCCATCTTGTAAAATAAATTGGGTTAGTACAATTCATAATAATCCTAAACATTCTCCTAAGCATAAAATTAAATCCTAAACATGCCTCTTTTAAGTAGGAAAAATAAATGAGAAAATGAGAGGGAGGAGAGAATTTTGCTCTCAAGACGTACCCTTTCCGGGTTTAGAAAAATAAAACACCTAAAAAAATATTTATACTGGAAAAAACTTCTCAAATTCTCGAGCATGACTTCAAGAGGGAGAAAGATAATTGTATTCGACAATCGGTGTGTATTACAAGGTGAGAGGAGGGGGGGTTTATATAGGAGGAGGGTGAAGATGAAAAAGGAAGTTTTCAAGGCTAATTTTTTAAAATAAGCCACAAAGGGCCGGGCGACCATGTCCAAATAGTCGGGCTACTATCTGATAGTTGACTGGCCATTAGCCAATAGCTGGGCAGCTATTAGATGGTTAGATGATTATCTTGGATAGCTGAGCAGCTGTTTGATGGCCGGCCTGTCAATATCCCTTTGGACCTTTCCTTTTTCATCATCCTTCGATGCAGTCCCTTCAGACTTTTCTTCCTTCGATCATGCATAATTTCTCGAATTCAATTCCTTTTTGCAATCTGTAAATTTCTATGAAAACTAGACATCCATATCTTCATAATGGTATATTACACATTGTCAAATTCCTCTTTGATTAATTTCTATGATTTTTCAAAGTCACATGTCAGTTTTTGAGGCTTTTTACCAACTTCTTCTCACCCTTCTTTTCTTGGCCCTTAGGGGAATTTTGGTCATTTTTTTGGTCAACATTCATCTTCATTTCATCATCGAGCTTCAAAAACTCTGTGTCTACACCTATTCCAATCCCAACATCCTTAACTTCCGCTTGATTGATTTCATATGCAAATAAGTTGAAATTGTGTGCTCAATGATACTTCTATTGGTTCCAAGTATGTCATCATAAGACTAGGCGAACACTTCTTCGTGTTTCTTTAAAAAATTTTCAAATCTCTCTCTCTTTCTATCTCTTCAAGAGTTCTATCAAGTGTAATGCATATGTTCTTTAGTTTTTCAATTGTACCAAGATTAATGTCATGAGTTTGAATGGTATTGATGTCAAATATGCTAATGAAATGCAAATTATCACGCACAGTTCCATTAGAAACGACATTACACAAGTAAGCAAATTGATTTTCATTGTATTAAACTTGGAAACATATACTATCTTTCTCATCAGGCATAAATATTTCCTTATAGTAGATGTCTTTGATCCCCTCTTCAATAAAGGCAGCAAGGTCAACAAACGAATCAATTGGTGGCGCTTGATCCTGAAGCTTCTCTTCCTTAGGCTTCTTCTTCATGGTCGCCTTTCTAGTGGATCATTCTTATTGCTCAAGCTTGGACTTTTCCCTTCTTTTGGCTCTCTTGGCCTAACTCAATCCACCCGTTTCTTTAAAAGGGTTCATTACTTCTTCCTCAATCAAGCCTGACCCAATCTTGTTTTTCATGGGGGGAGGTACTCAGTTGTAGTTGGGTAATGGGGTTGCTTCTTATGTTAGGCTCTTCCAGCTTTGGATCGGGAATTTAGCCATTGTGAATCAAGTCTTAGATCTCATGGTAGAGATGAGTGCAACTGTTGGCCTTGAGGCCGATCACTTGGTGAAACTCGTACTTCTCGTGATACCTTTGATTCCTTGGCAACGGATTTGAAAGCTGCCTTGGTGGCAATAACTGTAAGATCCCTTCGGCTTTCAATCTGGTAAAGATTTTTGACAATGGCCTTCCCAAACGACTGAACTTCCTTTGTTGGGTAACGACTTTCATCTTAACATGCTTTATCCGAGGCCCACTAGCTTGATGGTAATGCCCTTGATTTCTTCGAGGGTAACTATTGTTACTTCTCTTATGCATAGCATCCAATCTTCTATTTGGATGCCTGAATCATACAAGTTTTCAAATGTTTTGGATTGAAAGCCTGCAAGCCCATATCTTTAATGAAAGCATGGGCCCCATTGATCATTAGATGGACTTGGTCCTTCTTCACGGGCCTCGTGGTCATCCTAGTAGCTTTGGCCCTCCAACAAACTAGGTACTCCAAAAGCCTCATTGAGCTTTTGACAAGTCGCCTCCAAATTCCTTAACGTTACCCCGAATTGGGTATTGTGGCGATATTGTTCAACAAACTGCTCTGATGGCCTCTCCCAATCTTCTTGAACTCTTTTGGGAAGGTCATGATAGCATACTACCCCATCATCTTCTAAAGATGGCATGAAATACTTCAAGATATACTCCTTTGACAAAGAAGTGGGAGCTATGACAGCAACACACTATCTCAAATGTGT
Organism: Boswellia sacra; assembly: GCA_013180625.2. Taxonomy (NCBI): domain Eukaryota; kingdom Viridiplantae; phylum Streptophyta; class Magnoliopsida; order Sapindales; family Burseraceae; genus Boswellia; species Boswellia sacra. The sequence continues at coordinate 248,921 of SNVD02011673.1, forward strand.
CTTTAGATTGCCCTCTCCATTGAACTTGGGCAAATCTGGCATGAAAAATTTCGATGGCAAGTCACTATCTCCAATCAATAAAATGTCATCTAGGTCTTTGACCCCTTTCAACCCCTTCCTTTTCAAGAAATATTGGACATTCTTTATGTCCTTAGCTAATTACTTGATCGATTTGGGCTCATCTTGGTTGGCTAGGCTTTTCCCACTTTCCTTGCTTTGGCTAGTCTCACCCTTACCACCACCATTACCTTTAGGCAATGGCTAGGTCAAATGGTTAGGTCCATTTTGTAGAGTTTCAATGAGTTGGGCCATTTGTTGTTAGAGTATGGTTATTTCAGCTCTCAATTGGACCATCTCTTGATTATTATTGTTATGTGTGGCCATTTCAACAACTGGTTCCTCTTGTCCTGTGAAACGACCACCTCGTCTAACCTAGGCTATGATGGCTGTAAAACAAAGGTGTTAATACCATTCATGCATGCATGTATGCATGATATGATGCATGCTCATACCAGGACATAGGCAAACTTTTAGCCTTGTAACCTCATTCCTCCCACACACGGGAGGTCGAGCCTTTTTCCTAGAATTTTTAGCCTCATTCCCAAGTCATTATCATGGGATATGGGAATGCAAGATTCTCTCTCATAATTCGAACATTCAAGCTAGTGTTGGATTCTCTATGATTATCATAACATGGCTTCTAAACATTATAATATCCTTAACTCATAGAACATGCCCTCATTTTGTTCTTATGGGTCATTTAACATATGGCATTCATTCATGGTTCCATGAGGTTTGAGTTGATGTTATTCTAATCATGTGAAATTTTCATCCATCGATATGCATTTCAACATAGGTTTTACACATCCATCCTATTGGAAATTTTTAGATTCGTCTACATGGGCTTGAGTCTCAAGGGTCCAATGGTTTGGGCTCCTTTGAGCGAGAGATGTCCCCTTAGGATGGCCTTTTTTTATACCAAATCAATGGTATGTGCTCAAAGGTGGTAACATCAACATGAGTCATCTAAAGGTCGAATGGAGTCAAAGACTTCTAATGCCAATGCCACACAACTAGTTTAGACAATTCGTGCTCATTGTGTGCAAAGTGTAGTGATACAAGGACTCAAAAAACCAAAATAAACTATTAGAGTTTGGTGTCGCAATCGAAATCAACTCCTCTTATCCCCAGTGGAGTCGCCACTTATTGAATGAGGCTTTCATCCTGCCAGAGTGTTTGCGGCTATGACACTGTGTCAAAGACTCATTTGAGACCTAAGGGGCACAAACGAGCTATAAGCACATCTGGAATGGAGTCATCACTCAATTATGCAATTAGGAATGAATGGGGGCAATCTGATCCCTCGCTTCGGTACCTAAACTACCATAATCCTTTTAGAGATGGGTTTAGGAAGTTAGATACGAACCATTCGCCTCGCCCGGATCTAAATCTGGCCTTCACTAGGGTATACCAAATAGGAATAGCTTCGGTTGTTATATAGTCCACCTAAATTATTCGTTTTATACACATTTTCCAATTTTATCTTTATTATTCATGCGAAGTGTATTTAGCCAAAGTAGTTGTCTATTCATACAAAGAAACAGGCAGGAGAATGAAATTTACATTTCCTTGCAAACATGGGGGAATGGGAGTAGGATTACAACAATTTGTTATTCAATAATAAACTAAAACTACTTCTAGCACTTCAAATATTCAAAGATAAGATATAACATATTCACACATATCGTATATTCAATCCAATGAAAACAATTCAAGACTCGATAAATAAGGAATTCCTCACCATCATACGTGAGCCTATTAAATATTTATCAAGCCTCTCCAAGCATATATTCATTATATATTTATTCTAATTATTCATTCTAAGTGATGGTCCCTCACCATCAATGTGATTTTATCACCACTTCATGGCATCATCCAATTATTCAATCATATTTCTAAACATGGTAATTAATCAAAATAAATCAATCAAGCAATTAAAATTCAATACAAAGCCATAATCTGGAATCATGGCACTTCTACCTAGATTTGATAATTCTATCATGGTAATTCTACTTATTGCTATTTTAACATAATTCATAACAATTTATAGTATCATGGCATTTCTAGCCTAAGCATGGCAATTGTAGCCTAAGTCAATTAATCATAACAAAACATGGCTATCCTAACCCAACTCTATCATTCAATCAAGATAATCATGGCAAGTCTAATCAATCAAAGCAATTCTTGCCTATTTTATGCTATTTCCTAGCATGCTTCAAAACAATCATAAGTTTAATTCTTAATCATAATTCTATCATGTTAAGAATTACCATGTTTCATGCAAACAACCCTCTAATTCCCTTTTTCGTGTATTTTTTTACTTTGGATCCTCATACTGACAAGCAATTTCGAGTGCATGATTTCTATATTTGTAATTTTTGTTTAGAGTTGAATAAATGATGACATAGAAATAAATTTGAATGTAAATTGATCAAAATTGCACAATTTAAGGCGCAGTGTAGTCAACTGAAAATAGAATATTTTCACTAAGTCTTTAAAATCCGTTCACATAACTGATTACCTTGATTATACATCATGAAAAGTTAAAACACAGAAGTTTATACATGGAAGCTAAATGGACAAAAGAAAGAAATCAACAAGAAGGAAACCTATGGTGACAGTCCTCACTCATCATCATCATCACCATCATCAACAGAGAAGGTAGCAACCTGAGCCTGAAGGTGCTGAATCTCTCGCTCCTAACGAGCATTCTACTGACAACTTGTCCAACCCAAGCAAGAAGCCTATAGTTAGAAAAACTTTTAAGATAAAAATCATGCATTCATGACGCATAGAGTAGTGTTTTACCTGATACTGGTGAGACATTTGTAAGACGTATCTGTGAGAAGCAGCTTGCATCTGGAAAACACGCTCCATGGAAGATCATGGAACCTATATTGCATTGCATTTTTTATGACCAATGGATATTTGAGGAATAATAGAAAACTTGAAGAATACATGGTTAGAAGACTTACCAGAGTGGTATCATGAGGAACAAAAGGAACATGCATGGTCAAGTCCTGAGTGATCACATGGCCACTAATCTGCCTGCTGGCATCCAACGTGTAGACTACTTTACTGGGGTAGGCCTTTAGGTTGGCAATCACATGACCAGCTGGAACAGTTGGAGTGGCTATAGGGGCTGAAGGCTGATGCGACTACTCAGTAGCAACAGCAAAAGAGGCAGATGTGCCAGTGCCAGAAGAAGAAACCCTCGATCTCTTCCTATAACGGGCAGAAGAGCTATCAGCATGGCTGGAAGAGCCACGAGCAGTACTAGCAGAGGGCTGAGGAACCTTATCAGCAGATTGGCCTGGCCTAGTATATAACAATATGGCTGGAGCCCACTCAGCATAAGAAAATACCATTACTGGGAACTCAATCTCGTTTAAGTGAATGCCAGTTGCGTAATTTGGCACATTTGGCTCCATAGCCAAGTTAGCTAAGTCTATCCTTAGAACTGATAGAGAAGGAGGAATCAGACGATGCTTTGGGCCTTCAAACCAATCCCATATGCGGTCACCTAAATATCACATCATGCTATCAATGCATAGGAGAAGGATACAGTAGTTGACAAAGGGGGTAGCAACCTACATAGCAACTAAACAACTCTCAACGGGCCCCCACCACTCAAAATGAATCTACGAAGAGTAGAAACATAGTAAGATTATAATATGGATAAGAATGAAATACTAACTGCAATGTCTTTTACATTGTCCTAGGTCATTGTGTGGATGTAATCACAAAAAAAGTCCAGCTCATGGGATCTATCGAGCTCTACACGATATGGCTACACTCTAATAGCAAATGGCCCAGCTCATTAAAGCACGCCAAACTAGGCCCAACCACATGAATCCACCTCCATATGATCATAGTGGTGGTGAAAATGGCAAGACAAGCCAAGGTGGGGATAAAGGGAAAAGCCTAGTTAATCCAGAACCTGAATCAGTCAGGCAGTTGACCAAGGACATGGAAAAAGTCCAATCTTTTTTTAAGAAGAAAGGGTTGAAGGGGGTCGAAGATCTAGACAACATCATACTTACGGGAGATCAAAACTTGCCTCCAAAGTTTAATTTATCAGACTTACCCAAATTCAACTAAGAGGGGAATCCCAAGATACCTTTGAGGTAGTATACAACCATCATGGCTACTGCTCCTTTGAGGAAGGAGCATATATTGAAATACTTCATGCTATCCTTAGAAGACAATGCGGTAGCATGGTATCATGACCTTCCAAAAAGAGTTCGAGAAGATTGGGAGGAGCTTTCCCAATAGTTTGTGGAGCGGTATTGCCACAATACCCAATTGGGGATAACATTGAAGGATTTGGAGACAACAAGGCAAAGGCCCAACGAGACTTTTTCGAAGTATCTAATTCATTGGAGGGCCAAGGCAGACAAGATGATCACCAAGCTTAGGAAGGACCACGTTCGCATGGTGATCAATGGGGCCCACAATTTTATCAAGGATAGACTAGCGAGCTTCCCTATCAAGACATTTGAAGACTTGTATGACTCAAGAATCCAAATAGAAGAGTTAGAATCCAATAGAAGAGAAATAACTACCCTGGAAGAAGTCAAGGTCAGTATCACCAAGCTAGTGGGCCAAGCACGAAGGATATTTAGGTGAAAGCAGTTACCCAGCAAAGGAAGTTCAGTCGTTTAGGAAGACCACTTTCCAAAATCTTTACAAGGTTGAGAGCTGAAGGGATCTTGCAGCCATTGCCACCATGAGAGCTTCCAAATCCGCTACCAAGAAATTGAAGGCATCATGAGAGGTGTGAATTCTATCAAGTGACCGATCACAAGACTAATGATGACACTTGCCTTCACCATCAGATCCAAGATTTGATCGATAAGGGCCAGATTCCCGACCTAGAGACACATGAGCCTAATACAAGGAGCCACCCACTACCCAATTACAATCGGATGCCTCCTCCATCAACCAACATGATAAGGTTAGGCTTGACTGAAGAGCAAGTCATGAACTCTTTCAAAGAAAGTAGATGAAACAAGGCTGTGAGAGCCAATAGAAGGGAGAAATCCAAGCTTGAACAAACCGCTAGAAAGGTGGTCTCAAAAAAGAAACCTAAGGCTAAAGAGCCCAAGGTCTAAGAACCAAAGGAGATCATTGAGAGGGTGGAAGATGAGCCCATTCCTTTGGCAGCCAAGATTCACACCAAGAAGGGTGGATAGACTAGTATGACAGTGAAGGGAGTCAAGCGAAGCCTAGAACTCAAACTTGTGAACCTTAGTGACCAAGAAAGTTCACAAGAAGAAGAAGAAAAAGAAGTTGAAATGACACCTATCGAAAAGAAGTCCATGCCATCCAACTCCTTTGGCAAGAAATGGATGGCCAGAAAAGGGGCTAGAAAAGGCCCACCATCTAAAAGGCTTAAAGTGAAGAAAGGTAGTCAAGTTAGGAAAGGGAAGCAAGTTACGAGCCTTGACCAAAAAGAGAGCTTGCCCATAAGCTGTAAGGAGGCAAGATTTATAGGGATTTGGGATGACATCCCTAAAGTCAAGACCCTTCCAAACTTTTGGGCCAACTTTAGTACTGATGAAGACGAAGAGGTGAGAGTTGAGGAAGAAACATTGAGGGGTAAGAAAGAGAATGTCTAAACAGTGACAAGGAGTGGTAGATTTTACCATGAGAAGGAGAATGAGAGAATAACAATGAGAAAATAATTGAAAAAACAGTTGAGAAAGGCAAAGAAATTGCCAAGGAAGAAGCCAAATAAAAGGAAGATCAAGTGATCAAGCAATTAAAGAAGATTCAAGCCAATGTCGGCATCTGAGTTTTGCTAATATCATCCTAGAGGCATAGAGAAGCCATGGCAAAGGCTTTGGCGGAGGTAGAGATATCAATGGATGCCACTACAAATGAAGTGTTAACTACCTTGAGGGGAGGAACACCCAAGGGCGTAAATGAGAAGAGTGTGATCACCTTTACTGATGAAGATCTACCTTTCAAAGGAAGGAATCATAACAGACCATTGTTTATCATTATAGAAATTGGTGGGAAGACATCTCCTTGCATCATGGTGAATGATGGGTGCACCATTAACATTATGCCTAGGAAGATATTGCGCAAGTATGGGGTCAATAAAGATGAACTTGAGCCTTGCGAGATGGTGATCAAGGCTTATGATGACTCAAAGAGGAGTACCATTGGGATATTTAAGGCATTAGTGAAGACTGAGTTGATTGAATTTATGACAAAATTCTTAGTCCTCGATATTCCAATCACATTTGCTGCCTTGTTGGGACGAGAATGGTTCCATCCACTTGGTGGGGTTCCTTCCACCTTACATCAGAAGATTCGATTCAACATGGATGGGGAGATTGTGACCATTCATACAACCTCAACAATTGCACCAGCTACTTTAAGTGTAAAGGTTGGAGAAATACCTTACATGGGTGGCTTTCAAATGGCCATGATTGATGAAATCAGCCTGATTGTAGCTAGGATAATCAAGAAGCAAGGATACTTGCCATGAACTGGGCTTAGGAGGAATGGACATGGCTTACCATCATTTCCATACTTCAAAGGCCAAACCTCTTCTAGGCCAAACCTCGAGAAGAGGTTTGGCCTACAATTCTTAAGGAGAAGACGAAGACTTTGCGTCCTAAAAAGAGGGATTCATTAAGTTTGTCAAGGCCCAAGACACAAAGTATGTGGGAGTTGCTGAACCATGGGTTTTCAAGGGATTGTTGAAGCATGAATTTGAGATTTTCAAAGATATCCTTCAGGCAGGAGTCTCCAAGGGGAATGACTTAATTGGAGAAAAATAGAAGATGGCTATCAAGGAGGAGAAACCTCAAGACCAAGCACCACCACTAGACCCATCCGTCAACCTTGCTGCTTTCATAGAAAAGGCAATCAAAGATGTATCTTATGAGGATGTGTTTGTACCTAACCTCTTGAAGAAGAGGACATTGTTTATGTTTATAAGTATGATATAATAAAGAATCAATTTGCTTACTTGTGTGATGTCTTTCCTAATGGCATTGTGCATCATAATTTAAATTTCACTAGCATATTTGACATCCATACCATTCAAACTCATGACATTAATCTGGATACAATCGAAAAACCTAAGAACATATGCATTGCACTTTATACAGCTCCTAAAGAGAGAGAGAGAGATTTAAAAATTATTGAAGAAACTTGAAGAAGTCTTTGCCTAGTCCTATGACGACATGCCTGGAATCGACAAAAGCATTGCTGAGCATACAATTCCAACTTATCTGTATATGAAGCCGGTTAAGCAAAAATCAAGAAGGATAAGACCAAAGTGGGCTCAGAAAATCAAAGAGGAAGTCTCTAAGCATATTTAGGTTAAGTTTCTAGAAGTGGTGAAATATCCAGAATGGTTAGCTAATATTGTGCTAGTACCAAAGAAGGACGGAAGGGTTTGAATGTCTATGGATTACCGCGACTTGAACCAGGTCTCACTGAATGATGATTTCCCTTTGCCTCACATCGATGTATTTGTAGATAGCACTGCTGCTACTGTAATTTTTTCTTTCATAGATGGGTTTTCTAGATACAAGTAGATAATGATGGCTAATGAAGATAAGATGAAAACATCCTTCATTATGAAATGTAGGGGCCCCTTACCAATGAATGGCGACGACGTTGTTTCAATGAGATGATGCATAATGAGATAAAAGTTTATGTGGATGACATGATGGTAAAATCTGAAACTCAAGAGGGACACTTAGAGGCCTTAGACAGGCTCCTAGAAAGGGTGAAGAAATACAAATTGCAGCTAAATCCGAAGAAGTGTGTATTCGGAGTTACCTAAGGGAAGCTGTTGGGGTTTGTTGTTGGCAAGAATGGGATAGAAGTAGACTCATAAAAGGTTAAGGCCATTACGCAGATACTATCACCCAAGACTGAAAAAGAAGTTTGAGGGTTTATAGGGAAGATCCAGTATATCAGTCGATTTATCTCTAAATTGACAACGATTTTGCAGTGATCTTCAGGATTTTAAAGAAGGATCAATGGTAGAGTAGAATTTTTAGTGCCAATAGGCATTTGAGAGGATTAAGAAGTACTTGCAGAATCTACAAATTTTGAGACCATCAAAACTTGGGAAGAATTTTATTCTCTACCTAGCTCTAGAGGAGCAGGCCATCAGTGCTATGGTGGCATAGGAAGACAAGAAGGGTGTCGAGCTAGCTATCTATTATCTTAGCAAGAAGTTGCTGCGTATGAGACAAAGTATAGCTATGTGGAGAAAGCATGCTTGGCCATGGTTTGGCTCTTAAAGAAATTTAGGCATTATTTTCAGTCCTATAAAATTAAGGTTGTCTCGAAGAAGAATCAAATGAAGTACCTTTATGAGACACTAGCATTAGTGGGAAAGTTAGCAAGATGGCTAGTACAATTGTCAAAATTTGACATTATGTCACCAAGAAGATGGTGAAGGGAAGAGTAGTAGCGAAATTCTAGGCTACAAACCCGATCGATGACGATGAACCATGGGAGTTGGAATTCCCATATGAACATCTAGGGGTAGTCTCCATGGTGGGATGGAGGATGTTTTTTAACAGAGTTGTTACTCGCAATGGTGCTAGAATAGGAGTTATTCTAGTGTCACTGACTGAAGAAGTCATTCCATTTACCAAGAAGTTGGAGTTCAAAGTCACCAACAATATAGCTGAATATGAAGTCTGTGCCTTTGGTTTGGAAATTGTGATTGCTATGGGCATTGATGAAATAGAAATGTTAGGGGATTCAAAATCGGTCATCTCTCAAGCTAATGAAGATTGGGATCTACAAGAAGGGAAGCTAAAACCGTACCTTGAACACATTAGAAGGTTGATTGGGCACCTTTACCCATTTTCTTAGAAGTGAGAATCAGATGGTTGATACATTGGCTTCGATGGCATTAGTTTTGGTGAGCACTTATGAATTATTAGTGAGCCCAATAGTTATATCACAAGCATGGGGTCCTTATTATACAGAACCTTATGTAATGAAAATTAAAGTGGATGAGAAGCCATGGTTGTATGACTTTAAAAGATATTTAGAAGAGAGGATTTTGCCTGATGAGGCCAGTGAGAAGGATAGGGCTATGTTACAAAAGTTGGCTGAACTATTTACTTGTCATCAAGGGGTGATGTACAAGAGAATGCCAGAAGGGATGCAACTAAGGTATGTTGATGGGAGAGAAGCAAGGAGGCTGATGGAAGAAATCCATTAATGGTGTATGTGGGCCACACATGAATAGACTAGTGCTCGCGAAGAAGATTATAAAGCAATGCTTTTACTAGCTAACCATGGAGATAGACTGTGTTTGATTTGTGAAAAAGTGTCACCAATGTCAGATCAATGGAAATTTGATTCATTAGCCACGCTTGGAGCTATAAGGAATGAAAACATTATGGCGCTTTTTTGTATGGGACAATGACGTTATAGGCGAAATAAGGCCGTCAGCCTCTAATGGGCATCGATATATGGTGGCGGCGATTGATTACTTCAGCAAATGGATAGAAGTCGAGTCCTGTAGTCAGCTAGGGGCAAAGTAGATGGTGAGGTTTATTAAGAAAAGCATCATATGCAGATTTCAAGCACCACACCCTGTCTACCAACGGGGTTCATTTCCAGGCAAAAACTAAGGCCTTGTGCTAAAAGTATGAATCGAGCACCATAAGTTGTTTCTGTATAGGCCATAAGCTAATGGAGCAGTATAAGTAGCCAAAAGAAACATCAAGAAGATGTTGCCTAAGGTGATGCAGACATATAAAGATTGGGCATAGAAGTTTGTATTTGTGTTACAGGGTTATAGAACAACACCCAAAAGTTTGACAGGCATGACACCTTTCTCGTTGGTTTATGGTTCAAAAACGGTCCTGCCAATCGAGATAAGAGTGAAATCAATGAGGGTTCTAATTGAAACATAAGTTCTTGAAGGGGAGTGGATTCGTAATAGATATAAACTGTTGGCCTTGATTGATGAGAAGAGAATGAAGGCTAGATACCACATGCAGTTATACTAGAAGCGGGTTGCTAGAGCCTTTAACAAAGGAATAAAGGCAAGGAAGTTCAAAGAAGGGGAGTTGATCCTTAAGTGAGCAAGGCCAGGTGTATTTGATTTGAGAGGGAAGTTCAAACCCAACAGGCAGGGTCCATTTGTTGTGCCGAAGGTCATGTCTGGCGGAGCCATCATTCTATCATACATGGAAGGGAACGAGTTCACTAAACCCATTAACATAGACAGGATGAAGAAGTATTATCTATGAACAAAAAGGAAAGTGAGACAAAAAATAATTAATTAGAAAACTAGAAATGGATGATTAATGACAGGAGTTGTCTCATTGGGCACATGTTGTTCAAACGACAAAAGATTGTACTTTTAATAATGACATGAAATAGTTTGGAATAAATATGCCTTTTGAAATGTCTTATTATATATTCTACATAATAACAATAGGAAAACATCAAACATCTAAGCCGATCAAGAAACAAACAATGTCGCCTTTACCTCTTCGATGGACTACGAATGGGTTCACTATATTGCTCGCGGCATTGTCTAGCTCGACTCATAGGATTAGGAATAGAAGCCTAAAATGTCAAGCAATCCTTGTACTGGTCGTCTTTTTCAAAATCAAGACCATGGAATAGATTCCTCTCAATGGTACGATGTGGCCAAGAAGCCTTCACACGTTCTAGATAATGAGCAAGCAGTCTCCCAGGATCAAAAGCAGTCGATGTATTCACAATCCTCTATTTGAATCCAAACTGTTGACGTGGTCTAGCAGGATCACAGAATGAACTATGGGTGAAACCTGCCAGAGGCACGCATGCCATATATGTTCTTATAGTCACATGCTCCAGCCTCTACCATGGACAATGCCAGCGAATCTGAGTATCAGGAATGACTCAAAGCTAGTCGATCCAACAGAATTTCTCTCAAGTCTCCTTCTCATATCAACTATAATGGGAAATATCCCATTTGGGTAGTGCTAAAATAGATAATCTCTCTTGTAACCAGATCTAAGAAAAAGAAACAAAGAAAAAATAAGAAAAAAAGCCCGCTAAGTCGAAAACCGGAAAAGGTAGCTTAGGCAAAAATTAAGGCAAGCCCGCTAAGTTGAAAACCTGAAAGGGTAGTTTAGGCAAAAGTTAGGGCATGAGAAAAAAGAAAAGCCCCCTGAGTTGAAAACCCATAAAGGGCGGCTCAGGCAAAAGTTAGGGCAAGCTCGCTAAGTCAAAAACCTGAAGAGTGCAACTTAGGCAAAAATCAGTGCGTTAAAAAAAGAAAAAATGATGGTGACTGAACTCGAAAGCTTAAGGAATACCTAAACAAGTAGAAGACTGCCATCAAACCTCTGACTCAGATTCATCCTGACATGATCCAAGCCAATCAGTGTTTCAGCTAGAAAAAAGGGAACAGCTATGAAACCGAGTCTCATCTGAGGAATGATGGTCACAAGATGTGGATCTCCGAGAGCATCCAGTGACACCAGTAGAAATTATGAAAGAAGGTGGAATTGAATAAGGTGAACCAACCAGATAAAGTCCTGTCCATCATTCCAAGCAAAGGCATGATGGAAGATAATATCACTCTACCACCTCTAGTGTAAATACCCGTGGTGAAAATCAGGAAGTCGAAGAAATGGGCAAGATCGGATGTTGATGGTGTCTAGACGGTAGGAAGAATAAGGCTTTCAAAACTGGATGAGTGACGATTGAGTATCGTAGAGAATTCCTCATACAGAAGGCAAAGTTCCTACTCATTGATATCGAAGACATGATTGCGAGATCCCAGAAGGTTGTATAGTCCTTAAGAAAAGAGACGTCGAGCTTGACGTGATGAAGGAACTTCAAATGATAAAGATTGACAGATTCGAGTTGTTTATAGTCTTCATCTTTTAAAGGCTTTAAAAGAGACTGAAGGATCTTGAGAGAAGCCTTAGACATGTTGGATGGCACGAAAAGGCATTGAGAAAAGGGAAAAGAAGTCTCTTGAAACAAGAGAAAAGTACAATAAAGTAGTAAAGAGGAACAACACTTAAATAGTGCACAAAACAAGACAGAAAAGGAAGAATCACCGGAGAACCATCGGCTAATTGTTGTATGACTGCCAGCCAACTATCTAATAGCCGCCCGATGTTCTATTGGCTAGCTAGTGGCTATTAGGGCTAAACGGACCATTGACCCGCCTCTCATGTGACCTTTCGACTTTCAAAACACGTACTGACAAGTGATTTCGAGCATGTGGCTTCCAAATTTCATAGCTTTATTCAGAATTGAACAGATGATGATGTAGAAACAAATTTGAATAAATTTGGATGTACACTTAGCACAATACACAAAGTGTATGGAATCGAAAATACAATCTTTTTTCTTTTTATGTGAATAGTAATTTTTCCAAAAAAAAGGATGGAATCGAAAATAGAAAAGTTTCACTAATTTTCTAAAAATTTTTTACATTTGATTGTACATCATAGAAGTTCGTACATATAAGCAAAATAAACAAAAGAAACCATGAAAGAAGTTGATGGTGACAATCCTTACTCATTGCCATTGTTGTCCATATCGAAGAAGAAAGCAGCAACCTGAGCTTGAAGACGCTCAACCTCATGCTCCAGATGAGCAACTTCTTGACGACTTGTCTAACCAAGCAAAAGAATCATATAGTTAGAAAAGCTATTAGAATAGAAATTATGCATAGATGAAGCATATGAGGGTATTCTACCTGATACTTATGTGACATCTACAAAACATATCCATGACAAGCGGCCTGCATATGTAAAACTCACTCTGTGGAAGATCATGGTACCTGTATCGCATTGCATTTTTTATGATTAATGATTGATTAAAGAATGACAGAAACTTAAGAAACACATACTCAAAAAACTTACCAGAGTAGTGTTTTGAGGAACAAAAGGAGCAGGCATGTTTGAATCCTCAGTAATCATATGATTGTTGATCTATCCACTGGCATCCCATGTATAGACAACGTTACTGGGATAAGCCTAGAGGTCACTAATCACACGACCGGTTGGAACAATTGGGGTAGCTAAAGGAGCTGGAGGTGGACATGGCTTCTGAGTGACAATGGAAAAAGAAGTTGATATGCCAGTACCTAAAGATGAGGCTCTTAATCTCTTCCCATGATGGAAGAGCCACTGGTACGATTGGATATAGCAAGGGGATGAGGAATCTCATTAGTAGATTAGCCAGGTCTAGTGTGTAACAAAGAGCCTCGAATCTAGTCGACGTAAGAAGTCGTCATGAGTGGGAACTTGATCTTGTTCAAGTGAATCCCGATCGTTTAATCTGACACCTATGGCTCCATAGCCAAATTAGCACATCATATTATTCACACAAGGAAGGAGGATACAGTACAAGCTGAAGGGGGAAGCAACCCTCATAGTCACAAACCAATTCTCCTCAGGACCCCACCACTCAGAGTGAATCTATGAAGAATAGAGAAACATGGTAAGATTCTGATATAAATAAAAGTATTAATTGTAATGTCTTTTTACCTTGTCCCAAGTCATCATATGAATGTAATCACTAAAGAAGTCTAGCTCATGACACCTCTCAAGCACTGCACAACATGTAGTCCACCTTTTCATCTGTCGGAAGGAAGAATCCTTAAAAGTAGAAAGAGGAGATGGTAGAACTCCTAACTTGTATGCCCACATCTATCATGGATAGTACAAAGCCATAAATGGAAGTCATATGGACAAAATATGAAGGTGTAGGGGAGAAAGAAGTTACCTTAAAAAGTGAAGCAAATCTTGTGATCCTAACAACGCCTCGGTAGGCTCGATCCAAACCAAAATACAAGTGGTCGAGAGCAGCATGACCCTAGTCGAAATCCCTCACTCGATTGAGATCCTAGAGGACAAGAAGTAAAGTCAAAGCAGTTGTGTTTGACAAATTGGCGAAGAGCGTCATACTGAGTAGGCAGACAATGAAGCTGTGAGCATATTGGTCTACCTCGACTGGAGACAGGTTGGATCTTCTTCTCCAATATTCGTACAAAGGAGCATATCAAATGCCCATGTTGCTCTTGATGTTCACCTCATACCCTAAAAGCTATCGAATCAAATTCTGCTGATCCCTCGAATATGCAATACATGTGTTAATGGGAATGGCCTCCCCACCACATGGGAGGTCGGTCAAGGCAACAATGTCCAAAGGCATGATAGTCATCTCGCCAACTGAAAGATGGAATGTATAGGTCGTGCCCATCCACCTCTCGCATAAAGCAACTAATGCTCGACGATCAGTGTATTGCAGGGTATGCAAAAGACAAGTGATAAATCGTAGAAATTGGTATAAGCAATCCTACTCCTAACAGCCTCATTCTCTATATCTAGAAACCAACTATGGGCTCCAAAAAATGACCCACACATCTTGTTCTCATGGTATTCCTATAGCAAGAAATTGAAGTCTTTACATGAATACATGCCTAGAAAATGCGAAGAAAATGAAAAACTGGAGAATGAAAAATAGTACATACCAAACGGATGGTGTGGGAAGCCACGTCGTAGAGAATCGACACCTCTTGGTCTTTTGAAAGACCTTTTAACGTCGACTTCTAGAATGGATTGGTCTCATTTAAGTCGAGGTGGACTGGATGGCCTGCCATTGGGAAGAGGAAGTCGAGACAAAGATGTGGGAGAAAACTAGAAACGAATTGGATGAAAAACAAAAAAGTTATGCGCAAATGAAGCTGAGAAAAGATAGAGAGACCTCATAAAGGTCCTCAGCCACCGAACGATAGTCAAATCATCAGCTGACTGATCGTCGGGCGACTGTCAAACAATTAGGTGACTGTCTGACAACCACCCGACCATTCCTTAAGTGAGGGACAGAAAGGGAAGGGAAGAAAGAAAAAAATAAGAAACAGAGAAAGGAAAAAAGAGCCAAAAAGAACAAAGAAAAGAAAGAGAGAAAAGAGAACAAGAAGAAAAAGAGAAAGGAAGGAAAAAAGAAAAAAATGGGGGATTCTTCATTGATCCCAAGACACCAATAAAATTTTGAACGAACCAGTGACAAGCCACGACCATGGTAATAGCTTAGCAACTCACAAGGAAAGAAGAGTAACATCAGTCGATAAAATCTTCAATCGAAATCACATGAAAGAATTCCTTTAGATACTAGAGAGCAATTTGCTGAAGAACACATCAAATAAGGTAAAAATTTAAATCAATTTTACACCATCAAGAGATGTTTAAATTTTATAGGAACGTGCAAGAATAATGAGAAGATCCCCAGGAAGTTAAGGAATCAACAACTTAATAAGAAATCCTCAGTGAAAAGCATGACACATGAAAAGATGTCAGGAACGAAAAAAGTCAGAACACAATGCATTTCCACAATGGATTAGAAAGAATCAAGAATAGAAAGGATATCACTTGATATGAAACCTTGAATACAAAATCCAGAGCAGATCAAAGAAGGTTGAAGAATACTTAGAAGACGGACATGAAACCCAACGAGTACAAATTCTTAAGAAATCATAGAAAGTATTAAGGATACTTAGTCGAATGCACGAAGAATAAAAAGATCTAAAGAGCATAAAGCAATACATGATACACATTTTCCCAGTAAGGCATGCATTAGAAGGAAACCTAAGAAGTAGATGTACTTAAGAGTGTTTTAAGCCCTTAAGAATAGGCACAAGCCTTAAAAAGAATTGCACTTAAGAGTGTTGAAAACACTAGGAAGTAGGTGCACTTAAGATTCTTTTAAGCCTTTAGAATAGGCACAAGCCCTAAGAAGAGGCGTACTGAATAGTGCGAAAAACCCTAAAGAAGTAGGTGCAGTTAAGAGTGTTTGAAGCCGTTAGAATAAGTGCATTGAAGAGTGCTGCCAAACCCTAGGAAGTGGGTGCAATGAAGAGTGTGAGAAATCCTAAGAAGTAGGTGCACTAAAGAGTGTGAGAAACCCTAAGAAGTAAGTGCACTGAAGAGTGTTAGAAACCTTAAGAAGTAGGTGCACTAGATAGTGTTTTATCATATTATCATAAGGATACTTTCTAGCCCTTGAATGGGTACATCCACCCGTAAATAGGCACATCTACCCTTAAAATGGGTGCCTCAACACTCAAGTGGGTGCACCTTTTTGTAAGAATAAAAGGAGAGAGAGAGATGATGAGAAAGTCTGATATAATAAGAATGAAGACAAAGACGTCGAGAGGGAAGAAAGAAAGACAAAGTAAGAGTACTTTGTCAACTTTTGTGTCTCACAAACCTCTCCAAAGTAGGGGATAAACTATAGACACTAAATTTTTGAGGCTCGATGATGAAATGAAGATGAATGTCGAGCAAAAAAAATGACCACAGTGCCCTTCGAGGCCAAGAAGAGAAGGGTGAGAAACAATTGATGAAAGATCTCGAAAAACTGACATAGGACTTAAAAAATTCATAGAAATTAATCCACGAGAAATTTGATGATGATCATACACCGTTGCAAAGCTACAGATATCTATTTTCATAAAAATTTACGGATCTCAAATTGGAAAAGAATTCAAAAAACTTATGTGCGATAGAACAAGCAAAAGTCAAAAGAGACTATGATACAAAGCAGCAAAAAGGGGGTTGAGGCAATTAGCCGGCTATGGACCAACAGCAGCTCATCTGTTAGATAGCTGCCTGGTGTTAGCCAATAGTCGACTGTCTTTCAGACCATCACCCGACTGTTGGTGGTTTATTTTCAAAAAATTTCAATTGAAACCTTCCTTTATGGTTTTTTTGCTCCCATTTTCAACTTCAAACTTCAACTATATAAACCTCCTCCTTCTCACTTTGCAGGACACACTGAATTCCAAAGAATTCTCTCTTCTTCCACTTGAAGACATACTTGAGAACTCAATGACACATCCGAAAAAGGATTGTCTCCCAAGTATAGGAGTGTCGAAGTAATAAAACCCGGTGAGACCGGAGTCGATCCACGAGGAAGGGAATTTAAGCGTTACAAATTATAAGCTAACCAAATATGGTATGGATAATTCAAAGAGATGACAAGATAATATCAACAATATGAGTAAAGAACGAGTTCTTAAACAATAAATAAGAACAACACAAGAGAAATTAACACAATAACAATGAAGGCTAAGATTAGGGGATCCGCCCTTGATATTTCAAATAAGGATGATTAACCCATTTTAGTTATATGAATTATATTTGTTTCATTACCAATATTTATACCACTTCTTGTAAATGGGTTCAAGCATCCAATGTGCCAATCATTATATGTCTACAACAAATCAAGGTTCCTAACTAGATTCGTGTCGGTAAGGAAGAACCATACATCATCTAGAAAGGATCCAAGCATTTGATGTGCCAAGGATTGTCGACAATGGATCAAGACCTCCACTTTACGAGTGGTGTCAGATTGATTAAGAAATTAAATATAAATCATATTGAATAAACATTATAAGATTAAGATTATTAAGCACATATTAAGGGATAGAGAATCCTTATTCTCATATCAAGGGTTTCACCCTTTCACCTTAGCAAAAGAGAAATTAGAAGAACATTATAATAGAAAGAAAATAAAATGCCAGAAAAAGAAAATTCATTAACAACATAAACACACAAAACACAATACAAGATCCTAGCCAAAGCCAACATGGTCCAGCCAAGGCCAAGATGCCCTAATGGGTCACAAGGCACCTCTATTTATAGATACATCCAGGGGCAAACCTGTCAAATTACAAGGGCATAATTGTCAAATATTAGTTGTAAATATCTTTGACAATTGGGATCATTAGGCACCGACTTTGACCATCAATTTTGACATCGAAATGTTGTGAATTTTAATTACATGTCTTCATGAAAGTTGTAGATATTTCTCTCAGCTTTCTAGAACATATTTATTTGCACAATTTGGATGCGTATTTTGAGAGATACGGTCCAAATACTGAGGCCTGGTCGGACTGGGTCGAGACTATAGATGGGTTCACTTCAAGCCCAATTTTGGTCCACTAAGAGCCCGAATTTGATTATGCTTATGAAATGCAATCTTGTAGACAATTGAATCAGCTTTCCAAAACATTAAGATTTGCACCATTCTGATATATAAATAGAAAGTTATGCCCATTTTACTGAACCTGTAACGAAACCAAAATTAAGAGAAATTAATTCCAAAGATGCAAATGCTACAAATATGCTTAAGTTGAGGAATTTAATGACACTATTAATGCAATATGATGAATTAAACTCTTATTAAACATGCATATTTAAGTGTTCATCACTCAATGAGTCTTTTCTAGTTTAAAGTTTTCAGGCAATCTATTGCTCTAAAGCCAGAAAGTGTACGTCTTGGGAGCAGAATTCTCTCCTCCTCCTATCTTCTCTTTTATTTTCCTTACTTGGAATATGCATGTTTAGGGTTTAATTTTATGCTTAGGAGCATGTTTAAGGTTATTATGAATTTTTCTAACCCTTGTTTGTTTTACAAGATGGATAAGCGTGTAAAGATAAGCCCTCTATCCCTCATTTATTGAAATCATGCTTAGGAGTTTAATTTCTTTGCAAATGCTTATAAACATGTTTAGGAGCACATGCTTAGAATTATGCTTAGGAGCACATGATTAGAATCATGCTAAGACATATTTATATTTGCTTTGATGAATGCTAGGAAATAGCATAGAATAGGTCAGAATTATTATTTTGCCCTTGGATGCTATGATTAATCTCAATTTCTTGAATTAGGCAAGAATATGCCATAAATGCCATGATTAGGCTAGAATTTGCCATGAATGCCATGCTTAGGCTAGAAATATCTTGGATTAATATGAATAATGCTAGAATAAGCAATAAGTAAATTTGTTATGATAGAATTTATCAAATCTAGGATAGAATGCCATGATTTTAGACTATGGCTTTGTATGATTTATAATGTATGAATGTGTGTATTATAGAAGTGTAATTGTGTGATGCCATGAAGTGGTGATGGACTCACATTAATGGTGAGGTACCATCACTAGGAATGAATGACTTAATGTATAAGTAAAGGTTCAATAGACATTGAATAGACTCACGTATGGTGATGAGGAATTCATCATCTACTGGGTCTCGAATAGACCATTTGTATTTGATATTTAAACTTATGTTGTGGATGAATGTACGTTTTAGAATTTATTTTATCGGAGAATAAAAGCGATATAATCCTTTTCCCTTTCCCTCGTGTTTGAAAGGAAATGTGATCCATTCTCCTCCCTCTTTCTATGGATGTTTATAACCACTTTATTGAGTAATCACCTCACGTGTCTAATAAAGATGAATGTGAAATGTGTGCATAGAACGGGCAACACTAAGTGGACTAAGTAACAGCATGAGATATTGTTATTTGGTATTTCCTAGTAGAGGCCGGATTTTGATTCAGGTAGGCAGAAATAGTCGTACCTAACTTCCCAAACCCGTCTCTAAAAGGATGAAGGTAGTTTAGGCCCTAAAGCAAGGGATCGGGTTGCCCCCATTCATTTCTAATTGAATAATTGGGTGGTGGCAACTCTATTCTCCAGACGTGCCCATGGCTCGTTTGTGTTCCCTTAAGTCTCGAGAGAGGCTTTGACACAGTGTCATGGTCGCAAACGCTCTGATAGGATGAAAGCCCCACTTATAGGAGGCTTAGGCAAAAATTAGAGCATTAAAAAAAATGAATGAACCTGCTAAGTCGAACACCTGAAAGGCTTAGGCAAAATTTAGGGATAAAAGAAAAACCTGTAAAAGCAGAAGACTGCCACTGAATCTTTGACTCAAATAAATCCTGACTTGATCCAGTCTAATCAATGTCTTAGCTTTAATCAAGGGAATTGTTGTGAAACTAGATCCCATATGAGGAATGATGGCTATGAGATGAGGGTCTCTGAGACTATCTGGTGAGAACAGTAGAAACTACACGAGAAGGGAGAACTAAAGAAGCTGAAGCTAACCAGACGAATTCCTGTCCATCATTTCGAGAAAAGGCATGATGGAAGATAATGTCACCCTACCACCTCTAGTGTGAATACCTATGGTAGAAATCAGACAGCCGAAGAAGTGGGCAAGATCAGACATCAATGGCGTCTGGATATTAGGCAGGATGATGGTTTCCAAACTGGATGAATGACAACTGAGCATGGTAGAGAATTGCTCATATAGGGGGCAATGCTTCGCCCGTTGAAGTAGAAGACGTGGTCATGAGGATCCTAGAAGGTCGTGCATCCTTTAAGAAAAAAGAAGTCAAGCTTTACATGTCAAAGGGACTTCAGATGGTAGAGACTGATAGATTCAAGTCGTTTCCAATCGTCATCCTTCAGAGGTTTTAAAAAAGGTTGGAGGGTCTTGAGAGAGGCCTCAAACATGTTGAATAGCGCGAAGAGGCGTTGAAAAACATGAAAGAAATCTTAAGAAATGATAGAGAACAAGTGGAGAAGTAGTAGAGAGGAAGGGCGCTTAAATAGTGTATAAAAACAAAGTAAAAAACAAAAAGAAAAGTGGAAAACTGCCAGGTGGACTGCCAACCGACTGTCTAACTATCGCCTAACGGTTACTTGATAGCCGCCCGACGGTTATTAGGGAAAAATAGTCTATTAGCCCATTCTTTCACGCGTTTTTTGACTTGGGGAATGCGTATCAACAAGCGATTTCGAGTGTGGGATTTTTAGATTTTGTATTTTATTCCGAAATGAATAAATGATGATGTAGAAAACATTTTGAATAAATTTGGATGTAAATTTATCAAAGTACAAATAGCGCATGGGGTTGGAAATGGAAAATTTTCATTAAGTTTCTAAAGATTGTTTATATTCAATTGTACATCATAGAAGTTCAGGCATAAAGCAAAATGAATAGAAGAAATCATTAAAGAAGCTGGTAGTCCTCACTCATTACCATTGTTGTCGATATCGAAGGAGAAGGCAGCAACCTAAGCCTAAAGACGCTCAATCTCCTACTCTAGATGAGTAACCTCTTGACGATTCATTTAACTATGCAAAAGAATCACATAGTTAGAAAAACTATTGAGATAGAAATCATGCATACATGAAGCACAAAATGGTATTTTACCTGATACTGATATGACATTTGCAAAACATATCCATGAGAAGCAGCCTGCATACGAAAAACTAGCTCTATGGAAGATCGTAGTACCTATATCGCATTGCATTTTAAGATTAATAGTTGATTGAAGAATAACAGGAAACTTGAGGAACATATAACTAGAAGACTTACTAGAGCGGTGTCCTATGGAATAAAAGAAACAGGCATGTTCAGATCCTTAGTAATCACATGACTGCTGGTCTGTCCACTAGCATCCTATGTGTTGACAACATTGCTAAGATAAGCCTGGAGGTCACCAATCATATGACCAACTGGAATAATTGGGGCAGCTTAAGGAGCTAGAGGTAGACATGGCTACTGAGCGATGGTAGAAAAAGAAGCTAATGAGCCAACACCTGAGGAGGAGGCTCTCGATCTCTTTCCACAACGAGTGGCAGAGCTTCCATTATGACTAGACACAGCAGTGGATGAGGACTCTAATCAACAAATTGGCCAGGTCTAGTGTGTAATAAGGTGGCTCGAACCCAGTCGATGTAAGAGGTCGTCATCAATGTGAACTCGATCGTGTTCAAATGAATCCCATTCGTGTAGTTTGACACCCTGGCACCATAGCCAAATCAGCTAAATATATCATCAAAACCAATGGCAAAGGAGGAATCATACAACATGATGGGCCATTAGACCAATCCCACATGCGATCACCCAAATATCACATTAGATTATTCATGCAAGGTAAAAGAATGCGATAGCAGTTGAATGGGGAAGCTAACCTCATAGCTGCCGAGTAGTTCTCCTAGGGACCCCACTACTTGAAACGAATCTGCAAAGAATGAAGAAATATGGTAAGATTATGATACAAATAGATTGCTATCTATAATGTCTTTAACCTTGTCCCAGGTCATCATATGAATGAAATCATGAGAGAAGTCCATCTCATGAGACCTCTCGAGCTCTACACGACGTGCAACCCACCTCCTCATTGGTGGGAAAGAAAAGTCCTCACAAGCAAGGAGCGGGGAAGGAAGAACTCCTAACTCATATGCCCACATTTGTTGTCAATAAGATAGAATCAAACATAGAATTCACATAGATAAAACATGAAGGTGTAGAGAAAAAAAGAAGTTACCTCAAGAAGTAGAGCAAACCCAGTAATCCTAGAAACACCTCGACAAGCACAATCCAAATTGAAATATAACTGGCCAAGAGTAGCACAGCCCCAATGGAAATGCCTCACTCAGTCGAGATCCTAGAGGGCAGGAAGTAGAGTTAAGAAGGTAGTGTTCGATGTATTGGCAAAGAGTGTCGAACCGAGTAGATACACGATGAAGCTACGTGCATACTAATCCATCTCGACTAGAGTCAGGTTTCATACAATGAAGCGTATCGAATCACGACTTTATCTTTGACCTTTACATCACACACAAGAAGCTGCCAAATAAAGTTACGCTGATCCCTTGAGTCTGTGATACAAGCATTAATATGAATGACTTCACTATCACATGGAAGGCCAGTTAGAGCAACAATATTTAGAGGCATAATGGTCATCTCACCAATCGAAATATAGAATTTGTGGATCGTATCCATCCACCTCTCGCATAAAGTGGCTAACGCTCGACGATCAGTGTATCGAGAAACATGTAGGAGACAAGTGATAAACTCATAGAAGTCGGTAGCAGCAATCTTACTTCTAACAGCCTCATTCTCTATCTCTATGAACTAACTATGGGCTTTAGAAAAAGACCCACATATTCTATTCTTGTGGTAGTCCTAAGATGGTAAATGGAAATCTCTACATGAGTACATGCTTAGAATGTTCGTAGAAAATGGAAAACCAAAAAATGAAAAAGAATGCATACTTGGTTGATCATGTGGGAAACCACATCATAGACAACGGGTACCTCTTGGTCCTTCGAAAGATCATTCAAGTAAAGATGGATTGGATGACCCGCCATTAGAAAGAGTAAGTCGAGATGAATACGTAGGAGAAAACTGAAAGTGAATTAGATGAAGAAACAAGAAGTTACACACAAATGATGCAACGAGACGATGAATGATGCAACGAGAGGATGAATGGACTTTATACAAGTCCTTCACTATCGGGCAGTAGTCAAACAGTTGGGCAGCTATTGGCTAACTGCCAGGCGGTGATTAGATAGCTGGGTGGTGGTCTTTTTAATAAGGGACAAATTGGTAAAAGAAGGAAAAAGAAAGGAGAGAAAAAGGAAAAAGAAAAGGGAAAAAGAAAATAGAGAAAAAAATAAAGGAAAAAAGAAAAGAAAGAAAAAGAAGAGAGTAAAAAAGAAGAAAGAAAGAAGAGAGAAAGAGAGAAAAAAGAAGAGGAGAAAGAAAAGAAAGACTCTATATCGACCGTAAAACACTGAAAGAATTTCCAAGCAAAATCGGTGACAAGCACTTGGCCATGGCAATAGTTTAGCAACCCATAAGGAAAGAAGTGTAACATCAGTTAATAGAATCTTTGACCATAATCATATGAAAGAATTCGTCCAAATACTACAAATACTAGAAAGAAATTTGTTGAAGAATGCACCAAACAAGGTAAAATTTTGAATTGATTCACATCATTAAGAAATGTTTGAATTTTGTAGGAACTTCCAAAGGCAATGGAGGAATCCCTAATAAGTCCAAGAATCAACAATCTGATTAAACTCTCTAGTGAAAGGCATGACAAATACAGAATTTGAAGAAGTCAGGAGTGAAGAATAGTAGAACAAGATGAATAAAGAATCTTCCCCAGGGGATAAGAAGAAATCAAGAGAAAGGCATGAAGTTTGTTAGATATGAAGACTTGGAAAGATCAAAGAAGTGTGAAGAATACTCAAAAGAAGGGCATGAACCCCAGTGGATACAAAGTCTAAAGATATCAAAGAAGAATGAAGAATACTTAGCCGAAGGCATGAAGAATAGAAAGGTCTAAGGATCGCAAAGCAGTGCATGATAGACGTTTTCCTGATGGGCATGCATTAGAAGAAACCCTAAGAAATAGGTGCACTTAAGAGTGTTTTAAACCCTTAGAATAGGCACAAGCCCTAAAAAGAGGCACACTAAAAAGTGTCAAAAATCCTAAGAAGTAGGTGCACTTAAGAGTGTTTTAAGCCCTTAGAATAGGTACAAGCCCTAAGAAGAGGTGCACTAAAGAGTGTTGAAAAGCCTAAGAAATAGGTTCACTTAAAAGTGTTTAAAGCCCTTAGAATAGACACAATAAAGAGTGCTAACAACCCTAGGAAGTAGGTGTACTGAAGAGTATTAAAAACCCTAGGAAGTAGGTGCATTGAAGAGTGTTGAAACCTTAGGAAGTAGATGCATTAAATAGTGTTGGAAACCCTAAGAAGTAGGTACACTAAAAAATGTTTTATCTTAGCATCATAAGGATGCACTTCATGCATTAGAAGGATCCATTTGTCTACACTAGAAGAGTGTACCTTGTGCGTCATGGGGATGCATCTGTCTACACTAGAAGAGTGCTTCGCATGCATTAGAAGTGTGCATTCTAGCCCTTGAGTGGGCATATTAGCCCTTAAATGGGCACATCAACCCTTGAATGGGCACACTAGCCCTTGAATGGGCACATCATCCCTTGAATGGGCACATTAGCCCTTGAGTGGGTGCTTTTTTTTTTTTTTGGTAGGAATTGAAGAGGAAAGCAGATGATGAGAAGTCTCACAGAATGCAGATGACAAAAATGTCAAGATGAGAAGAGGAAAGACGAGGTAATAGTACATCATCGATTTTTGTGTCTCACAAACTTCTCCAAAGTAGGAGGCAAGCTATAGACACTAGATTTTTTACGCTCGATGATGAAATGAAGATGAATGTTGACCAATGGAAATGACTTAAATTCCCTTGGAAGCCAAAGGAAGAAACGTGAGAAGAAACCAACCAAGAGTCTCAAAAACTAACACACGACTTAAAAAAATCACAAAAATTAATCCAGGAAGAGTCTATCGATGAGTCATATACTCTTGTGAAGCTACAGATGTCTATTTTCATAAAAATTTATGGATCACAAATTGAAATTGAACTCAAAAGGTCAAGAGTGATCAAACAAATGAAGGTCGAAGGAGGACTACACTGAAAAGTGGTAAAACAATAGGGTTTGGTGGGCCACAACCGGTCGACTAGTGGAAGGAAAGCTAGCTAGCTCTGGCTGGCTATCCCATTATCGGTCGGTAGTCCTCACATAGCCGGTTGGTTGTTCCTCTTGCATATTTGGAAAATTTCAATGGCAACCTTCCTTTTTTTGTTTCCTTGCTTCCTTTTTCAACCACAACCCTCCACTATAAAAAGACCCCTCTCCTCACTTCTTAACACACATCAAATCCATCTCTTCTCCTTCTTGAAGATACACTTGAGAATTCAAGGAGTGTTTTTCAGTCTAAAGTTGTCAGGCATTTAATATTGCTCTAAACCTGGAAAGGATACATCCTGAGAGCAGTTCTTTCTCTTTATATCTTCTTTATTTTTCTTACTTTAGAATAAGAATATTTAGGTTCGTTTATGCTTAGAATAAGCATGTTTAGGTTTTGTTTTTATGCTTAAGCATGATTAGGCATTTTATGAATGTTTAACACTTAATTCATCTTGCAAGGTGGAAATGCTTGTCAAGGTAAGTTATAGTTCCCTCATTTATTAGAAACATGTTTAGGAACACCTGTTCAAAATCATGCTTAAGAGCACATGATTAAAATCATGCTAGAAAAACTCATGATTTTTTTAAGCATGCTAGGAAATAGTATAGAATTAGGCATGAATTACCTTGATTGGTTGAAATTGCCATATATGTTTTAATTGATTGAACTAGGCAATAATATGCCATGATAACCATGACTAGGCTAGAAATGCCATGATGATTACTATGAATAGGCTAGAATTACCATGATAGAATTATCAAATCTAGGTAGAAGTGCCATGATTCTAAAGTATGGCTTTCCACATAATTTAAATTGATTGGTGTGAATGAATGCATGAATATACCATGTTTAGAAGTATAACTGTATGATGCCATGAAGTGTGATAGACTCACATTGATGGTGAGGGACCATTATAATAATAATTATGTGTATGAATATGCATGTAGAGGTTTGATAAACATGGAATACACACATATGGTGGTGAGGAATTCCTCATTTATCAAATCTTGCATTGATTGGTTATATTGAAGATGAGATTTACATGAATATGCTATGATCAGTATGAATGAATGAATGAATATATGATGTGTTAGAAGTAGAATTTACTTTATTGTTGAAGAGCAATTATTGTAATCCTATTACCTATCCCCCAAGTTTGAAAGGAAATGTAGTTATATTCTCCTCCCTATTTCTTTCTATGAATATGCAATTGCCATGAATGAAATCACTTTATTTGCTTAAAGAAGATAAAATAAACAATGTGTGCATAAAACAAACAACACTAAGCAGACTGTATAACAATAGGAGTTATTCTTATTTGGTATACCCTAATAGAGGCTAGATTTTGATCCAGATGAGTCGAATGGCTCATACCTAACTTCCTAAACCCATCTCTAAAGGGATGAGGGAAGTTTAAGGTCCCAAAGCGAGGGATCGAATTACCCCTATTCATTCCTAATTGAATAATCGAGTGGCAATTCCATTTCTCCATCTGTGCCCATGGATTTTTTGTGTTCATTTAAGTCTCCAAAGAGGCTTTGACATAGTGTCATGGCTGCAAACCTCTAGTATGATGAAAGCCCTGTTCACACACGTGACATTCTAGACTTACATCACATGCATGCCTTTGGTGGGTTTCACCTATAGTTCCTTCTACAATATTGCTGGGCTATGTTGACAGTATGGACTTAAGTAGAGGATCATGGATTTGCCAGCTACATTCAGACTTAGGAGATTGTTTGCTAGCTATCTGGAGCATGTGAGGAACTCTTGGCCATATCGGACCATTGAGAGGAATCTATTCCATGATTTTCACTTCTAGATGGATGATTGATACAAGCATTGGGTGACCCTCTAGGCTTCCATTCCTGATCTTCTTGTTCCAACCAGACAGTGCCATAAGCGATATGGCAAGCCTATTCATAGTCTAGTAAAGAGACAGAGGCGACATTAACAGTTTCACTATTAGCTTAAATGTTAGATGTTTTCCTTTCTTTATTATGCAAAATAATGAGATATTTCAATGGCATGTTTGCTTCTAAACAATTTCATTTCATTAATAAAAATACAACTTTTTGCTCTTTGAACAATATGTGCACAATAAGACAACTCCTATCATTAATCAGCCGTTTTCTGATTAATTATTTTCTCTGTCACTCTTTTCTTATTTTCTCTGTCACTCTTTTCTTTTTATCCTCACTTTTCAAGCATAGTATCTTTTTAGCCTGTCCATGTTGATGGGCTCAGTGAATTCATTCCTTTCCATGTCTGATAAGATGACGACTCTACCAAACGTAACCTTTATCACAATGATGGGCCTTCCCAATTGGGCTTGAAATTTTCTCTTGCATCAAACACTGTCAGCCTGCCCTGCTTAAGGACCAACTCTCCTTTTCTAAACTTTCTTACCCTTGTTCTCTTGTTAAAGGCTTGAGCAACCCACTTATGGTATAATTACATGTGATATCTGGATTAATGAAGGCCATTTGTTCACATCTATTTTGGATCCACTCCCCTTAAAAAATTTATACTTTTATCATAACCCTTGCTAAATTTTATTTCAATCTCAATTGGTAGAACTGCTTTTAAACCATAGACCAATGAGAAAGGCATCATAACCATAGAGATTCTTGGTGTGGTTCTATAACCCAACAATCCAAACAACAACTTCTCAGCCCAATCTTTATATGTTTGCATGATCTTGGCCAACATATTCTTGATGTTCTTATTGGCTACTTCCACTGCTCTATTCGCTTTTGGTCGATATAGAGACGACTTATGGTGTTCAATCCCATACTTCTCAAACAAGGCCCTGGTCTCAACTTGGAAATGAACTGCATTGTCAGTCATGATATCGTATGGCACTCTAAATCTGCATATGATGCTTTTCTTGATGAACATCGCCATCTGTTTTCCCCCTAGTTTACTTTAGGACTCAACTTCTATCCATTTGGTGAAGTAGTTGATTGCCACCACCATATATCGATGCCCATTAAAGGCTGATGGCTTTATTTTGCTATAATGTCAATGCCCCACGTAGTAAATGATCATGGTGATATCATTCCTTGTAGCTCCAAGGGTAGCTGACGAATCAAATTTCCATTGATCTAACCTCTTCACAAACTGGACATAATCTGTCTCTATGGTTAGCCAACAGAAGCCCTATCTCATGATCCTCCTTGCTAGCATTTGCCCATTCATAAATGACCCATATACACCACGATGAATTTCTTCCATAAGCCTTCTCACTTCTTTCTCATCAACAAATCTCAATTGCACCCCTTATGGCAGTCATTTGTACAGCACTCCCTGATGGCAAGTAAATTGTCAAGCTAAACATCGTAACAAGGTCCTATCTTTCTTATTGACCTATTCTGGCAGAATTCTCTCTTCTAAGTACCTCTTTAGATTGTAGAACCACGACTTTTCATTTGCTTCAACTTCCATTAGTAGGGGTTCCATGTGGCGCAGACCCCATGCTTGTGATATCACAATTAGTCTCACTAACAGCTCTTAAGTACTCACCCAAACTGATGTTAAAGCAACCAAGGCATCTACCATATAATTCTCATTTATAGGGAGATGGGTAAATGTACATTGCTTGAACCTCCCAATTAACCTTCTAATGTGCACGAGATACGGTTTGGGCCTTCCTTCCCTTAGATCCCAATTTTCATTGGCTTTAGAGATGTCTAACTTCAAATCACCCTGTAAGCATTGGATTTTGGCTTATAGCTTAGATGTCTGATGATGATAGCCAGACACATTAACCAGATGCAAAAATGGATTGATAAAGCATTAGAACTTTGAAAAGAAACACTAGGATGTGAGAAAAATAGATAAAATAGTCATTAAAGAATATGAGAAGGCAGAAATTAGAGTTTGTTTGGAGTTTGGAACCTAATTAGGGATAGTCACACGCCTGTCCTTTGAGATTTTCATCACAACCATCTATCTCTCCAGATATTAGCGTTTTGCACTTATAAGTCTTTGAACAGGTGTAGGCCTGTTGGCTGGGCCACAACAGGTGCACGCCTGTTGTCTAGAATCCCACATTACTTTTGCACCATTTTGCATGCTCACATGATGCCTATATAAAGAAGCATTACTATTCATCCAAACCATCAAAATCCATTGACTTTCATACTACTTTGTGTTATTTGAGGGTCTATAAAGTAAGCAATTAAGAGGCTTCGAGTGTTTTCCTACTACGATGTTTCCTTGGAGGAGTTGTCAGTGTCTAGAGGTGCCCTTTGGATTATTGTAGGGTTCTTGTCGAAGTCTAGATTATGCTTCTGGTAGTGCCAAAATCTGGGTAAGTCCTGAGGACATCCTATGTTTATTTATGCATGTTTGCTTGTTTGCTTAGAGTCATGTCTAGGATTGTTTATGCGTTTGGTATGCTAGTACGCATGTCTTAGGCCTATGTATGTTAGAATCATCCTTAGGTTATTTATGTTAGAACCATGTTAGAATTACGGGTGATAATATGTTTAGAATCATGTTAGGAGTAATAATTCTTGTATGCTTTATTTAGGATATGATTATATCTTCTCTTTCTTCTTCTTCTTCTTTTGTTTCTTTGATCATGGATAAGTAATGGTGGACTAATAATTGTCGGTAGGGGACCATTGCTTTCAAATGAATAATGCTTTGATGTTATGATTCTATTTCTTCTTCTATTCCTTCTCTTTGTTCGTTGATGCATGACGGTGGACTCACAATTGATGGTGAGAGATTATCATGTTGATATGAATTATGTTTTGAATTTTATGCTTTGATTAGTATAAGTATAACATGTTAGAATTAAGCTAAGTTTTATGCTTTTATCATGTAATGATCTCTCTTCCTTCTTATTTTCTTTCTTTGTTATTTAGATAGATGATATTAGAGTTACGAGCGGTCTCTCACACTCAGTTCCTGACGTGGGCTCCCTTTCGGTCGCCCAAAGGGCCGTATAGGCCAGGTCACGGAGACAAGACCCAGAGAAACAGTAAAAGTCACCACCCAGATAAATAACTACAGGAAAATTTTAGATGACACAATTGATCCCTAGCTTCTAGACCTAACTACCCATCACCCCTTTAAAGACGGGTTCGGAAAGTTAGGTACGGGTTACATCTGTTTGGATGTTAGTTCAACCTCCACTATAGGTTTACAGAGTTCTCGATTTTAGGTCACTAATGTTATATTCTCTGGATCCCAAGTTTTATTATACACACAACCACTTTTATTTATTTATTACATGTGAGGTGTAGATAGTTTACATACAAACATAGAGAGAGCGAGGAGAATTGGTTATATTACCATCAAACATGGTAGAAGGGATTAAGGATTAACAATTTGTTATAATAATTGTGATAAAATAAATTGAATAATCATAAATCGAAGAAGTTTCTAGCTTGGTTCTTCATCTTTAAATAAGGGCATTAATAATAATTGGCAAGATTAAAATAAATATTAATCCAAATGTATGATTTCCACACTAATTGTGACATCATTAATCATTAATCAACTATACTAAGCATGCATAATTATATACTAAGCATCACACAATTAACTCTTAATTGACCACTAATCAAGCTTAATTAACCATTAAATAGCCACATAATTAACTACTAATTAGCAACTAAATATCTACTAATCATGAATAATTAGCAACTAATTAAAGTCAAATTATTGACTAATTAACTACAAAACTTGCTTAAGTAAACCTCTAATCCTAAACTAAACATGGCAATTAACTACTAATTAACTAATCCTAAGCATGACAATGTAGACATTGAATTTTTAAGGCTCCATGGTGAAATGAAGATGAATATCAAGTGATGAAAATGACTAAAATGCCCTTGGAAGCTACGAAAGAAAGGTGAGAAGGAATCGGTGAAAGTTCTAAAAAATTGTCATGTGACTTCAAAAAACAAAAAATTACATAAATTAATCAAGAAGGAATCTGCTAATGAATCATATACCGTTGTTAAGCTATAGATGTCTAGTTTTCGTTGAAATTTATAGATTGCAAATCGTCGTTGAACTTGAAAAGTTATGTGTGATTGAACAGACAAAGGCGAAAGGGACAACATAGTAAATTGTCAAAATATGAAGGACAAAAGGGAGAATAGCCGCCCAGCTGTCAAATAGCTTCCTGGCTATTGACCAACATCCGTTCAACGGTCAAACAGCTGCCTAGCTATTGAGTGACAATTGCCTGGCAATTTGCCAATAGCCGCCCAGCTGTTGGTCCCCAAAATTTGGAATATTTCCATTCCAACCTTCGTTTTCTGTTTCTTTGTTTCATGTTTTAGCTCCAAGCCTCACCTATATAAACCCCCGTCGGTTCACTTTTCAAGGCACATCGATTATTGAATATAATCATCTCTTTTCCCTCTTGAAGACAAGTTTGAGAATTCGAGAAGCCTTTCTCAGTTTAAAGCTTTCTCAGGCATTTTATGTTGCTTTAACCCTATAAAGGGTACGTCCTGAGAGCAAATTTCTCTTCTCCCTCTTGTTTCTCTTTTATTTTTCTTTCTTAGAGTTAAACACGATTAGGGTTTTTTTAATGCTTAGGATCATGTTTAGGGTTTTATGGATTTTTAACCCTTTTTTTGTTTTACGAGATGGATAAACGTGTCGAGGTAAGTCTGTTATCCCTTTTTTATTAAAATCATGTTTAGGAATTAGATTTTCTTTGCACATGCTTAGAATTATGCTTAAGAGCACATTATTATAATCATGCTAGGAGAACTTATAATTGCTTTGAACCATGCTAGGAGATAGCATAGAATAGGTCAGATTAACATATTGCCCCCTTAAATGCTTGGATTGAGCTAAAATAGCCTTGTTTGATTTTGATTGAGCTAGAATATTCCATGTTTAGGCTAGAAATGTCGTGTATTGATATGACTTATGCCAGAATAGCAATTGCCATAATAGAATTATCAAATCTAGATCCAAGTGCCATGATATTAGATTATGGCTTTGTATTACTATTGGATATGTCATGAAAGAAGCTTAATAGATGTTGAATAGACTCACATATGGTGGTGAGGAATTCATCATCTATTGGGTTTTGAATTGATAATTGAATGTATGATTCACATGAATGTATGAAATATTTTATTATTTTATTTTATTGTTGAAGAACAAGCGATGTAATCCTCTTCCCCTCCCCCCATGTTTGATAGAGATGTAATCCATTCTTATTCCTTTTTCTATGGATGAATATATAACTATTATTTGACTGAATAATCACCTCACATATCTTAAAGAAGATAAAAATAAAGTGTGTTCATAAAATCGGCCACCTAAGAAAACTATATGATAGCATGAGCTATTCTAATTTGGTATACCCTAGTGGAGGCCGGATTTTGATCTAGGCGGGTTGAATGACTCGTACCTAACTTGCTGAACCCATCTCTAAAGGGATGAGGGTAGTTTGGGTCCTGAAGTAAGGGATTAGATTGCCTCCATTCATTCCCAATTAAATAATTAGGTGACGACTCCATTTCTCCAGACCTGCCCATGGCTCGTTTGTGTTCCCTTAAGTCTTGAAAAAGGCTTTGACACAGTATCGTGGTCCCAAATGCTCTGGCAAGATGAAAGCCCTGTTCATAGCGGCGAATCCACTGGGGAAAAGGGAAGTTGATTTCGATGGGATACCAAATTCTAATATCTCATGTTGGTATAACGAGTCCTTGCATCACTACACTTTTGCACACAATGAGCACGAACTGCCTAAACTAGCCGTGTGGCATTGGCATGAGAAGTCTTTGGCTCTATTTGACTTGTAGATGACTCATGTTGGTGTAACCACCTTTAAGCGTGTACCACTGAATTGGTATAAAAAGAGACCGACCCAAGGGCGCATTTCTCGCTCGAAAAGGCTTAGACCATTGGACCCTTGAGACCCCAGCCCATATAGATGACTCTATAAATTTTCAATAGGATGAATATCCAAAACGTATGTTGAATTGCATGACTATGCATGTAAATTTTTCATGATTAGAATAACATCAACTCAAATCTCATGGAACCATGAACGAATGCCACATGTCGAGTACCCATTAGAACAAAATGGAGACATGTGCCATGAGTTAAGGTTCTCATGACATTTAGAGAGCCATGTTATGATAATCATGGAGAATCCAACATCAACATATTTGTTAGAATTAGGTGAGAGAATCTCACATTCCTACATCCCACGATGATGACTTGAGAATAAGGCCAAAAATTCTAAGAAAAAAGACTTGACCTCACGTGTGTGGGAGAAATAAGGTTTGAAGGCTGAAAGTGTGTCTATGCCCTTGTATGAGCATGCATCATACCATGCATACATGCATGCATGCGTTAATACCTTTGTTTTTCAGCCATCATAGCTTGAATTAGACGAGATGGCCAACCACAGTGAAGAAATGGGACAATGAGGAACTCAAGTCATTAAGATTTTAAGAGAAGTAGGTGAGCTAATTACAACTGTAATAGTCGATCAATACAAGAGGGTCAGTAAGATAAGTATAGACATAGAAGCATTGAAGCACCAAGTGGCCCAGCTGACAAAGTTGTCTACACAAAGACTTGCTTCAACTTCAATACCACTTCGATCATCACGAACTTTGACTGCTGAAGGAAGCTTGAATCAACCCAGTGGGTTAACAAATAATTCAAGGAAGTTTAGTCAATTGGAACAACCATTGTCTGAAGTATTCGAAGAACTTCGTGCCCAATCAGTGTTACTCCCTCTAGCATCAAAACCTCCTCAAAATCCTCGTCCAGCCAATCATAAGCATCATGAAAATTGTGCTTTTCACCAACTAACTGGCCATGTTACCAACAAATGTCATTGCGTCTGCCATGAGATCTAAGACTTGATTGGTAAGGGCCATATTCCCAACCCAAAATTGCAAGAAGCTAACACAAGAAGTGACCCCTTATCCAATCATAGCCAGATACCTCCTCCAATAACCAACATGATTAGGTTAAGCTTGACCAAGGAGCAAGTTATGAATTCTTTTGAGTAAATATAGAAACGTGGTCATGAAGAAGTAGGCTAGGGTTGAAAAGCCCAAAGAAGAAAAAAATCCAAGGAGATCATTGAAATGATAGAAGATGAGCCCATTCCTTTGGCAGCCTAGATTTTCACCAAGAAGGTTGGATGGACTAATATTGCAGTAAGAGGAGCCAAACAAAATTTGGAACTCGAATTTGTGTGCCTCAATGACTAAAAGGAGGGAAGCCATAAAAAGAAGAAAAAGAAGAAGTTGAGGTGCCTTTACTTGGAAGTGGATGGCTAGAAAAGGGGTTAAAAGAGGCCCACCACCTAGAAAACTCAAAGTGAAGAAGGGAAGTGAAGTTGGGAAAGGGAAGCGAGTTAAGAGCCTTGTAAGAGAGAGTTTACCTAGAAGGTCTAAAGAAGTAAGAGGCATAAGAATTTGGTATGACATCCCTAAAGTTAAGACCCTTCCAAACTTTTGGGTTGACTTTGGTAGTGATGCAAAAGGAGAAGTGAGAGTTGAGGGAGAAACGCATGAGGGAGAAACACTTAAGGGTGAGAGTGAGAATGCCCAAGAACTGACATAGACTAGTAGATTTTACCATGAGAAGAAGAAGGGGAAACCAATTGGGAAGACTATCGAGAAGGGCAAGGAAGGTACCAAGGAAGACCAAGCCATCAAGCAATTGAAGAAAACCCAAGCAAATGCTACCATTTAGGACTTGTTGATCTCATTCCAAAAGCATAAAGAAGCCATGGCGAAGGAATAAATATCAATGGCTACTACTCCAAATGAAATGTTGGCCACCGTGACTGGAAGTCAACCCAAGGGGGTAAATGAGAGGGGTGTGATCTCCTTTACCGATGATAACTTACCCTTTGAAGGAAGAAACCATAATAAGCCATTGTACATCACCGCTCTTCAACAACAAATGGTGCAACTCATTAAAGCTCTATGAAATGGGCCTAACCACATGAACCAACCTTTACCCAAAGGGAATGGTGGGGATGAGGGTGAGACTAGCCAAGGTAGAGATAGAGGGAAAAGCCCGCCCGCCCAAGATGAACCCAACTCGGTCAAGCCGTTGGCCAAGACATGGAGAAGGTTAAGTCTCTCTTGAAGAAGAAGGGGTTGAAAAGGGTCGAAGACCTAGACGACATCTTGCTCATGGGGGACTATGATTTGCCATCGAAGTTTTGTATGCCAAGAGAGGAATCCAAAGACACATTTGAGATAGTATGCAGCTATCATGGCCACCACTCCTTTGTCAAAAGAGCACAAATTGAAGTACTTCATGCTATCCCTATAAGATGATGCGGTAGTATGGTACCATGACCGACCCCCCCCCCCCCCCCCCCAATAAAGTTCGAGAAGATTGGGATGAGTAATCTGAATAGTTTGTAGAATAGTATCGCCATAACACCCAACTGGGGATAACCTTGAGGGATTTGGAGATAACTTGTTACAAGCCCAATGAGACCTTCTTAGAGTATCTAGTCTGTTGGAGGGCCGAAGTTGCCAAGATGAGCACCAGGCCCATGAAGAAAGACCAGGTCTACATGGTCATTAATGGAGCCCATACCTTCATCAATGATAGACTGGTGGGCTTTCCAATCAAAATATTTGAAGACTTGTATGATTCGAGCATCCAAATAGAAGATCTGGAGGCCTGGCAGAAAAGAAGCAATAACTACCCTCAAAGAAATCAAGGGCAGAATGACTAAACTAGCGAAATAGATGACAAGGATGTATAATTGCATGCTTAACGCAAAACTTGATTAACAATGGAAGATTCCTAACCTAGAGAAAGAAGAATGTTGTTTTGAAATACTTTGTTTTGAGAACGTTATTTGAATGTTAAGTTGTGAGTTTATTTGATGATCATTGATGAAATCATGATACTCATTGGAAATAGATTTTTGGTAATACATGAGATTGTATTGTTTGCATGCTTGACTCTTTTTATAAGATGAGTTTCATTCTTGATTCTTTAACATTTGAGCATAATAGCCATGAATATGAAACTCTTTATATCACTTAGAGAAACTTTATGTGAATAGTGGTTTGTGTTGAGATCTTAAAAGACTCTAAAACCCATTTGATCACCACTCAAGGCGAAATCCTAGGCTTCACAACATGAGGAAAGTGATTTAGGCATTCTTTGGATCGATTTAGCATTTCAAGACCACCTAATCATGATTGATTGTCCGTAGTGTACCCTATTGAGCCTAATCAAGTATTTTCTTTGTCAAACCACAAAATTTATCCTAACACTGGAAAAATTTTTCCTACATAGTACCCTTCACTCATAGCATATGAATATTCTAGAAAAGAGTATTGAGAGCCATGCTTATGGGAGAATGAAAGGAAGTCCAGAAGTTTTTGTTCGATGTTGAGCTCGAAGAAAAAGCAAATAAGAAGAAAAAGGAGGAAAACAAAAAAAAAAACAAAGAAAGAAAAGGAAAAGAAGAGTGCTAATCCATTGCTCGTAAAGCAAATATAGTGGGTGAAAACTCAAAGTTTAGGGGTACAAGTGGAAGAGTCAATTAAAATATAGAATGGTTATATGACTAGGAGTGAGATAACCTTATAGTTTCCTTTATCATACCTTGACCCTACCCTATCATTACAAGCTTGATAAAGCCCTAATGATCCTTGATGTTGTGAGGAGCCTACATTAGTGGAGAGTGGTGTGAAAAAGGGGCTTATGGTAGTCCTTTTATCTTTAGAGATTGATAACTAGTTTATATTTGCATCCGAGTCTTAATAAATGAAGTATGATTGGCGATATACACACACATGAAGACTCTTGAATGAAGTAATTCTGGCATTAGAGTCGAAATTGTGAACGATCACGATGTCAATGCATTACCATTGAGCTATCAAATTTGAGAAGTCTTTGAAGAATTCAAATGTGAATCAAATTGATGCACAACTCACATTAGCATTTCAACTTATTGTTGGAGGATATTGGATGTGTTGAAAACATGTTAAGAAGAAGAAAATCTATCAATAGTTCCCACCAATGGTATCAGAGAAGGCAACCTTGACACCAACAGTGAAGAAGCAAGATATATGAAAGAAGTTAGTTATTTCGTCCAGCATGGATGACTACAAAGAAGGAGGAATAATGCCCTTAAAGCTAGAAGAAGAAAGTCCCAAGAGGCAAGGAATTGCCCATTCATCTTCATAAAGAAAAGAAGCAAAGGGGCAAAAAATTGCCCTAACCCACTACAAGAAAAAAGATCATATTTGACAATTTTAAAAAGCGTTACCAATGGTACTGCAAATATGGTCAATTTGACGATTGGTCAACCCGCCAAATATGCACATGACCATACTTCTCGCATAAAAGAGACAAGTATAATTCTCCTAAAAGAGTTGATTTGAGATCTATATCACTTTTTGTTTTTATGTTCTTATATATTTGTCAAATATAGCTATTAGGGTACTCATATTTGTCATATTTCAATCTAATATAGCTTATTTTAACGGTCATATTTTATTGAATTTTTTTATATTTGACAGTTTTTAACCGACATGTATGATTGATTAAATATTTTAAAAAATACTTGGCGGTTTTTAGCCGTCAAGTATAATGTAGAAAAATTATAAATAATCTATATAATACTTGGCTATTTAGTATCTGCCAAGTATTATATATATTTTTTCAAAAGTAGATTTTATTTAATTTTAATATCTATTTGTTTTAGAAATTAAACTAATCGTTACAATCAACATTAAAAAAAAAAAACTTCAAAACCAATCAGTAAAATAGAGAAATAAAATTAATAGCACCTAAAGAAATAGCAACATAAAGAATAACAGTGTTACACTTATGAAGAAATCGCATCCAAGAAGAAGAGAAATTAAATCAATGGAAATATAAATATACGTAGCTCTAAGTTAGAAAGCATCATGAAAGAATTGTAATTCCTTCCACTTTTTTGTCAAGGCAAGGAAACATTGAGACCGATACTTTTTTACAAACCAAAAAGAGAAAAGATAGCTATATAGCTATCTTTTATAGTCAAGTACTAGAAAGATTACTTTAAGAAAATGATATTTTGAAGTCAAAAATAATTGGATAATGGTTAACTTCGCACCTCTATATTCACAAGATGCAAGCAGATAGTGTCGATTAAAGGATAGGCAATATGGAAATAGGATAAAGGAAACAACTGAGATCTTGAAAAATGATCAAATGCCCCATTAACGCATCAACAATCTAAACAATTAACAAGAGGGTACTTTCACAATCATGGCTGTCAAAATAGAAGATTGTTCAACATAAAATTAAAGCTAGAGAAAATGCCACCTCTAAATCTATTTGTTCCAGCAACAAGCTTTCCAAAGAGCTCAAATGAAGGGTTTTAACAAAAGCAACAAAAATAAGGTAAAATACCATTTAACATACAAAATAACATAATGCATAAAACCATGAGAAGCTATCATTAAATTGTAAATTGTTTTTGAGTAACAAGAATAATTTTCACCAAACCATAGAAAAACAATGGCAAGAAATGAGAAGAAATCATAATACAAGAAACCTAACGAGTAAAAGCTCCAACTACCTTCTCCCTTGTTTCCAAGGCTCCCTCAACGGCCTTTATCTCAGTGACAAAATTATTATCATCATTCCTGGTCAAACAAGAAACTACGTCAACGCTTATAATAGAAAAGTATAGGGTTTTTCTCTAT
Source organism: Boswellia sacra (assembly GCA_013180625.2). Lineage (NCBI taxonomy): Eukaryota > Viridiplantae > Streptophyta > Magnoliopsida > Sapindales > Burseraceae > Boswellia > Boswellia sacra. The sequence goes on from SNVD02011673.1 coordinate 287,843, forward strand.
TTTTTGGTTCTCATTGTTACTTTTGTAGCAAAAAAGGTTTGCCACATCCAAGTCAAGGAATTATGTTCTTCGAAATTCAAAGTATTCACATAACAGCTAACATTATCTTTCTAATAAAAAAGTAATTAACTTAAAATTATGTCATTCAAATTAGTTTATCCTCCCATAATATACTAAAATAACATATCACATATATCTTAAAACACCAATAGTAGTGGCATTAATGTGCTAGAATAAGTATTAGATACATTTCATAACTATAGGTGCCCAATAAACTTCGGTAAAATGTTTTGAGAAGAGTTTGAAGTTCAAGAAGCAAGTTCGTGGACATATATATGCAATATTTCAATTAAGTAATTGGAAAAAGTATATTTTTGATATACTAGATTTCATTTATATTACTAGCTTTATATCTCTTAATTAAAAGTCATACTATATAATATAGCTAAGGATTAAATAACCAGCATAATTGAAAGGCCTATCATAATTAAAATAGCCAAAGATTAATTTTCAATAAAATAACCAGAGCATATAAACAATCGAAAAGAACAAAAAAATACAATTCTCTTCATTGTTTTCCCCGAGCCCAGTCCAGGCTGGGGACTTATTGTCATATATAAATTGACTTAATATTTCTTTTAATGGGCTCCACAATAATCATTTATAAATTGTCTTTTTCTATTGAATAACAATCATGAAATTACAACATAAAAAGTAATAATAATAATCAATTGTAAATGAGATAGATAAAGAAAAAAAATGTTACAAGTAAATTAATTAAAAAAACTGAACTATAAGTTTCCATTATTAATGTGAATCAAAAGATTGCACATATGAACCAAAGTTGCCACTCTGATTTTTTTCAGTTATTTTCTTACTAATAATTAGTAATTTGTTATTTTCGTTTTTGAACCTTTAACACCAATCACAAATATAACTAAACGCAACAAGTCCTATCGTGTTTATGATTTTATCTCACCACCACTTGTTAACCCACAAGAAACCTTAAAATCTAAAGTAGAATTTACCAATATTACTCTAGGTGATAAAAGTGAATATAACAAAAATAAGATAAAGAGCTTAGCAATAAATAAGTAAATATATTTAAAAAAAAAAAGAAAACGATAACACAAGTTGTTATGTGCCTTTCAGCAGTTTAGCATATTGTGTGTTGGAAATACCTGAAAGACCACCTCTTACATGAATGGGAAGTCTTGATAATGACTAACAAAAAGAGAGAAAAAAAATCAAAGAAATAGAAATAGAAGCAGATAAGTGGGTTGGCATCCCACCCACCTGCAATTATGGCACCTTTCTATTGAAGTTCAGAAGGTGTTAAATTTTGGAAAGCTTTATCCTTCACAACCACAGCTTTTCCTAACAACCAAACTTATGATTTTGGACTTTGGACTTTAGAGATAGGAAAGAAATCTTTTAATTTGTTACACCTCTTGGCATTAATTATTGAGTTAGATTGGGAAAGGATAGAGGTTGCATATAATCCTCTTTAGTAATGATTTGCTCTAATTCTCCACAATCTTCGATAGATAATTATTTCAAATTTGGAAGTAATAATTCATGTTGTCCATTAAAGGCAGTTATAAGACCTTCCAATTGAAATAACACTTTAACTCCCTAACGCTTGATTCTTATATTTTTCTAAATTTTTTAAGTCATGTATCAAACAAGTGAGAATTAATCCATCACACAGTTCATAGCAGCAATCTTCAATCTCTAGAACCCTTAATGTCTATGAAAACAACTATAAATCACTCAATCTCAACAAAAATCTATGAGTCTTTAATTATACATGGCTGATTTCAATAAAAAAAATAAAAAATAAAAGATCAGAAAATTTACAAAAAGGCATGTAAGAGTTAGATCACTATTTAATAGCATTAACAATATATATATATATATATAAAATTATGGCAATAATTTTAATTGAAATTTATGATTTTTGGCGTAGGTAGCATCTGACTCATTTAGTTCATAGCTTTGACAAGTTAGGGGACTTTGAAATTTTGAATTTTTATCTACTTATTTATTGCATGAAATTAATAAAACCGAAGCAAATTGCATGAACATAAATGGATAAAAAAATTACTGGTTTAAAAAATTTCTGAAGGTAAACTATCATATGATTTTAAGTTAAACATGATTTAAACTAAAATAAAATTCCAATAAAGATAAAAATAATAAAAGAACCGTCTACTCTGGCATGATTAGAAACAAATATTATGTAAATTCAATACCGATCTCTATTCATATAAAAATTATCATCCCACAGTTAGATTAAACTTATCCGAAAAGTACTAGTAATATTAGTAATCATTAAATTGAAATATATCAACAGCCAAAATTAATCTTTTACATAAATATTTCTGCCGACGATGAAGTTATCCAAAAAAAAAAAAGGATTTGGTATTATTTTATAATTAATGTGCCTACTAATATTAAGAATTTTACTATGAACAACAATTTGTCTAAGCATATCTACATTTAAAATTTTTTTAATTATATTTTATTCGACTGATTTTTATAATTATGAAAATATTCCTATGTAAGTGACATAAATTCGAGAGATTGAAATTTCATTAAATGAAAAATAAAGCTTTCACAAATCATATGAAACATTAATATTGCTACGTTAATTAATTTCCTTAACATAAACACATAAACTAATGAATTTTGTAGTCAAACTTTTGGTAAAGATTATTGACTTCAGTTTTTTTATTAAATTAAAAATTAATTTATTAAATTTTATTAAGATTCATTAAAAATTGTATTTAATGATGTCTAAATCATCAATAATATCAACAAGATATTAATTGAATATCCGAATTTTAAAAAAAGTAACATATCACTAGAATTTAATATAACAAAGTTTAAATTAAGATCAAGTTATATATTTACATGGCTTTTATGACTCAATTTCTATTGGTATAACTTATGTACCAGTTTAAAGTAAAACTAAATTAATAAGATTATGAGATACACACTAACTAGTTACATTAATTGTTTTTGTCTTTCAAATATTTTACTTATTGTAAGGCATTAACTGTTTGAGTGGAAATAATATAAAATAAAATAATATTTATCTTTAAAATATTTTTTTAACTTGCTAGAAAAAACTAACTTTTTTAATATTCAAATTTGAGAAAAAGGAAATGAAAAAGAAAAGAAGCATATTACTAATATTGTCCACTTAGATCTATTTAAGTTAATTTTAATCAAAGTCAAACTTATTGAGCACCTATTAGTGATGCTATAGATTATCAAATAATCACCAGCTAGTATCCAAAAACTATATGGTAAACTTATCTAAAAGTTATTATTTAATAATATTTAGTTAACAATCATAATTGAGGTAATTAGTTTTGTTCACCTTATATGATAATCTTATTTTTTAAGGGTAGAATTCAAACATGATAATAATAAAATAACATATATACTAAAAAAAAAATCGTGCTAATAATTATTGTTGAAGTTAACGTTGTGTAAAACATTTCATTTCTAACTAATTATTATCTCTATTCATTGGGTTTAAAAGTGACGATGTGATGTTATTTGATTACAAACTAGCGTTCACATTCAAGAAAAATTAAGAAAAAAATAACAAGGAGTAGTTCTACAAATTTTAGTGGAGTTGAACATGTGTCCTTCTGATCCATACAAATTGACAGCCGATACGCCCGATCATTAGCATTTTGGCCACCATCTTAAAAACTTTGTCCATTTCTCTAATTCTTCTAAGTCATCTTTAATGTTAGGCTTTTCTAATTGTTCTTCAATTCTTTTATATTTAATTTCTTTTTGGAGATTATTAATATGATTTTATTTATTAATTATTAAATTGATTTGTTTAGTAATTGTGTTTTGTTGTAATTGGTGGATTTCTCTAGTATCTATTGAAGAAAAAAATTTAAAACTTACTTTTGTTCCCATAATTTCCGTATCAATTCCTTGACTATCGACTTTGCATTGATATATTTGTGTTAAGAATGGGGTGCCTAAAATAATGTTTTGACTAAGATTTTTTACTAATATAAATGTTGTTTTAAAACAATATCCTTGATTACATATTTTGACATTTGATAATCTATAATTAATTTCTAAATTCATTCTATTTGCACCACGTAATTTTTCAGAAGTTTTCTCATAATATCTTGTTGGAATAAGGCCTTGTCTAATACAATTTTGGTCAGCTCCTAAATCTACTAAAGCAATATCTTCTATTTGTAAAAAATTGTCTATATGTAATAATATTCCTATATACAATTTTTGATAATTAATTTTGTCTACTATTTGTACGTAGTCTTCTTCTATCCGTGAACTAGAAGCTTGATCATTTTTAATTCGAGATTCAAGTATAGTTACTCTTGTTTGAGTTTGAAGTTGTTCTAATTGTTGATTTTAAATTTCTTTTTCAATTTCTTTTATTTGTTCCTTTAAATTTCTAATTTCTTGTTGTAATTCTCCTGTAGTAACTTGTTTAAATAAAGTTTGTGACGGGTACTTACCCCATATTTTGTTTAAACTAAATGTATCTGGAGTTTTAATTTTACTTTCTTGTTCTAAAATTTCTTTTAATCTCATTAAATATTCTCTTTTTATATTTGGATCCTCAATTTTAACAATAATATCTAATAAAATTTGTTTATCAGTATTTTTAGTGATTACATTAATTTGTTTACAGTTGCATATTTCTTCTGTACAGGTTAAAGATTCATTACTTTCTGAAATAGTATCAGTGTCTTGAATATCTAGAATATCTTCTTCACTATTACCAGTACTAGATTCTTGACTAGATTGTTCACTAAATAACAATTTATTAATTCATCTTGATCATTTAAAAGTTCATTAACTTTGTTTTTCTTTTTACATTGTTTTGCTGTATGTCCTGGTTGTCTACAATTCCAACATACTAATTGTTTCTTTGAATAATTTTTCTTAGGTTTATATTTTTTTCTTATTTTTCTTGTAATATTGATTATCAAATTGATTTTTATAAAATTTCTTTGATTTTTTCTTATATTTCTTTGAATATGATGATGGTTTAAGATTTTCATAACCATATTGTTCATAAAATGAACCCACAGTTTTACCAAAACTTTCTATTTTTCTTTTCTCTTTTTGTTCTTGACATATTGATAAACCTTCTTTTTTAATAAAAGCAAATAATTGACCATATGTTATATTATCCCAAGGAATTGAATTTCCTCCTGTTATTTTTGTTAATTTATTGATTATTTTTTCTGAAAAGAATTTTGGTAATCCTGCAATAAATCTTTCTTTCTAGAAAGAAGCATTATAGTCATGTCTCTTGAAAATATTTGTTAAAAATACATCCTTATACCATCTAAAATCTCCTAAAGTTGGACATCTAAGATTTGTTAAAATTATTTTTGAACTAGCCAATTCTTCTTTAGGATTTCCTATAAAATGCATTGAAATTGTATATGTTAATACTTCTATAGCATTTTGAGTTTCTTGAATAGTTACAAATCTATCTTCATCTTCTGCTTGAGGTTTTTCTACATGATTAAGTATGATTTGTTGATTATTAAATCCTATACAATTATCCCACCGATATTTTAACTATCCTGTAAAACCTGCTACTAACATCTTAGCAGTTTCATGATCACTTGTTTTATAAGCTTTATAAGCAGTAGATGCCATACCCATTTCTTGTAAAGTATTCATTATTTCATATTCTGATTTTCCATCTATATTCCATTCATAAATTGAATCACCTGAATATTTATTAGAAATAAATTGTTTTCTTTCTTCATACATTAAATCTGGTGGAGTAGGTCATGGATAGTATGTTCTTGTAGGGGCTCATTTCCATTTATTCTTTTTAGTTATTTTATTTATTTCATCAATATCTTTAGATGTTGTAATTGAATGATTATCACTTTGCTGATTTTGATCTATGGTATTAATATTATTAGAGGCACTTGGTAATATTTTAAGTTTTTGATTAATTTGATCAATTAAATCTACTTTAGGAAGTTTTACTGGTGAATTATTTGATTGGACTGTTTTAAATAATGGAGGAGATATATCTTGAGGAAATGTTACAGGTTGTTTTGATTTAATATTATCTATTTGATCTTCTATTCTTGTAACTTGTTTGGACATAGTGTATAATAATTGATTATTAAAATTATTCTGTTCATAAACTTTTTTAATGTCTCCTAAAGTTGCAGTTTCATTATCTGGTTTATTTGATCCTTTTTTGAATGGGGTTGCTAAAATCTCTGTTTCATTTGTTTTAATATTAATTTGTTCTAAAGGTGGATGCATTGATTGAATTATTCCATGTTGTGTAGTTTCCCATTTTTTAAATTCATTTGTTTGAACATTGACTTGTTGACTTTCATAAGACAATTTGATATTATGTTTTGATGCATACGTGTTAAACCATATGAAGAAAGGAATATTAATTTTTAAATTTTTCATTTCATTATACCATTCTTCTCTAATTTCTTCAATTTTTTGTTTTGTAAATGTACTAAAATACCATTTTGTTTTAAAATTATTTTCTTCTTGTAAAAATTCATTTCTTAAATATTCTTTATTTATTTCAAAGTCTTCTTGTTGAATAGTGTTAATAGTTTGAAAATCTGATTGTGTAGGTGACATTGGTGGTGATTGATTAACTGGTTTTGCTACAGGTGTTGTATAATTTACTGAATAATTAGAATTATTATTTATTTTACTTGCTTGTGTACTCCTAATATTAAAACTACTAGATTTTGGTAATGAAAAGGAACTCCGAGCAGATTTTATATCAGAATAACTTGATGAAGTTTCTCCTCTTCTTAAGGAATTAAATCTTAATAATATTTTCCCTTCTGGATTTTGTGTAATTTGTGCTATTTCTTTTTGAGCTATATTTCTAGGTGGTAATGGGTTATCTATTATCCATACTTCTGGTATAGTAATTTCATTCCATTTGAGTAATTTTGGAGTATAAGTTGATGTTGGAGTATTTTCTTCTGTTTCTACTGTTAATATTGTAGTTTCTCCTCTAGTATCTTGTAATCTACATCTTGGATTAAACTCTGAACTAGTTTGTTTAAAATATATTCTATAAAGTAATAAATATCCATGCCTATTTTGTGTAAAAATTGATTCTGGTAAATGTATATTTAAAACTAATGTATCTAATATTATTGGATCATGTAGACTTACTTGAAAATTTGTGGCACAATTAAAATATATAGTGCCGTTGCATAAATTGGATTATACTACTCCTAATAAACAGTCTTGAAATTTTAGTAATGTTTTATCTCTTAATAACATTAATACTGGAGAATCTATTCCAATTTTTTATAATGGCTTAATAGCTATTTGTATTAATCCAAAATGTCTATAATTAAATCCTTTTTGTTTATAATTTTCTATAGCTAATTGAGTTAATAATCTAATTTCTTCAAATTCATTTTGTAGAGTTAATGTTTCTTCGTGTTCTTTTATTGAATAAGCAGTTTTAAAGTCAAATGTTCCTATTTCATATATACTGTTTGGTAGAATACTAGGTAATGTATTTTTATTTAAACTTTGTTTAATATTAGTAATTTTTGTCATTATTTCTCTTGAACTAATTACTTTGGATGTTTTTCTATATTTAGAATTTAGATATTTTCTAACTGTAGATGCCATTTTTGAATTATTAATAATTTCAAATTTTAGCACACAATCTTCTCAGGACAGGATGGCTACGGGAACACCTAGGCTTACCAACGGCTTTACGCTTTTCCACTCCTAGCTACTGGGAACACCTGGCTTGCCAACGTATGCACAGCTCTCTCTGCTACCTTTCCCTATCCTTAGAATTTTGTTTACTAAAATTCTACGTTACTAACAATTCTCAAATGAAATCTAAAATTAGAATTTTCTCTAAATTCTACCTCTATTAAAAAGCATCCAATATTCTATTTCTAAATCATATATATGATCTTGAAGGTAATCTATTTCTACTATGATATCTAATTTGTCTTCATTCGATAATCTATACCAATTATTTTTAAGGAAATTTTTTATATTTCTAAGTTCAATTCTATGTCTTCTAAGATGTTCTCCTAATCCGTGTTGTATGGTTGGTATTTTGTTTACCATTTTTCTAAACTATGGCTTTGATACCATTTTGAAAACGGGATCACACGATTGAAAACAAAATTAAGAAGCAAAGTAAATATACATTTTGAAAACAGGATCACACAGATTGAAAACAAAATTAAGAAGCAAAGTAAATATATAACTAAAGTAAGAAAACTATGGAATAAGAAAATAACTTACTTTTTTGGCAAAGTCTTAGTTTAAAATATTGATGCTGAAAAGAGAATTAACAAAATTATAAATTAGAGCAAAGCAAGATATGAATAAAGCATTATTTTATTGAAGGATTTGAAAATACAACAAAAGAAAAGGACTTAGCTGGTTTTCTCCCTATGTCCTCCCCTCAATACAAAAGCTTTTTATATAGATGTGAAATACGAACTTCAAACCATTATAATTCCATAACAACTATTTACCTTTTGACTAAGATCAATACATAATAGTTCTTACTTTTGATGTGTACAATATAATGATTACTACTTTTGACAATAGTTTATATCATACACTATTGTAGATAAGCTTAAGAAGACGTGGAGGTTTGAAGCTTGCTTGATTCACTTTTCCACCGAACTTCTAGAAACATTGAATAAGAATGCTTGATTTTATCGCTTTATAGATCAAAAGGGTCTTGGGAAAATGGCCCACTATATGGATCTTCATCTGGATTCTCTAGAGTACTGTCGGATGAGCTGTCCGAAATTTGTTGAATAATTGTCACCATCAATTGCTTGAGTTGTTCACTTTTTGACTTCTTCTTTTTGGAACTTTTTGATGATGTTGACTTGTCTTGAATTTGGGCTTCAGCTTTGAATGGAGTATTGGGCTTAATTGATTTGGGCTTGGCTTGTGATTGAATAGGCTTTTTCCCGAACTTGAGCTAGTTTTGGATACTTTGGCTGAACATATTGAAATATCATACTTGTCTCACCACTTAATCCTAAACTCTCTTACTAATGATAAATAACAGTTTGAGTAATAGGGTTCAATAGTATATGACCATGATAAAATCCAGGGAATTTGAAAATCTATATGGAAACTAATTTGTTGAACATAAGGTTCGTCTGGAGTATCAGCATGTTATTTGTAATAAGGAAAAGATAATTGATTAATTTGTTCTGAATAAATTGCAGGATTGGGTCCTAGATAATACCACCATTCTAAGAACCAGGATGGATAAAACTTTTGACATCTATTATCAAAATGAATAAACCAAGAATGATCAAAAGTTCTAAGGTAAAACATATTGAACCAGGCTTTTTTATAATCTATATAATTGTAACCATTTGGATCATAAGGAATTGAGAAGGAAACATTGGTCCAAATTGATTGGGTATCGAATTCTCTGGGGGTTTTGACTTTCTTAATTTTACAGGTTGAGTAGGATATTTGATCAGGATTTTTGGGGTCTTTGTGATGGACTAATTCTACACTATCAGTATCAACTAGAATTATTAATGATGTCTAAATCATCAATAATATCAACAAGATATTAATTAAATATCCAAAATTTTAAAAAAGTAACATATCACTAGAATTTAATATAACAAAGTTTAAATTAAGATCAAGTTATATATTTACATGGTTTTTATAACTTAATTTCTACTGGTATAACTTATGTACCAGTTTAAAGTAAAACTAAATTAATAAGATTATTAGATACACACTAACTAGTTACATTAATTGTTTTTGTCTTTCAAATATTTTACTTATTGTAAGGCATTAATTGTTTGAGTGGAAATAATATAAAATAAAATAATATTTATCTTAAATTTTTTTTTTTAACTTGCTAGAGAAATCTAACTTTTTTAATATTCAAATTTGAGAAAAAGGAAATGAAAAAGAAAAGAAGCATATTACTAATATTGTCCACTTAGATCTATTTAAGTTAATTTTAATCAAAGTCAAACTTATTGAGCACCTATTAGTGATGCTATAGATTATCAAATAATCACCGGCTAGTATCCGAAAACTATATGGTAAACTTATCTAAAAGTTATTATTTAATAAGATTTAGTTAACAATCATAATTGAGGTAATTAGTTTTGTTCACCTTATATGATAATCTTATTTTTTAAGGTTAGAATTCAAACATGATAATAATAAAATAACATATATACTAAAAAAAACTCGCGCTAATAATTATTGTTGAAGTTAACGTTGTGTAAAACATTTCATTTCTAACTAATTATTATCTCTATTCATTGGGTTTAAAAGTGACAATGTGATATTATTTGATTACAAACTAGCGTTCACATTCAAGAAAAATTAAGAAAAAAATAACAAGGAGTAGTTCTACAAATTTTGGTGGAGTTGAACATGTGTCCTTCTGATCCATACAAATTGACAGCCGATATGCACAATCATTAGCATTTTGGCCACCATCTTAAAAACTTTGTCCATTTCTCTAAACTACATAGAGATGCTTATCTATTGCTTAGAGTTAAGAAATTATAAATAATGGGTCATTGACACATAAGAGATCCTATATATTTATCAGATAAATTTAGCAAAAGGGGTTTGTAGGAGGAAAGTGCAATATTCAAATCCTACACTTCATATCCTAAAAAATACATACAAGAAATATTCATCAGTTCAATTATTTAGAGGTTTGTATTGAAATGGACTGCTTTCACTATTCCAACATCAAAGAAAAAAAGGATACTATTATGCGATGATGAGAGACACTATTACATGTTTACCATTCTAGTAAGACAGACTACCAAGGCAAAACATTGAAGTGTAGAGACAAAATGAAAATTAGTTTTGGCCCGGTACCCTCCATCTAGAGCCTTTTTTTTTTTTAACACTTCAATATGCAAATAAGAATGCAAATGATGATGTCAATATAATGGACCCCTTGCTAGATTTCTCCAACTTCAAATCTTAACTCTCAAATGTTATATTACTTTTCTTAACTCAAATTCTTACATTTATAAATATTCTTTTACTTTTTTATTTTCACTTCATTATTACAAATAATTCTGAATTTTAGAGAGAGTAGGGAAGAGAAACTTACAGCCAATGACATACCTAGTGGCAACCAAATATCCGAGAGGAATCATGGATTCCCATGCATATATACTTATGTTGTTGAAAAAAAATGAAAATTTCTAAGATTAACTAAAATATAAAGAAGCAAAAAATATATTCAAAGTCAAAGACATGAAGTTCGAGAAACCAAGTCCAGGTTTGGGAGCCAACCAAATCGAAAGGGCATTAACAACTACGTATATCACTGTTGTGCATATAGCTAGAGATTATAAACCATACTCTATAATAGAAGTAGTCAAAACTAAAAATATCACCACAAAGCAACAAACAATTTGATCATTTCCACTTTTACTAATTCAAAATTCAGCAAACCAATAAATAGAAAACACATACTAGAGCATAATTTATAAAAATTTTCCATGAAACCAGTCCATGAAAGGGGCACTTACCACAAACAATTTATTAAAAAGTCCAAAAACTAACAACCACCATGCAAAGTCAAGAGCGATAGAAGTTCCAACAAGTCCAACCCTCAACTTATAAATAAAAACACAACTCATAAAAATGTGAAAGAGAATTCCAAGAAGGCGAAAAAACCTAGAAATGAAGGATGAGATGAAGAGCTAGCCCACCTGGAAGCCTTCTAATCACATGGCAGCACATTATCAAAATCAGGCATCGAGGCAATTACATCCTCAAACTGCATCAATGAGTCAGCTTCGTCATTCCCCTCAGAGGCAAAATAATCCATAAACCCAAATGGTAAATCCAACAATTCATATTCCCAGTACTGCCCTCCGAATCATCTTTATTAATTTCATCATGGCCTTATCTTCATCCTCATTGTCTTCCATAAATTAAGCATAAGCAACACCAAATCTTCATGCAGTTGAAGGAAATAAATAAATAATAAAAACAAAAAATTAGAAGAAAGGAAGGAAATTGACCAGATCTACAGAATAAGGACACAAGAGAGTGAGGTGAGCCAAAAATGTGAACTCCTTCCTCTGCTCACTGTCAAAAAACATGAACTCTGTCCTCACAAGATGTTGTTTCAATTCCTCTTCTCGTTCTCACCCTCGCTTTTGCCACCATCGCTAACTTTCAATGGTAAAGTACCATCTTTCATAGTTTGAGTCATTTGAGAAAGGAAGTGAATGACTTGGGTGAGAAAGTGACGGCTATGGCAAATTTCTCTAAGAGGGAGAAAGGAAAAGATAGAGGAAAAAATTAAGCGTGAAAAGTATATATGTTAAAGAGACAAAATTAACATATATGTCACTACTTTAAATATCATGATAAATATATGATTCAAAAAAGACAAAAGTGTCAAATAAGAGAAAAAAGTAGGTTCGACTTCTAAACCAGTGTTATATTCCTCACTTCTTCAAAAAACCACCAAATAAAAATATTGTAAAGTGACAAATGTTTAAAAAATTCTTATAGTGACCATTTTGAAAATCATGGCAGATAGAATTATATCAATCATCTCGAAGGAAGCATAAGAGATGGTACTAGAATGGACAAACTCTCTCGTAACTAAATATAAGAAAAGAAACAAAGAAAAAAAAAGAAAAAAAAAGTCTGCTAAGTTGAAAACCTGAAAAGGCAGATTAGGCAAAAATTAAGGCAAGCCTACTAATCAAAAAACCAGAAAGGGCAATTGAGGCAAAAGATAGGGCGTGAGAAAAAAAAAAAGCCCTGATGAGTTAAAAACCTGAAAAGGGTGGCTCAGGCAAAAAGTTAGGACAAGCTCGCTAAGTTGAAAACCTAAAGAGGGCGGCTTAGGAAAAAATTAGAGATTAAAAAAATGATGATGATTGAAGTCACCAAGTCAAAAGCTCAAGAAGACGAAAGTAATACCTAAAGAAGTAGAAGACTGCCATCGAACCTCTGACTCAGATCCATCCTGACAAGATCTAGTCCAATCAATGTCTCAACCAGAATCAAAGGAATAGTTATCAAACTGGGTCCCATTTGAGGAATGATGGTTACAAGGTGTGGATCTCCGAGACCGTCTAGTGAGACTAATAAGAACTGCGCATAGAGGCAAAACTGGAGAAGGCGTAGCCAACTGGACAAAGACTTGTCCATCATTCCAAGCAAAGGCACAGTGGACAATAATATTACTTTGCTATCCCTGGTATGAATGCCCATGGTGGAAATTGGGAAGTTGAAGAAGTGTGCAAGATCGGATGCTGATAGTATCTGGACAGTAGGAAGAATCAGGCTCTCAAAACTAGATGAATGACAACCAAGTATGGTAGATAATTCTTCATACAAAGGGCAAAGTTCTTACCCATTGAAATGAAAGACGTGATCATGAGGATCCTAGAAGGTTGTACAATCCTTAAGAAAAGGGACATTGAGCTTGACGTGACAAAGAAACTTCAAATGATATAGACCGATGGACTCGAGTCGTTTATAGTCTTCATCCTTCAAAGGCTTTAAAAAAACTGGAGGATTTTGGAAGAGGCTTCGGACATGTTGAATGGCACAAAAGGATGTCGACGAAGATAAGAGAAGTCCCAAAAAATGAAATAAAAGGTGCAGAGAAGCAGTAAAGAGGAACAACACTTAAATCGTTAACAAAACGAGACAAAAAAGGGAAAGAGAGGAGAATTCATTGAAAGAACTGTTAGTCGACCGTCTAACTACTGGCCGATGATTCCTTAATAGCTGTCTAGCGGTCTATTGGCTGGCTGGCCGCTGTTAGGGCAAAATAGGCCATTAGCCTTCCTTTCGCATCTTTTTCAACTTTCAGAATGCATATCGACAAGCTATTTCGAGCGCATGATTTCCAAATTTTGCAGCTTTATTCAGAATTGAATAAATGATGATGTAGAAACAAATTTGAACAAATTTGGTTATAGAATTAGCACAATATGCATAATGCATGGAGTCAAAAATAGGCTGTAAATTTGGTTGTAAACTTAGCACAATACGTGTAATTGGGTAGTGGATTGCTTCTTGTGTTAGGCTCATGCATCTCTAGGCTAGGAATTTGGCCCTTGTTCATCAAGTCTTGGATCTCATGGCAAAGACGAGCATAATCATCAGCCTTATGACTAGTCACTTGGTGGAATTCACACTTCTCGTGATGCCTCTCATTCCTTGGTAATTGATTTAGAAGTTCTCTTGGTGGCAATGGCTACAAGATCCCTTCGACTCTCAATCTTACAAAGATCTTGGATAATGGTCTTCCCAAAAGACTTAACTTCCTTTGTTAGAAGACTGCCTTCACCTCAATATGCTTTGTGTTAGACCCTCTAGCTTGATGATATTGCCCTTAACTTCTTCTAGGGTAACTATTGTTGTTTCTTTTCTACTTGGACTCCAAATCTTCTATTTGGATGCCTGAATCATATAGGTCTTCAAAAGTTTTGATGGGGAAGCCTGCCAGTCTATCCTGGATGAAGGAATGGCCTCCATTAATCACCATGCAGACTTGGTCCTCCTCCGTGGGCCTAGTGGTCATCTTGGCAGCCTTGGCCCTCTAACAGACTAGATATTCAAAGAAGATCTCATTGGGCTTTTGGCACGTTGTCTCCAAATCCCTCAAGGCTACACCCCAGTTGGGAATTGTGACAGTATTACTCTACAAACTATTTGGAAAACTCATCCCTCTCTTCTCGGACTCTCTTGGGTAGGTCATGGTACCATACTACTGTATCATCTTCTAGGGATAGCATGAAACACTTTAATATGTGCTTCTTTGACAAAGGAGTCGTGGTCGTGATAGCTGCATATTGCCTCAAGTGTGTCTTTGGAGTGCCCTCTCCATTGAAGGTAGGCAAGTTCTATAGGCAAAATTTCGGTGGTAGATCATTATCCCCAATAAGTAGGATATTGTCTAGGTCTTTGGCCTCTTTTAACCCTCTCTTCTTCATGAGAGATTAGACTTTCTCCATGTTCTTAGCCAACTGCTTGATCGATTTGGGCTTTTCTTGATTGATTGGGCTTTTCCCCCTATCTCTGCCTTGGATAGTCTCACCAAACCATCATTATTATCCATGGGTGGCGGTTGGTTCATGCAGTTGGGCCTATTTTGGAGTGCTTTAATGAGTTGGACCACTTTTTGTTGGAGTGCGACCATATCAGCTCCTAATTGAGCCATTTCAGCAGTGTTGTTGTTGGGTGCAACCATTTGTCAATTGGTTCCTATTGCCTTGTCAATGGACCACCTTGTCTAACCAAATCTATGATGACTGCAAAAAAAGGTGTTAATGCCATGCATGCATACATGTATGCATGATGTGATGCATGCTCATACAAGGCAATAAACACGCTTTCAGCCTTCCGACCTTATCTCTCCCACACACATAAAGTCGAGTCTCTATTTCTAGGATTTATGGCCTTATTCCCAAGTCATCGTCATGAGATGTGGGAATGCGAAATTCTCTCACCTATTTCTAACAAATATGTGATGTTAGATTCTCCATAATTATCATGACATCACTTTTTAAACGTCATGATAACCTTAACTCATGGCACACGTCCCTATTTTGTTCTTATGGGTGACTCGGCATGTAGCATTCGTTCATGGTTCCTTGAGATTTGAGTTGATGTTATTCTAGTTATGGGAAATTTACATCCATATACATGCATTTCAACATCAGTTTTGGACATTCATCCCATTAGAAGTTTCTAGATTCTTCTACATGGGCTTAAGTCTCAAAGGTCCAATGGTTTGGGCTCCTTCAAGCGAGAAATGTCCCTTTAGGCCAATTTGTTTTTAAACCAATTCAATGGTACATGCTTAAAGGTAGTGACACCAACATAAGTCATTTAGAGGTCGATTGGAGCTAAAGACTTCTCATGCCAATGCCACACGACTAGTTTAGGTAGTTCATGCTTATTGTGTGTAAAAGTGTAGTGATGCAAGGACTCAAAATATCAAAATCAACTTATCTTATCTCCAGTGGAGTCGCCACTATGAATGGGACTTTCATCCTGCCAAAGCATTTGCGATCACGATACTGTGTCAAACCCTCTTTCGAGACTCAAGGGAACAAAAACGAACAATGGACACATCTAGAGAAATGGAGTCGCCACCCAATTATTCAATTGGGAATGAATGGGGAGGCAATTTGATCCTTTGCTTCATGACCTAAACTACTCTCATCCCTTCATAGATGGGTTTGGGAAGTTAGGTACGAGTCGTTCAACCCGCTCAAATCAAAATCAAGCCTCCACTAGGTTATACTAAATAAAAATCTCTCATATTAGCATATAGTCCACTTAAGTTGTTGTTTTTATGCACACATTCCATTTTTATCTTCATTTAGACATGTGAGGTGATTATTCAATTATAGCAATTGTATATTCATACATAAAAAGAGGGAGGAGAATAGAATTAAATTTCCATCAAACATAGGGGAAGGGGAAGAGGATTACATTGCTTTGTTCTTCAACAATAAAATAAATTCTATAAAGAACACATTCATCTAATTATAAGTGATGGTCCCTCACCATCAATGTGAGTCCACGACCACTTCATGGCATCATACAATAGTACTTCTAAATATGGTATATTCATAGCATATTCACATATTCATAAATCAATTAATTCAATACAAAACCATAATCTAATGTCATGGCATTCTAGCCTAGATTTGATAATTCTGTCATGGTAATTCTACCTATTGCTATTCTAGTACAATTCATATTAATTCATATTATAATTTCATTTCTAGCCTAAACATGGTTATCATGGCATATTCTAACCTAATCGTGGCATTTTTAGCCTAATTCAAACAATTGAAGTCAAACAAGGCTCTTCTAGCCCAAGCAAAACATTTAAAGGGTAATGTGGTAATTCTAACCTATTCTATGCTATTTCCTAGCATATATCAAAACAAATATAAATTCTGCTAGCAAGATTCTAATCATGTCCTCTTAAGCATGATTTTAGACACGTGCTCCTAAGCATGATTCTCAGCACTCACAAAGAAAATAAATTCCTAAACATGTTTCTAATAAATAAGGGAAAGCGGACTCACCTCGACAGAGGTGACATGCTTATCCATCTCACAAAGTAAACAAACGGGTTAAACAATTCATAAAACCCTAAACATGCTTCTAAGCATTAAATTAAATCCTAAACATGCATATTCTAAGCAAAATAGACCCTAATCATGCTTAATTGTAGGCAAGAAAAGTAAACAAAAAAATAGGAAGGAGAAGAGAGGACTGCTCTCAAGACGTATCATTTTCAGGTTTAGGGTAATAGAACGCCTAAAAATTTTTAAACTAGAAAAGACTTCTTGAATTCTCAAGTCTGTCTTCAAGAGCAAGAAGAGATGATTATCCTCAATAGTCTGTGTGTCTTGAAAAGTGAACCAAGGGGGGTTTATATAGTTGAAGGTTAAAGATGAAAAAGAAATCAAAAACCAAAATAGGAATGTTTATAATGAAAATTTGAAAATTAGGGGACTAACAATTGGGCGACTATTAGCAAACCATCGGGCAGTTGTTCCCCTTCAGTCCTTCCTTTTTTGGCATTTTTTAGTGTAGTCCCTTATGACCTTTGTCTATTCAATCACACATAACATTTGTAGTTCAATTTTGATTCATAATCCGTTAATTTCTACGAAAACTAGACATCCTTAGATTCACAACGGTATATGATTCATCACCAGATTCCTTTTGGGTTAATTTCTGTGATTTTTTGAAGTCAAATGTCAGTTTTCAAGACTTCTCACCAATTCCTTCTCACATTTCTTTTCTTGGCTTCCAAGGGCATTTTGGTCATTTCTATTATTGACATTCATCTTTATTTCATCTTCGAGCCTAAAAAATTCAGTGTCTACAGGTGCATCCTATGATGCTAGAATGAAACACTCTTTAGTATACTGACTTCTTAGGGTTTTTTAACACTCTTAAGTGCACCTACTTCCTAGGGTTTGAAAACACTATTCAGTGCGCTTATTCTAAAGGCTTCAAACACTCTTAAGTATACTTATTTCCAAGAGTTTTTAAACACTCTTCAGTACGCCTCTTCTTAGGTCTTGTGCCTATTCTAATGGCTTAAAACACTTTTAACTACACCTACTTCTTAGCGTTTTAAACACTCTTCAATGCACCTCTTCTTAAGGCTTATGCTTATTCCAAGGGCTTATAGCACTTTTAAATGTGCCTACTTTCTAGGGTTTCTTCTAATGCATGCCCATCAGGAAAACATCTATCATGCACTAACTCGTGGTCTTTAGACCTTTTCATTCTTCATGCCTTCGACTGAGTATTCCTCATTCTTCTTTGATCTTTTTAGACTTTGCATTCATTGGGTTTCTTGCCCTTCTTTTGAGTATTCTTCGTTAATATCTTCAGACTTTAGCATTTGTTGGGTTCCATGCCATTCTTCTAAGAATTCTTACTTCTATTCTCGATTTCTTCTAGTCCATTGGGGAAAATTCTTGATTCTTTATGCTTTAGCATTCTTTGTTCTTGATCTCTTCAGATTTTGCATTCATAGCATCCTCCATTGGGGGGTGCTTATCATGTTGTTGATTCTTGGACTCATTAGGGATCTTTCTGTCATCCTTGTGAATTCCTGCAAAATATCAAACTTGATAATTTTAAATTAATTAAAAGTTTACCTCATTTGGTGTGTTCTTCAAGTCTCTAGAGGAATTCTTCGATATGGCTCGGGTCAAAATATTCATCGACCCGATGTCATTCGACTTTCTATGTAACTTGCGAAACTGTTTGCCCTTCCAACTATATATTGATTATGGATCTTCTTCTTTTTCTAATCCCTTCTTCAAGATCACCCTTCTTCAAGGGGGATTTCCTTCTTCAAGGTGAACATCAAACTTGAACTTTCTTCTTTAGTTTTTTCTTCAAAATCCCTTCTTTAGGGTAGACTTCAAATTCTTTCTTCATGGTAAGCTTACATTTTCAAAGGAGATGCCTTCTTCAAGGGAGATTTCTTGTAGACCATATGAGTTCTTTTGAGAAAGTTTTACTTGTTCTAGGCGATTTGCAATTCTTGCAAACTAAGTCTCTTCTAGACTATACTTGCACTTCTTCAGCGATTGACAATTTCAAATCTTTCTTCTCAACTGTGACCCTCTTTGACTATCTTTGACTATGGTAGTCCAAAATTTTATGGTGATCCTCATCTATATTGTTGTCCTACTTCAGGCATGTTGTACATTATTCCACTTAAAAACTTAATCCATGTGTTGAGCACATTGTGCTGCTTCAGGTGATTGTTACGTCACAGTGAGATGGAATTGCCTTCGCACATCGTACTACTTGAGAGAAGTCTTATTAAGACTAAGCTACCTGATCCAAGCAATCTTCATATCGTGCTGACTTGGGAGCCTGATCCAAGTGATTTGTAGATCGTGCTAAACTGAGGAGTCTGATCCAGGCAATTTTCACATCATGTAAACTGAGGAGCCTGATCCAGGAGGCTTGCACATCGTGTTGAACAGAAGAGCTGATCTAAGCACCTGGCACGTCATGTTGAACAGAAGAGCCTGATCTAAGCGGCTTGCACATCGTATTGAACTGAGGAGCCTGATCTAGGTGGCTTCGACATTGTGTTGATCTAAGGAGCCTAATCGAGGTAGCTTGCACGTCGTGTTGAATCAAAGAGCATGATCCAAGCGACTTACATGTAATGCTAAACTAAAGAGCCTAATACAGGCGATTTGCACATTGTGCTACTTCTATTAATTCTGATCGAGATCGAGCTGCCTAAGCCAAGCGACTTGCACATCATGCTGCTTCAAGTTATTCCTCATCGAAATTGACTTGTATATCATGCTACTTTTATTGGGCCTCATTATTAAGACTCAATTTCTTGTTCCATGTGACCAACACATCGTGCTGCTTCGATTGGGTCTCATCTAGACTAACTTGCACATCGTGCCACTTCTATTAGGTCTCATCGAGATTGAACTACCAGATCTAGGCAGTTTCCTATTGTGCTGCTTCAATTGGGTCTCATCAACACTGACTTGACATTGTGTTGCTTCCATTAGGTCTCATCGAGACTGACTCACATATCGTGCTACTTTTATTAGGTCTAATCCAGACGAGCTTAAACATCATGCTACTTCTATTGGGTCTCGTCGAGACTAAACTGCCTAATCTAGGTAACTTGCACATCGTGCTGCTTCGATTTGATCTTGTAGACATTGAATTTTTCAGACTTGATGAAGGAATGAAGATCAATATTGAGTAAAGATAATGATCGAAATGCCCTTCGAGGCCAAGAAAGGAAAGGTGAGATGAAATTAGTGAAAGGTCTCGAAAATTGATGTATGACTTCAAAAAATCAAAGAAAATACTCCTGGAGGAATCCGATGATGAGTCATATACCGTTGCAAAGCAACAAATGTCTAATTTTCGTAGAAATTTACAGATCACATATCAGAATTGAACTCAAAAAGTTATAAGCAATTGAATACATAAAGGTCAAAAGGGACTGCATTGCAAAATTGTAAAATATGAAGCACCAAACAGTGAGTGCACTGTTAATCCGGTACCTTTTAACTATTCACCATCGGTCAAATAGCCAGCTGCTAGTCAAACAACCGTCGATACTATTCATCACCGATCAAACAACCAGCTGAACTGTCCATCGATATTGTTCATCCAAATCCCACATCGATTTTTTTACCATATTTTCACTCCAAGGAAAGCCTATATAAGAAAACCTTAGCCACATTTCTTAAGACACATTGATTGTCGAATACAAGCATCTTTTCCTCTGTGGAATTCCAAAATATGTATCAATATGTGTGTGTGCGTGTGTGTGTGTGGGTATTACAAATTTTAGAAACTATGCCTAAGGGTATCTGAGTAATTTTATTTGAATTTGACGGGCTTTAGGCCATCAAATAGTTATAAAACCATGTTTAATAAATGAGGACTGGGTTGGATTATAGTTGTGGACTTGTGTTAGAATTGGTAAGGATGAAATGTGCTTGGATTTAAAGTAAGTGGACTTAGGCCCATGGGTTAAGGCCTTGTATATATATAAGAGACATTAGGGTTTCAAAAGAGGTATTTTTCTTTCATTTTATAATAGAAGAGGAGGGTGCTACAGGCTAAAGAAAGACAGAATGAAGAAAAAGAGAAGAAAAGAAAGAAGAAGAAAAAAAGGTTGTATAGGCTTGGAATCAATTAGGGATTTTCTAACAGTATACTTGAATCTTATTATTTATTTTTGTTGTTTTAATTGATATGCGTTGCAATGCATGTGATTTATCGTTAAATTGATTGTTTGTTGCTTGGATGATGAATTATTTGTGAAATTATGTGCTTATCAAGTGAAGGAGATGTTGTTCTTGATGGAAGTTGTAGTTCATGTGACTGTTCTATGTTCTTTGAGCTGCTTCATTTTTTTGGACTGTGAATTATATAATTTTTCTTTTGTTTAGGAAAATAGACATATGACACTTTAAATTGCCGCTGATTTCATTGAGTTTGGATTTGAAATAAAATTTCGGTGAATTTTTGAAATTGGAGGTTGAAATCTGGAAATGAGACTATTCATCCGACAGACCTGAACATTTTCACAAATCTGTATCTGCTGAGACTATTTTTCTAAAATCCCATTTTTGTTTTGAAAAGTAAACATATCAAGCTTTCATTCAACACTAGTTTCACCAAATTTGGATTTGAAATGAAATTTTGGTGAATTTTTTAAATTGGAGGTTGAAATCTGGAAATGATATTGCCCATCCGACAGACCTGAACATTTTCACAAATCTGTATCTGCTGAGACTATTTTTCTAAAATCCCATTTTTGTTTTGAAAAGTAAACATATCAAGCTTTCATTCAACACTAGTTTCACCAAATTTGGATTTGAAATGAAATTTTGGTGAATTTTTTAAATTGGAGGTTGAAATCTGGAAATGATATTGAACATCCAACAGGCCTGAACATTTTCACAAATCTGTATCTATTGAGAATAGTTTTGGGAAATTCCCTTTTTGCTTTTGAAAAGTAGACATATCAAGCTTTAATTCAGCACTGGTTTCACTAAATTTGGATTTGAAATGAAATTTTGGTGAATTTTTTAAATTGGAGGTTGAAATCTGGAAATGATACTATTCATCCGAAAGACCTGAACATTTCTGCAAATCTGTATCTGTTGAGACTAGTTTTGGGAAATCACATTTTTGTTTTGAAAAGTAGACATATCAAGCTTTAATTCTTTTTCCGCACTGGTTTCACTAAATTTGGATTTGAAATGAAATTTTGGTGAATTTTTGAAAATGGAAGTCGAAATCTAGAAATTGCATTGTTCATCCAAGGGGCGTAGACATTTTCGCAAAACTATATTCACTAGATGTTAATTCTGTAATATTAGTATTTTTACCTTATAATAGACTTCATAAACTTTCATTTCCAAGTTGAATCACCTGAAAATCATTTTTTCTACATTTTTTTGGTGATTTTTCTAATTTGAGCTTGAAATCCTGGAAATTCCACTGGTTTAGTGACAGGTTTGGATTTTTCATAAAAACTGTATTGCCTTGGGACTTATTTAGAAAGATTACATTTTATTTTGAATCTAGACACTTGAATCTTTCATTTCCAACTAGTCTCACTTAAATTGGTTGAGTGTACAAATTATAGCAAATTTTCAAAATTAAAGACTAGCAGCTGAATTGTGCGGTGATATGAAATGAATAATATGGTTGAAGCTTGGAATTAATTTCTTGAGTTGTGGAATTTGGTATCAATAGCGTTTTAAAATATGCAATTAGAAATTGTATTGAAAGGTTTATAAGTGTATGCGTTTGACATTGGATGGGCCATTTTGAATATGGATCCAAGGGGAATGCATATATAAAATTCTTAGTGTTGGACCTTAGATGGGCCGTTTTGGGATGTGGATCAAAGGGGAACACAAATATAAACTTAAGATGTTAGACCTTGGACGGGCCATTTGGATACGGGTCTAAGGGAAACATTAGATGAAAAATTTTAATTGTTAAGTGAATAAGTGATACCTCGATGTATAAATGAGAATGATTGTATGACTTATTGTAATAAGCTTTGTAACTGTGTAATTAAGTAATTGTTTGAATGCTTGTGATTTAGTATAATGTTAAAATTTTTCCTATTGGACTATATGCTCACCCCCTCCCTCCACATGTACATGAAAAGATATTCGTACTAGCAGTGTTCCAGAGCTTTCCTAGGGAGTTTGGACATCTACATGCATGCGATGGTTTTGGGGAATGTTTTGACTTAGCCTATTTCGTGATAGGAAATTTTGTAATGTAATTAGCAACCTATGTACTAAGTCCAGTCATCAGTGTTTGTAAAAGTTTATCTTGAACACATAGCTAGATGTTGTAATGGATTCATGTGATATGTAAAATATTTGTGTAAATTAGAAAATGATCTTAGTTGAAAAGGGTAGATATTAATGATGTCTTTTTTTTTTATTTTCTTAATTAATTACCCTTAAAATCTCTAAATAAGAGATTTTAGGGTGTGACAGAGTGGTATCAGAGCTTAAGCTTTGACTGTGGACCTGGGAAAAGGATTTAGATGGTTTGGGAGGGGTAGAGTTATGTCTTGTGTGCTTGCATGTGCCTTGAATAGTTGTTTGTTTTGTTTATGTTCTATATGTTATAGAATTCTGCCACTTATGTTTTCGCCATTGATGAAATTAGATAATGAGTTCTCGTATGCGAGGTGTTTCGAGTTCCAATTCGCCTGAGGGTGGTGAGAGGTCGGAGTTTTATAGGGTTATGAGAGATATGGCCAATACATTGGCAGAGACAGTGGCAAACACAGTTAGAGATACTCTTCGTGCTAACCCATAACCACCACCTCAACCAATATTAGTGACAGGTGTTGATAATCGAATGAAGAATGCACTTAGAGAGGTCCAACGTCACAATCCTCTTATTTTTCACGGGGAGCCTGATCCGAATGCTGCAGAGGACTGGCTTATACGAGTTGAGCGCCTCTTTAACCTTTTGCAAGTTGAAAAAGATTTACGGGTTAGGGTGGCAACTCACCTGTTGACAGGGGATGCATTGCAGTGGTGGACATCTATTGAGCATATTAGAGAAGGAAATATCCTCACTTGGAGAGATTTCTCTACTGCTTTTCTAGACAAATATTTTCCTTCAGTTTTTCGTGATCAGAACAAAACTGAGTTCCTATACTTGACACAGGGGAATATGACAATGCAACTATATGAGGCATGATTTACTGCTTTATCCCGTTTTGCACCTGTTTTGCTAGCAGATGAGGCTAGCAAGGCTCATAGATGGCAAAAGGGATTGAGAGATGACATTAGACCTTCAGTTGTAGTATGTAGATTGACCACATATGCTGATGTAGTGGAGACTGCCTTAGTTGCAGAGCAGGAGATCTCTCAGAGTCATATAGTGGGGGGTATTGGCATACCTTCTAGAGGAACAAGACAACATGATTGTTTAGCTAATAGATAGAGAACTCATTCAAGTAAAACTTCCTTTAATTCCTAGTCTCAACAACTGCAATCTCAAAGCTCCATATGAAGTAGGTCTGGACAAAGTCATAAAGTTTGTTATGAGTGTGGGAAACCAGGTCATTTGCGACGTCAATGTCCCGTATGCTATAGATGCGGACAGTACGGTCACATTCAGCGGGATTGTCTAGCGGGGATGACAGGTCCTTAAAGTATCACTAGTCAGACCCAATTGACTCCTCAACAAGGGTCAGAGCCACAGTTAGACCACCATCTCAAGGACATCATACTCAGTCATATCAGGCATCTCAGAGGTCTCAAGCAGCTTCTTCTCAATCCATTAGGCCTCAAAGGCAATCACAGAGTAGTAGACATCAGGGATAGATGACTCAAGGATGAGTTTTTGCTTTGACTCAGCCGACAAAGCCTACAGATAATGTGGTTGTTAGAGGTACATTATTGATTTTTAACTCATGGGCCCGTGTTTTATTTGATTCTAGAGCTACTCATTCCTTTATATCTACTCAGTTTGCATCTACACTAGGATTAGAGTCGGATTTGTTAGATTCTGTATTACACATGGAGTCACCCATGGGTAGTACCTTAGAAGTCGAGAGGATATGTCGTTCTTGTGTGCTAGAGATCAAGGAGCACAGGTTGTCATTTGATTTGATACTTATGGATTTCACTGAGTATGATGTGATATTAGGAATGGATTGGTTGTCAGCTTATCGAGTTATACTAGACTGTTACAAGAAGAAAGTGATAATTCATACGCTTGAGGGGATCATTTTCAATTTCTATGGGGAAAAATATGCATCCTTGCACTACCCTCTGCTTGGGTTGCAAAACCTAAAAGGGGTTAGGAGCATGATAGCAAGTATATTGGTAGAAGAGACTAATAAAGAGGTTTCTGAACTTCCTCATGTGGTAAGTAATTTCCCTGATGTTTTTCCTGAAGGGTTGCCTGGGTTACCTCCAACTAGAGAAATGGAGTTTACTATGGAGGTGTATCTAGGTGTGGCAGCCATACCAGTTGCTCCTTACCGAATGGCTCCAGCAGAGTTGAGGGAGTTAAAGTTACAAATAGAAGAATTGTTAGAAAAAGGATTCATCTGACCAAGTACGTCTCCCTGGGGTGCACCGGCATTGTTTGTGAAGAAGAAAGATGGTTCATTACGTTTATGTATAGATTACAGGCAGTTAAATCAGGTTACAGTGAAAAACAAATATCCTTTACCTAGGATTGATGATTTGTTTGACCAGTTAAGAGGATCTTTTTGTTTTTCCAAGATAGATCTTCGTTCAGGCTATCATCTGTTGAGAATAAAAGAAGGAGACATGCCAAATACCGCTTTTCGTACTCGTTATGGGCATTATGAGTTTTTGGTCATGCCATTTGGAGTAACTAATGCTCCTGCTGCCTTTATGGATTTGATGAACTGTTTTTCAGACCTCACTTGGACCAATTTATAATCATGTTTGTGGATGATATCCTTATTTATTCTTCATCTGAAGTTGCACATGAGCAACATCTACGTATCGCACTTCAAACACCGAGAGAACATCGTCTTTATGCGAACCTCAGTAAAAGTGAATTTTGGCTATCATAAGTAAAATATTTAGGCCATGTGGTGTCAAGACAAGGAATCTCAGTGGATCCATCGAAAGTATAAGCAATTATGAAATGGGAACGGCCAAAGAATGTGTTTGAAGTAAGTAGTTTCTTGGGTCTACCAGGTTACTATCGACGTTTTGTTGAGAATTTTCCTCGATTGGTTGCACCAATGACTAGGCTAATAAGGAAAGGAGTCAAATTCGAATGGAATGATTCATGTGAACAAGCATTGCAAGAACTGAAGAAAAGATTAACCTCAACACCTATCCTTGTGATACCACAACGTGGAGTTGATTATGTAGTATTCACTGATGACTCCTTGATTAGGGTGTGTGTTAATGCTACAAGGTCGGGTTGTAGCTTATGCTTCTCGCCAGTTGAAACCTCACGAGCAGAATTATCCTGCCCATGATTTAGAACTTGCTGCGATAGTGTATGCTTCAAAAATTTGGCGACATTATTTGTATGGCGAAAGGTTTGAAGTCTTTTGTGATCATAAAAGTTTGAAACACATTTTCACCCAAAAAGACTTGAACTTGAGACAACGAAGATGGATGGAGTATTGGGAAGACTAGGACTTCTCTATCCAATATCACCCAGGCAAAGCGAATGCGATGGCTGACGCATTAAGTAGAAAGTCAAGGGCTATGGTTAGTGCAATAATAGGAGAATGGAGCATGTTGTAGTCTATTCATGATTATGATATCTTGGTTGAGGATCATGGAGATCAAATTTGCCTTTTTACACTTGTTGCCCAACCGTCTCTTGTGCATAGGGTGATTGAGTTGCAACATCAAGATTTAGAGACTAAAGCCTTGTATGAGCAAGTGTTACACGGTGATGGAAGTGCTGATTGGACAATTGGTTCGGATGGGAGTTTACGATTCAAGGGCTGGATCTTTGTTCCATCAAGTAAAGAGTGTAAAGATGACATCCTTAAGGAATTTCATCACTCTAAATTTGTTGTTCATCCTGGTGATACCAAGATATATCATGACTTACGTTGGCAGTTTTGATGGAAAGGAATGAAAAGAGATGTTATTGAATATGTGTCCAAATGTCTTACTTGTCAACAAGTGAAGGCTGAGCATCAAAGGCCTGCAAGATTACTCCAACCACTTCTTGTAGGAGAATGGAAATGGGACTACATCACCATGGATTTTGTTACTGGATTACCACGTTCTTTGAGAGGAAAGGATGCAATATGGGTGATTATAGATAGGTTAACAAAAGCATCACATTTTCTTCATATCTGTACAACCGATAGATCTTGTCTTGAGTCGGTTGTACATTAAAGAAATTGTGAGATTGCATGAAGTTCCAGTTTCAGTGGTGTCAGATAGAGATCCTAGATTTACAGCTCAATTTTGGCAAAGCCTTCAAAGAGCTATGGGTACGCAATTGTTATTTAGTACAGCTTTCCATCCTCAAACTGATGGTCAATCAAAGTGCACTATTCAAATTTTGTAAGATATGTTGAGGGCTTGTGTGATGGATTTTCAAGGTAATTGGGAGGATAATCTACCACTTGTAGAATTTGCATACAATAATAGCTACCAATCAAGCATTGGAATGGCACCTTTTGAGGCACTTTATGGTAGGCCGTGTAGGTCCCCTTTATGTTGGGTAGAAGTGGGAGAAGCTACCTTATTAGGACCCGAGCTTGTACGATAGACAACAGAAAAGGCAAAGTTGATACGCCAATGTTTACTTACAGCTCATAGTCGACAGAAAAGCTATGTAGACAAAAGGAGATGACCGTTAGGATTCAAAGTGGGTGACCATGTGTTTTTAAAAGTGTCTCTACGTAAAGGCTTTATGCGTTTTTGACAAAAAGGTAAACTAGCTCCATGCTACATTGGGCCATTTGAAATTCTAAGACAGGTTGGCGAAGTAGCTTATGAGCTAGCATTGCAACCACGATTATCAGGAATTCATAACAAATTTCATGAATAGATGCTAAGGAAGTATGAGCCTCACCCAACTCATGTACTGGATTGGAGTGAGTTGAATATTCAACAAGATGTTTCATATGAAGAGGTTCCTATTCAAATCTTTGACACTAGAGTGCAAGTCCTACGTGGCAAGACCATTCTATTAGTCAAGGTCTTGTGGAAGCATCATGGCGTTGAAGAGGCTACATGGGAGTTAGAGTCAGAGATACAAAGAAAGTATCTTAAGTTTTTGAATTCAAGAGGTAATTTCTTCCTCATATTTTCAAATATCGAGGACGAAATTTTTTTAGAAGGGTAGGTTGTAGAATTCCAAAATATGTATCAATATATGTGTGTGTGTGTCTATATATATATATATATGTATATATTACAAATTTTAGAAACAAAGCCTAAGGGTATTTGAGTAATTTTATTTGAATTTGATGGGCTTTGGGCCATGAGATAGTTAAAAATCATGTTTAATAAATTAGGATTGGGTTGGATTATAGTTGTGGATTTTTGTTAGAATTGGTAAGGATGAAATGGGCTTGGATTTGAAGTAAGTGGACTTAAGGCCATGGGTTAAGGCCTTGTATATATATAAGAGACATTAGGGTTTCAAAAGATGTATTTTTCTTTCATTTTGTAATAGAAGAGGAGGGTGCTACAGGCTAAAGAAAGGAAGAAGGAAGAAAAAGAGAAGGAAAAAAAAAAAAAAGAAGGAAAAAGGGGTGTATAGGCTTGGAATCAAGTAGGGATTTTCTAACACCATACTTGAATCTTATTATTTATTTTTGTTGTTTTAATTGATATGGGTTGCAACGCATGTGATTTATCGTTAAATTGTTTGTTTGTTGCTTGGATGATGAATTATTTGTGAAATTATGTGCTTATCAAGTGAAGGAGATGTTGTTCTTGCTGAAAGTTGTAGTTCATGTGACTGTTCTATGTTCTTTGAGCTGCTACATTTTTTTGGATTGTGATTTATATAATTTTTCTTTTGTTTAGGAAAATAGAGATATGAAACTTTAAATTGCCACTGATTTCATTGAGTTTGGATTTGAAATGAAAATTTGGTGAATTTTTTAAATTGTAGGTTAAAATCTGAAAATGATACTGTTCATCTGACAGACCTGAACATTTTCACAAATTTGTATCTATTGAGACTAGTTTTGGGAAATCCCATTTTTGTTTTTAAAAGTAGACATATCAAGCTTTAATTCGGCACTGGTTTCACTAAATTGGATTTGAAATGAAATTTTGGTGAATTTTTGAAATTGGAGGTTGAAATCTGGAAATGATACTGCTCAGCCAATAGACGTAAACATTTTCACAAATCTGTATCTATTGAGACTAGTTTTAGGAAATCCCATTTTTGTTTTGAAAAGCAGACATATCATGCTTTAATTTGGCACTGGTTTCACTAAATTTAGATTTGAAATGAAATATTGGTGAATTTTTTAAAATGGAAGTCGAAATCTGGAAATTGCATTGTTCATCCGAGGGCCATAGACATTTTTGCAAAACTATATTCACTAGATGTTAATTATGTAAAATTTATATTTTTAGCTTATAATAGACTTCATAAAATTTCATTTCCAAGTTGAATCACTGGAAGATCATTTTTCTACATTCTTTGGTGATTTTTCTAATTTGAGCTTGAAATCTTGGAAATTCCACTGGTTTAGTGACAGGTTTGGATTTTTCATAAAAACTATATTGCCTTGGGACTTATTTTAGAAGGATTACATTTTATTTTGAATCTAGACACTTTATTCTTTCATTTCCAACTGGTCTCACTTAAATTGGTTGAGTGTACAAATTATAGCAAATTTTCAAAGCTAAAGACTAGCAGCTGAATGATGCAGTGATATGAAATGAATAATATGGTTGAAGCTTGGAATTAATTTCTTTAGTTGGGGAATTTGGTATCAATAGCTTTTTAAAATATGCAATTAGAAATTGTATTGAAAGGTTTATAAGTGTATGCGTTGAACCTTGGATGAGCCGTTTTGAATACGGATCCAAGGGGAATACGGATATAAAATTCTTAGTGTTGGATCTTGGATGGGCCCTTTTGGGATATAGATCCAAGGGGAATACGAATATAAACTTAAGATGTTAGACCTTGGACGGGCCGTTTGGATACGAGTCTAATGGAAACAATAGATAAAAAATTTTAATTGTTAAGTGAATAAGTGATACCTTGATGTATGAATGAGAATGATTGTATGACTTATTGTAATAAGCTTTGTAACTGTATAATTAAGTAATTGTTTGAATGCTTATGATTTAGTATAATGTTAGAAGTTTTCCTATTGAGACAGATGCTCACCACCTCCCTCCACAATTACACAAAAAGATATTCGTACTAGTGGTGTTCCAGAGCTTTTCTAGGGAGTCTCGACGTCTACATGCATGCGATGGTTTTGGGGAATGTTTTGACTTTGCCTAGATCGTGATAGAAAATTTTGTATTGTAATTAGCAACCTATGTACTAAGTTCAGTCATCAGTGTATGTAAAAGTTTATCTTGAACAACTAGCTAGATGTTGTAATGGATTCATGTGATATGTATAAATATATATGTAAATTAGAAAATGATCCTAGATGAGAAAAAAAAGGGTAGATATTAATGATGTCTTTTTATTATTTTCTTAAATTAATCACCCTTAGATTTAGAGATTTTAAGGCGTGAAATTCTCTGTCTTAAAGAGATGCTCAAGAATTTGAGAAGTCTTTTCCAGTATAATTTTTTAGGCGTTCTATTACTTTAAACCCAAAAAGGGTACGTCTTGAGAGCAGAATTCTCTCCTTCCTCCCATTTATTTTACTTGCTTAGGAAAAGCATGTTTAGGACTTTATTTTTATGCTTGGAAGCATGATTAGGGTTATTATGAATTGTTCGAACACAATCTGTTTTGCAAGGTGGAAATGTTTGTCAAGTTAAGTCATCTTTCCTTTTCTTATTTAGAAACATGCTTTGAAATTTAATTTTTTTGTGAATACTTAGAAATATGCTTAGGAGCACATGCTTAGAATCATGCTTAAGAGCACATGATTAGAATCATGCTAAGGAGAACTTATATTTGCTTTGATGTATGCTAGGAAATAGCATAAAATAGATAATAATTACCGTTTTGACCTTGAATATCTTGTTTGAGCTATAGTACCCATAATTGATTTCAATTGTTTGAATTACACTAGAAATGCCATGATTAGGCTAGAATATGCCATAATAAGGCTAGAATATGCCATAATAACTATGTTAGGCTAGAAATGTCATGATAATACGAATTGATATGAATTATGCTAGAATAGCAATAGGTAGAATGCCATGATAGAATTATCAAATATGGGTAGAAGTGTCATGATGCTAAATTATGGTTCTGTTTGATTTATAAGTTGTTTATTTACGAATGTATGGGTGTTTGTATTATAATAAAAGTATTATTGGATGATTGATGCGCTCGAAACTAGCAAGTATACTAGTCGCACAAGTAATAAAGTGATAAGTAGATATCGTTCCCACGAGGATTGATTCTAATTGAATTTGTTATTTTCCAGCAATAATAAACTAAACAGGGGGGGTTTTTTTTGATTGATTAACTAAACTTAATACGAAAGCAAATAAAGAATAACACAAAGCAAAGTTAAATGGAGTGAAAAATCAATGAGAGACACTTGGTTAAGAGTTCATTCTCTGCCACAAGATATGAATTTGTGAATTAATATAAATTGTAATCCAATTACAGCATTGAAGTTATCAACCGTAGATAACAACAAGCTCTGTTATCCCAATCTTTCCTTACTTTATTGTTAAATAAAACAAGCTCTTTATTTAATCTCTATCCATTAAACAACCTAGAACAAGCTCTCTGAGTTTAATTCAATGGAAGCATTACGATGAGAAAGATAGGTTGATCTAAGCAATAATCACACAAGTTCGGATTATTTAACCTATGTTGTATTTTCCAATTGCAATCTCTGATCACAATTTTGCTACTAATGATTGGAAATTCATGACAATTACGGATCAAGATTTCTAATCTAGCAATAGACAACAACAGATTATATTCAGTTGGCCATTCCAAATACAATCAGTAAGCAATCATAAGCATTAGATATGGGAAAATACAAGCAACTTCAATTAGAGAATTGGATAACAATTTCTTACACAATCAACTCACAAAATCCATATCAAGGGCTTTGAAATCACCCTCAACCAATTCAGATTTAGTTACACATATTCAATCAGAATAACAAATACAATACAGAGAAATTCCAGAATTGAAAAGGAAAGAAAGAACTTAGCAAATTCTTTGAAAATCTTCTTTGTAGATGAATCTTCTTGGAATTGTAGTTCCTCCTCTTTCAAAATCTTCTTTCTCCTTCAAGAACTCCAAGGGATGAGAGAAATCCAAAAATGCAGCCTCCTCCCACGTTTTCCCTCCTCCAAGTTATCAAAATAAAACCCTAAAATGTGTTTAAATACTCTGCTACAGTAACCTGCTACAGTGTCCCGTATTATACATGCTACAGTGATTTGTGGAATTACATTTCTATACTTCTCACACTGTTTTGATTACAACTTTTGGTACACTGAATGGATTTATAAACCGTAAATTTCTCCAGAAAATAGACTTCGAGAGCTTTCCAACGGTATATAACATGTCTCGGGTTCATTGTATATCAATACAATTAAATCCGAGAAGATCACTGACTAGCAGAGGTGAAAATGAAGGGTTTTACTCCATTTTTGTGCAAGTTGCTCCAAAACTCCTACAAACATCAAAACCACACAAAAACATAAAAATACCAAGGAATATAGCAAAGAAACATGGACGAATTGATATGAAAATGATATATAAATAGACACTTATCAATGATACCATGAAGTGGTGGTGGACTCACATTAATGGTTAAGGACCATCGCTATGAATGAATGGCTTAATGTATGAATAAAGGTTCAATAGACGTTGAATAGACTCACGTAGGGTGGTGAGGAATTCATCATCTATTGGGTCTGGAATAGACCATTTGTATTCAATGCTTAAAGTTATGTTATGGATGATTGTACATTTAGATTTTTTTTGTTGAAGAATGAACGATGTAGTCCTCTTTACCTTCCCCTATGTTTGAAAGGAAATGTAATCCATTTTCCTCCCTATTTCTATGGATGTTTATAATTGCCATTGATTAAATAATAATCTAACATGCCTAATAAAGATAAAATTGAATCCTATGTGTAAAATGAACAATCTAAATGGACTAAGTAACAACACGAGCTATTCCTATTTGGTATTTCCTAAGTGGAGGCCAGATTTACATCTAGGCGAGTTGAAAGGCTCATACCTAACTTCACGAACCCATCTCTGAAGAGGTGAGGGTAATTTAGGTCCCAAAACGAGGGATTGGATTGCCCCCATTCATTTTCAATTGAATAGTTGGTGGCGACTCCTTTCTCAGATGTGCCCATGGCTCGTTTGTATTCCCTTAAGTCTCAAAAGAGGCTTTGACACAGTGTCATGGTCGCAAACGCTTTAGGGGGATGAAAGCCCCGTTCACAGTGGCGACTCCACTGGGGATAAGAGAAGTTGATTCTAATGGGAATACAAAATACTAATACCTCATGTTGATATAATGAGTCTTGCATCACGACACTTTTGCACACAATGAGCACGAAATGCCTAAAATTGGTCGTGTGGCATAGCATGAGAAGTCTTTGGCTCCATTCGACCCCTAGATGACTCATGTTGATGTCATTACCTTTGAGCACATACCGTTGAATTGTTATAAAAAGAGACTGGCCCAAGGGGGCATCTCTTGCTTGAAGGAGCCCAGACCATTGAACCCTTGAGACTCAAGCCCATGTAGATGACTTTAGAAATTTTCAATAGGATGAATATCAAAAAACCATGTTGGAATGCATGTTTATGGATGTGAAATTCCCCATAATTAGAATAACATTAACTCAAAACTCATGAAACCATGAACAAATGCCACATGTCAAGTCACCCATAAGAACAAAAATGGGAACATGTGCCATTAGTTAGGGTTATCATGACGTTTTGAAAATCATGTTGTGATAATCATGAAGAATCCAACATCACCATGAATGTTAGAATTAAGAGAGAGAATCTCGCATTCCCACATCCCATGATGATGTATTGGGAATGAAGCCTAAAATCATAGGAAAAGAGACTCGTGTGTGGGAGGAATAAGGTTGGAAGGTTGAGAGCGTGTCTATGTCCTTTGAACATGCATCATATCATGCATGCATGCATGGCATTAACACCTTTGTTTTGCAGCCATCATAGCCTGGGTTAGACGAGATGGTCGTTTAACAAGGCAAGAGAAATCAATTGACGAGATGGTTGCACCCAATGACAACAATGCTGAAATGGCTCAAATAAGGGCTGACATCACCACGCTCTATCAGCAAATGGCCGAACTCATTGAAGCTTTATAGAATGGGCCCAACCGTATGAACTAATCTCCACCTGAGGGTAATGGTGATGGTGATCGCAAAAATAGGGGGAAGAGCCCAATCAACCATGAAGAAACTGAATCGATCAAGCAATTGGCCAAGGACATGGAAAAGAAGAAGGGACTAAAAGGGGTCGAAGACCTAGACGAAATCTTGCTTACGAAAGACCAAGAGTTGCCTCTGAAGTTTCGTCTACCAGACTTGCCTAAGTTCAATAGAGAGGGAGAATCCCAAAACACATTTGAGGCACCATGTAGCCATCATGTCTATCACTCCTTTGAGGAAAGAGCGCATTTTAAAGTACTTCATGCTATCTTTAGAAGATGATGCGGTAGCATGGTATCATGACCTCCCAAAGAGAGTTCGAGAAGATTGGGAGGAACTTTCTCAACAATTTGTGGAACAATATCACCATAAGACCCAACTGGGGGGTAACATTAAGGGATTTGGAGACGACCAGACAAAAGCCCAACGAAACGTTCTCAAAGTATTTTAGTTCGTTAGAGGGCCAAAGCTGCCAAGATGACCGCAAGAACCGTGGGGAAAGACTAGGTCTGGATGGTGATCAATGGAGCCCATACTTTCATCAATGATAGACTGGGGGGTTTTCCTATCAAAACATTTGAAGATTTTGTATGACTCGGGCATTCAAATAGCAGATTTGGAGGCCAAGTAGAGAATAAGCAACAATAGAACTCAAGAACAGTATGACCTATCCAGCGGGTTAGACAATGATGATGCATACGTGCATTCCCAATTTAGAGAGAGAATAATGATGTTTTGAGATGCTTTGTCTTAAGAATGATACAAAAGTTATGTATTCTTTTGATGATCATTGATAAAATCACAATACTCATTGAAATAGATTTTTGGTAATACATGAGATTGTGTTATTTGCATGCTTGACTCTTTTTGCTAGACGAGTTTCATTATTGATTATTTAATCATTTAAGCACAATAGCCACGAATATGGAACTTTATATCACTTACAAAAACTTTATGCAAATAAAGCTTGGAGTTAAGATCTCACAAGGCTCTAGAACCCGTTTGATCACCACTCGAGGCAAAATCTTAGGCTTCACAACATAAAGGAATTGATTTAGGCCTTCCCTGGATCGATTGAGCCTTTCAAGCCCACCTATACTTACTTCATCATCACTAATAGACCTTATTGAGCCTAATGAAGCCTTTTCTTTGTCAAACCACAAAATTTATCCTAACATTAGAAAAATTTTCCTTACATAGCACCCTTCACTCATAACATATGAACATTCTAGAAAATAGCATCGAGAGCCATGCTTATGGGGGAATGAAAGCAAGTTAACAAGTTATTGTGCAATTTTAAGCTCCACAAAAAGGCCAGAAAAAGAAGAAAGGAACAAAATGAAAAAAGAGAGAGAAAATGAAAAAAAAAGAATAAGAAGAAAAAAAAGAAAGAAAAAGAAAAGAAGAGTGCTAATCCCATTGCTTGTAAAGTGTAGGGTGTAGGCACTCAAAATCAAAAGCAAAGCAAAAATAGTGGGTGAAAACTCATAATTTGGGGATACAAAGGGAGAAGTTGATGCTTTCAATTAAAACCTAGAATGGTTGTATGACTATGGGTAAGATAACCTTGTAGTTTCCCTTATCATATCTTGACCCTAGCCTATCATTACAAGCTTGATAAAGCCATAATGATCCTTAATGTTGTGATAAGCCTATATTAGTGGAGAGTTAGTCATTTTGTCTAGCATGGATGTCTGCTAAGAAGGAGAAATAATGCCTTTGAAGTTGGATGAAGAAGTTTCCTATGATGATATTAAACTCTTCATACAGGGGGTAAAAGAATTACCGATTCATCTTGAGAAGTGAAAAGAAGCAAAGAGCAAAGAGTTGCCCATTCATCTTGAGAAAGAAAAAAAGCAAGGGGGTAAAGAATTGCCCTAACCAGCTTGAAAATCAAGGCAGATAGAATTATCTCAATTATCTTCAAGAACGTGTAAGAAATGGTGTTAGAATGGATAGCCTATTTTGCAACCAAAAATGAGAAAAAGAAACAAAGAAAAAGAAAGGCTGTTAAGTTGAAAACGCAGAAAGTGCGATTTAGGCAAAAGTTAAGGCATGAAAGAAAAGAAGAGAAAGCCCGCTGATATGAAAACCTAGAAAGGGCGGCTCAGGTAAAAGTTAGGGCATGAAGGAAAAAAAGGAAAAGCCCGCTAAGTTGAAAATCCAAAAAGGGCAATTCAGGCAAAAGTTAGGGCAAGCTTGCTAAGTCGAAAACCCGAAGATGGCGGCTTAGACAAAAATTCTAGCAAAAAAAAAGAAGGAAATGAAAAATGATTGAATCCGCTAAGTCGAAAACCTGAGAGGGGGGCTTAGGCAAAATTTAGGGTTAAAAAGAAAAATACCGAAAAAAGTAGAAAACTACCACTAAATCTCTAACTCGGATCCATCCTGACATGATCTAGTCTAATCACTGTCTCAACCAGAATCAAGGGAACTACTACGAAGTCAGGATCCCTTTGAGGAATAATTGTCATAAGATGAAGATCTCTGAGATCGTTTGATACGACCAGCAAAAACTGTGTAAGGAGGCAAAACTAAAGAAGGCAAAGCTAGTCGGATGAGGTCCTATCCATCATTTTAAGTAAAGGGATAATGGAAGATAATGTCACCTTACCGCTTTTGGTGTGAATGCCCATAGTAGAAATCAAAAACTTGAAGAAGTTGGCAAGATTAGACATCGATGGTGTCTCAATAATAGGTAGAATGATGCTCTCAAAACTAGACGAATGACAACCGAATATGGTGGAGAATCCCTCATACAACGGGCAAAGCTCTTGCCTATTGAAGCGAAAGACATGATCTTGAGGATCCTAGAAGATTGTGCATTCCTTAAGAAAAGGAACGTTAAGCTTTGCATGTCGAAGGAATTTCATATTGTAGGGTCTACTGGATTCGAGTAATTTCTAATCATCATCCTTTGGAAGCTTCAAGAGAGGCTGAAGGGCCTTTGAGAATGGCCTCAAACACATTAGAAAATATGAGAAGTGGCATTGGAAGGCGTGAGGAGAAGTAGAAGGAAAAAACAAAAATCTGATGACGACAGTCCTCGCTCATCATCACCAACGTCAATGGGGAACTAGTAACCTGAGCTTGAAGACGCTCAACCTCTTACTCTTGACAGTCAATTTGTTGGCAACCCATCTAGTCCAAGCAAGGAGCATACATGAAACATCAAATATTTTATTGCATACATGCATACATGAAACATCAAATATTTTATTGCAGGAAGAACAATTCAGAATGGTATACAATCCAGAAGTAATCGAGTAGAATTACAATGTAGTATGAAATACTTGGGGTAACTGCAAAAGAAACGGGTTCAACACCTCAAGGAGACGTAGTAGTAGTAGTGCGATATGCAAGTCAGTCTCGATGAGATCCAATAGAAGCAGCATGATGTGCAAGTCAGTCTCGATGACTCCCAATAGAAGCAGCACGATGTGCAAGTCAGTCTTGATGAGACCCAACAGAAGTAGCACGATGCACAAGTGAGTCTCGATGAGACCCAATAGAAACAACACGATGTGCAAGATAGCCTCTATAAGACCCAGCAAAAGCAGCACGATGTGCAAGACAGTCAATAGAAGTAGCACGATGTGCAAGTGCATCTCAATGAGACCCAACGAAGTAGCATGATGTGCAAATCAATCTCGATGAGACCCAATAAAAGTAGCATGATGTACAAATGCATCTCGATGAGACCCAACAGAAGTAGTACGATGTGCAAATCAATCTTGATGAGACTTAATAGAAATAGCACGATGTGCAAGATAGTTTCGATGAGATCCCATAGAAGTAGCATGATGTGCAAGTCAATCTCGATGACACCCAATAGAAGCAGCATAATATGCAGAATAGTCTCGATGATACCCAATAGAAGTAGCACGATGTGCAGGATAGTCTTGATGAGATCCAAGAGAAGTAGCACAATGTGCAAATTAGTCTCGATGAGACACAAAAGAAACAATACGATGTGCAAGATAGTCTTGATGAGACCCAATAGAAGCAGCATGATAATCTTAATAAGACCCAATAAAGAGCATGATGTATGCAAGAATGAAGGATGTCAAAAGTCAAAGAGATTTCCCCAGTGGACTAGAAGAGATAGAGAATAGAAGCAAGAGTACTCGAAAGAAGGGCATGAAACCCAATGAATAAAAAGACTTTTTGAAGTATAAGGAATGCTTAGAAAAGGGCATGAAACCCAGCAAATGCAAATTCTGAAGAGATCAAAGAAGAGTGAAGAATACTTAGCCGAAGGCATAAAGAATAAAAGGTCTAAAGACTATGAAGCAGTGTATGATAGAAGTTTTCCTGATGGGCATGCATTAGAAGCAAATCCTAAGAAGTAAGTGCACTTAAGAATGTTTTAAGCCCTTAGAATAGGCATAAGCCCTAAGAAGAGGCACACTGAAGAATGCTGAAAACGCTAGGAAGTAGGTGCACTTAAGAGTGTTTTAAGCCCTTAGAATAGGCAAAAGCCCTAAGAAGAGGCGTATTGAAGAGTTTTGCAAGCCCTAAGAAGTAGGTGCACTTGAGAGTATTTGAAGCTCTTAGAATAGGCGCACTAAAGAGTGTTACCAAACCCTAAGAAATAGGTGCACTGAATAATGTTAGAAACCCTAAGAATTAGGTGCATTGAAGAGTGCTAGAAACCCTAAGAAGTAGGTGTACCGAAGAATGTTTTATTATAAGCATCATAAGGATGTTCCTAACCCTTGAATGGGTAAATCTGCCCTTAGATGGGCATACTAGCCCTTGAATGGGCACATCCACCCTTAGATGGGTACACTCGCCCTAGATAGGCATGTTAACCTCTGAAAGGGCATGTCAGCCCTTGAATGGGCACATCTGCCTTAGATAGGCACGTTCGCCCTTGGATAGGCATATCTGCCCTTGAACGGGCACATTTGCCCTTATATGGGTACATTAGCCCGTTCAAGGTACATCTGCCCTTAGAAGGGCACTTTCGCACTTAAATGGGTGCACTTTTTCATGGGAATAGAAGAGAGAGAGAGAGATGATGAGAAAGTCTAAAAGAAGGAGGACAAAGTCGAAGATATTGAGACGAAAGAAAGAAAGGCAAAGTAAGAGCACTTTGCCGACTTTTGTATCTCACAAACCTCTCTAAAGTAGGGGGTAAGCTACAGACACTGAATTTTTGGGGCCCGATGAAGGAATGAAGAGGAATATTGAATAAAGATGATGATCAAAATACCCTTGGAGGCCAAGAAAGGAGAGCTGAGACAGAGTTGGTGAAAGGTCTCGAAAACTGATGTATGACTTCAAAAAATCACAAAAAATAATCTAAGAGGAATCTGATGCTAAGTCATATACCGTTACGAAGATACAGACATCTAGTTTTCAAGAAATTTACAGATCACATATCAGAATTTAACTCAAAAAGTTATAAGCAATTGAATACGTAAAGGTCAGAAGGGACTGCATTGTAAAATTGTAAATTAGAAAGGCCAAATAGCTAGTACACTGTTCATCCGGTACTGTTCTCTTTTACTGTTCACCAGTCATATTCACCACTGGTCAAATAGCTGCTGGTACCATTCACCATCGGTCAAAACAACCGGTCGGGCTATTCCTTCGATTTTGTTCATTTTTACTATTCATTGACCCTGTTCATCCGAATCCCACATCGATTTTTTATCATATTTTCACTCCAAGGAAAACCTACATAAGCACACCTTAGCCACACTTCCCAAGACAAACTGATTGTCAAATACAATCATCTCTTTCTCCCTCTTCAAGACACGCTCACGAATTTGAGAAGTCTTTTCCAGTATAATTTTTTAGGCGTTCTATTGCTCTAAACCCAAAAAGGGTACGTCTTGAGAGCAAAATTCTCTCCTCCCTCCCATTCTCTTTTATTTTACTTGCTTAGAAAAAACATGTTTAGGACTTTATTTTTATGCTTAGAAGCATGATTAGGGTTATTATGAATTGTTCTAACCTAATTTGTTTTACAAGATGGAAATGCTTGTCAAGGTAAATTATCTTTGCTTTCCTTTTTTATAAACATGCTTAGGAATTTAATTTCTTCACGATTGCTTAGAAATATGCTTAGGAGCACATGCTTAGAATCATGCTTAAGAGCGCATGACTAGAATCATGCTAAGGAGAACTTATAAATGCTTTGATGTATGCTAGAAAATAGCATAAAATAGGTAAGAATTACCATTTTGCCCTTGAATGTCTTATTTGAGCTAGAATAGCTGTAATTGATTTCGATTGTTTGAATTAGGCTAGAAATGCCATGATTAGGGTAGAATATGCCATAATAATGATGTTAGGCTAGAAATGTCACGATAATACGAATTGGTATGAATTACGCTAAAGTAGCAATGGGTAGAATTATCAGATATGGGTAGAAGTGCCATGATGCTAGATTATGGCTCTGTTGGATATATAATCTGTTTATTTATGAACGTATAGATGTTTGTATTATAACAAAAGTATTATTAGATGATACCATGAAGTGGTTGTGGACTCACATTGATGGTGAGGGACCGTCGCCAAGAATGAATGGCTTAATGTATGAATAAAGGTTCAATAGACGTTGAATAGACTCACATATGGTGGTGAGGAATTCATCATCTGTTGGGTCTGGAATAGACCATTTGTATTCAATATTTAAAGTTATGTTATGGATGATTGTACATTTAGAATTATTTTGTTAAAGAACAAACGATGTAATCCTCCTTCCCTTCCCCCATGTTTAAAAGGAAATGTAATCCATTCTCCTCCCTCTTTCTATGGATGTTTATAATTGCCATTGACTAAATAGCCACCTAACATGCCTAATGAAGATAAAATTGAATCATGTGCACAAAATGAATGATCTAAGTGGACTAAGTAACAACACGAGGTATTCCTTTTTGGTATTTCCTAAGTGGAGGCTTGATTCACATTCGGGCGAGTTGAAAGGCTCGTACCTAACTTCCTGAACCCATTTTTGAAGGGATGAGGGTAGTTTAGGTCTCAAAGTGAGGGATTGGATTGCCCTATTCATTCCTGATTGAATAATTGGGTGGCGACTCCTTTCTCTAGACGTACCTATGGCTCGTTTGTGTTCCCTTAAGTCTCAAAAGAGGCTTTGACACAGTGTCGTGGTCGCAAACGCTCTAGTGGGATGAAAGCCCCATTCACAAGTCTCATAAAAATTGACTTGCACATCATGCTACTTTCATTGGGTCTCATCGAGATTGACTCGCACAACATGCTGCTTTTGTTAGGTCTCATCGAGACTAGCTTGCACATCATACTACTTCTATTCCTATACGTGTTGAGCCCATTTCTTTTGTAATTAACCCAGTATTTCATACTGTATTGTGATTCTACAAAACTCAATCACTTCTGTACTGTATACCATTCTGGATTTGTACTTCCTGCCAAAAAAAAAAAAAGATTCGTTCTTCATGCATGCATACAGTACACTTATGCTAAATGTATATGTCTCTTGGGCTAGGTGATTGTTGAGGGTATGGACCGTCTTCGAGCGACCTTATTCTTCTCGTGAGACGATACTGAGGATGGCTTAGCAATAGGAAGGTGTAGACTTTTGGTTCTATAAACTCGTGCAATGAATCATCAAACGCTCAAAGCAACTATCCAATAACTAGTTAGTCTGCTTACTTCAGGCATCATGTTTGTACACCCCATATTATTTCTTATGCCTCTTTCGAGAAGATTGAGACAATTCTATTTCCCATGATTTTCAAGATCGTTAGGGCAATTCTTTGCCCACTGCTTCTTTTCTTTTCTCAATATGATTAGGCAATTCTTTGACCCTTACTTCTTTTCACTTCTCAAGATGAATAGGTAATTCTTTGCCCCTGTATGAAAAGTTTAATACTATCATGGGGAATTTCTTCATCTTACCCGTAAAGGCATTATTCTTCCTTCTTGTGAACATCTATGCTAGACGAAATGGCTAACTTCTTCCGTATATTTTGCTTCTTCATTGTTGGTGGCAAGGTTGCCTTCGTTGATACCCTTGATGGGAATGTTAACAAATTTTCATCTTTTTGACATGTTCTCAACACACCCAATATCCTTCAACAATAAGTTGAAATGTTGAATGTTAGTTGTGCATCAATTTGATTCACATTTAAATTCTTCAAAGATTTCTCAAATTCGATAGCTCAAAGATAATGCATTGACATCGTGATTATTCATAAATTTGACTCTAATACTAGTATGGTTTCATTCAAGATTCTTCATGTGTGTGTGTATAGCCAATCATATTTCACTTGTTGAAACTCATATAGCTTTAGGAGCTAGTGATCAATCTCTAATGAAAAATGACTACCATAACCTCGCTTTTCATATCACTCCCTACTAATGTAGGCTAATCACAACATCAAGGATCATTAAGGCTTTATCAAGATTGTAATGATAGGCTAGGGCCAAGGTATGATAAAGGAAACAATAAGGTTATCTCACTCATTGCCATACAACCATTCTAGGTTTTAATTGAGAGCACCAACTTATCTTAATCACCATGTTCGCTTTGATTTCAATTTTGAATGGTTACACCCCAAACTTTTGAGTATTCATCCACCACATTTGATTTGCTTTTGATTTTGAGTGGCTACACCCCAAAACTTTATGAGCAATGGGATTAGCACTCTTCCTTCCTTTCTATTTCTTTTTTTTCTTTTTTACTTTCTCTTTCTCTTTTTTTCTTTTTCCTTCTTATCTTTTCTTCCTTTTCAATCTCAAAATTGCACAAAAATTTGTCAACTTCATTTCATCCTCCCATAAGCCTGGCTCTCAATGCTCTTTTCTGTTATTATTGAAG
The DNA here is from genome assembly GCA_013180625.2 of Boswellia sacra. Lineage (NCBI taxonomy): Eukaryota > Viridiplantae > Streptophyta > Magnoliopsida > Sapindales > Burseraceae > Boswellia > Boswellia sacra. The sequence goes on from SNVD02011673.1 coordinate 331,304, forward strand.
GGTATTATGTAGGAAATCTTTCGATATTAGGATAAATTTTGTGATTAGGCTCAATAGGTTACACTAAACATAATGATGTAAAGGTTGGCTTGAAAGGCTCAATTGATCCAAAGAAGGCTTAAATCACCTTTGTCACATTGTGAAGCCTGGGATTTTGCCTTAAGTGGTGATCAAACGGGTTCTCAAGTCCTATGAGATCTCAGCGTCAAGCTTTATTCACATAAAGTTTCTGTAAGTGACATAAAATTCCATATTCATGGCTATTGTGCTTAAATGTTGAAGAAATCAAGAATGAAACTTATCTGGCAAAAAGAGTCAAGCATGTAAACAACACAATCTCATGTAATACCAAAAATATATTTCCAATGAAAATCATGATTTTATCAATGATCATCAAAAGAATATACAACTTACATCAAAATAACATTCTTAAAACAAAGCATTTCAAAATAACATTGTTCTTTCTCTAAGTAATGAATTCTTCCATAATCAATCAAGTCCTGTTTCAAGTATACACTTATACATCCTCGTCATCCATCCTATTGATTTGGTTATTCTGCCCTTGACTTCCTTCAGGGTACTTATTGTTGTTTCTCTTCTACCTGGCCTCCAAATCTTATACATGGATGCCAGAATCACACAATCTTCATATGTTTTCATAGGAAAGCTAAAAAACCTATCTCCAATGAAAGCACAGGCCCTATTAATCACCATATAGATCTGGTCCTTCTCTGCTAGCCTCGTGGTCATCTTGGCTGCTTTGGTCCTCTAATAGACCAAGTGCTTTGAAAAAGTCTCATTAGGTTATTAGCGAGTCATCTCCAAATCCCTCAAGGTTACCTGTAGTTAGGTATTGTAGCGATATTGTTCCACGAATTGTTTGATAACAACTCCTAATCTTCTCAAACTCTTTTGGGAAGGTCATGATGCCATACTACAACATAATCTTCCAAGGATAGCATGAAGTACTTAAAAAATGTACTCCTTTGTCAAAGGAGTGGTGGCCATGACAGTAGCATACCATCTCCAATGAGTCTTTGGATTGCCCTCTCCATTGAACTTGGGCGAATATGGCATACAATACTTTGGTGGCAAGCCAATGTCTCCAATTAGTAAAATGTCATATAGGTCTTTAGCCAACTGCTTGACTGATTCGGGTTCATCTTGGATGGCTAGGCTTTGCCCCTATCTCTACCTTGGCTAGTTTCACCCTCATCACCACCATTACCTTTGGGCAGTGGCTGGTTTATATGGTTAGGCCCATTTTGGATGGTTTCAATGAGTTGGGTCTGTTGTTATTGGATTACAATGACGTCAGCCCACATTTGAGTCATCTCAGCATTGTTGTTTGGTGTAGCTATTTCAGCATCTGGTTCACTAGTCTCAAGTCATGTTAAATAACCACCTTGTCTTGCCCAGGTTATGATGGTTGCAAAACAAAGATGTTAATGCCATGCACGCATGCATATATGCATGATATGATGCATGCTCATACAAGGGCATAAACAGACTTTCGGCCTTCCAACCTTATTCCTCCTACACATGTGACGTCAAGTCTCTTTCCTATGATTTTGGCCTCATTCCTAAGTCATCATCATAGGATGTAGGAATGCAAGATACTCTATTCTAATTCCAATTATACAAGTTGATGTTGGATTCTTCATGATTATCATAACATGGCCTCTAAACATCATGATAACTTTAACTAATGTCACATACCCCCATTTTGTTCTTATGGGTGGTTTGACATGGGGCATTCGTTCATGGTTCCATGACGATGAGTCAATGTTATTCTAGTCATGTGGAATTTACATATATGGACATGTATTTGAACATGGGTTTTAGATGTTCATCCTATTGAAAATTTCTCGATTAATCTACACGGGCTTTAGTCTCAAGAGTTTAATGGTCTGGGCTCTTTTGAACGAGAGATGCCCCCTTGGGCTGGTCTCTTTTTATACCAAGTCAATGGTACATGCTCAAAGGTGATGACACCAACATTAGTCATCTAAGGGTCGAATTGAGCCAAAGACTTCTCATGCCAATGCCACACAATTAGTTTAGGCAATTTGGGCTCATTGTATGCAATGTGTAGTGATGCAAGGACTCAAAATAACAAAGTAAGTTATTAGAACTTGGTTTCCCAATCAGAAACAACTTCTCATATCCTCAGTGGAGTCATCATTATAAATGACACTTTCATCTCGCTAGAGTATTTGCGACCACAATACTATGTCAAAGCCTCTTTTGAGACTTAAAGGAGCACAAACAAGCCATGGGTGGCATGTCTAGAGAATGGAGTCACCACCTAATTTTCTTTTGGTGAAATGGATGATAGCAATCCGATCCCTCACTTCGGGACCTAAACTACCCTCATCCCTTTAAAGATGGGTTCAGGAAGTTAGGTACGAGCCTCCATCCTACTTGAATGTAAATCCAGCTTCCATTAGGAAATACCAAATAAAAATAGCCAAACTTTATTATACAGTGCACTTGAGATGTTCGTTTTATGCACACATTCATTTTTTTCTTCTTTCAGACATATAAGGTGATTTCATGAAAACAGTTATATGTTCATACAAAGAAAGAGGAAGGAAAACAGTTTACAATTTCCTTGCTAACATGGGGGAATAGGAGTGGGATTGCAATAATTGTTATTCAACAATAAAAGTAAATTCTACTTCTAAACACTTTATATATCATTTATTCATTCATAACAATTATAGCATATTCATGCATATTAAGCATTCAATAAACGTTCAAGTTGAGAACTCAAATAAATCATGAATTCCTTACCACCATATGTGAGTCTATAAAATGCTTATCAAGCCTCTTCGTGTTCATACATGTGCTTAATCGTTCCAATCATTCATTCTAAATAATGGTCCCTTACCATCAATGTGAGTCCAGTATCACTTCATGGCATCAGACAATCATATTTCTAATCATGGTAATTATTCATAATAAAATCCATCAATCAACTAAAATCCAATACAAAGCCATAATCTAAAATCATGACACTTTTATCTAGATTTGATATTTCTTATCATGGTAATTCTACCTAAGCATGGTAATTCTAGCCTATTCACACTATTTTTAATAAATCATGACAATTCTAGCCTAATTCAATGAAACATGGCAAAACATGGCTATTCTAGCCTAATTCATATCAATCAAGTCTAAATCAATCAAAGTAATCATGGAAATTTTGACCAATTGATGAACACTTACATATATATGCTTAATAAGAGTTTAGTTCATCATACAGTACTCCGTGACTTTTAAAGTCGGTCTTTCAGTTCCCTAAAAACTGTTGCTCACCTTGCATCCATTTTCTTTTCTTCTCTCTCATTTTCTTCACATGGATACCATCCTCTCAAGTTTGCATAAACGTTTTCCCTCTCTTCCTCAAAATGATTTGCTTAGAATTTACAAAGCTCGCGCAAAAAGACTAAGAATGTTGATTTGCAAGGGTATTCATGCTGATGTAAGATGGTTAATTGTAGCCAAGGTTCGATTTTCTTGTGAGTTTTCAGATAATCTTGTTTCTCAAATGCCAGGTTTAAGAAAAAGCTCTTATGCCAAAAAACGAAGAGCGAAAAGGTTACAAGTTTGTCACAAATGTGCAAGATGGACTTGTAACCAGCGTTGCCGCTCCTTGAGATATTTGTCTAATAATCGAGAGGATAAACTACAGTTCATCAAGAATGGACTGAGTAGGGAGTCTTTGGACGATATCCGTTGACCCTTGAGACGCATTTTTGTGGACTTGTGCAGTGTGAAATTTTGAAATTATGGACACAATTCCGAGATGAGCAGGAATGCTATAGTCTTGGGAATCTGACTCAAAACGACCCTGTTTGCCAGTTTATAAGAAAACTGGATGGGAGGCATATCCCCAACTCATAGAAGGTGTTTAAGCCGTTTTTGAACGTAAAACCAGAGGAAGATATGAGCCATAGTCACAATTACTTATACATATGCATGTGTGCCATCATTTTTTAATTTTAATGCCTTATAGCTATCATTTTTGAATTTGCATCTTTTGTTTGACTTGTGCATTTATGGTGTCCTATTTCATCATTTTTTTTTGAATTTCTATGCATTATTGTTAAATTTTTCAACAAGCAACCGAGCTACCTATTTAGATGTCATCATTAGCATATCTTTTTGCACTCCATAAATACCATCTCTTGTTCTCCTTGTTATACATACACTACAAGAAAAACAGTTTTTTGCGACAAAATTTTTTGCGACGAAATAAAATTCGTCGCAAAAAGCGGCCTTTTGCGACGAAATTATTATTTCGTCACAAAAGGTAGCATTTCAAAAAAAAGATATTTTGCGAGGAATTTTTCGTCGCAAAATAAAACCTTTAGCGACGAATATTCATTTCCTCGCTAAAAACTCGAGTGACTAATTAGAGAAGTTTTTTTTGCGACGAAATAAACCTATTGCGACAAATTTTTCATCGCAAAACGTATAACACACATACGTCATTTTGTGACAAAAATTTTATAGCAACATGAACATTTTTTGCGACAAAATAATGTTTCTCGCGAAAAAAAGACATTTTGCGATAAAAAATTCCTCACTAAAGGCCATTCTAATTCACCATGCATATATGGCAATACTTGACATTTTGCGACGAAAAAATTATTCCTCGCAAAATGTGACCTTTTGCGAGGAAAATTTCCTCGGAAAAAATCCATTTTTTGCGACAAAAAATCTATTTTTTGCGACAAAAAATTCCTCGCAAAAAGCTATTTTAATTTACCATGCACACGTGGCAATACTGGATATTTTGCGACAAAAACATGATTCCTCGCAAAATGTGACCTTTCGCGAGGAATTTTTTGTCGCAAAAGGTCTATTTTTTGCGACAAAAAATTCCTCGCGAAAAGCCATTTTAATTTATCATGCTTACGTGTCAATACTGGACATTTTGCGACAAAAACGTGATTCCTCGCAAAATGTGACCTTTCGCGAGGAATTTTTTGTCGCAAAAGGTCTATTTTTTGCGACAAAAACTTCCTCACGAAAAGCCATTTTAATTTATCATGCTTACGTGGCAATACTGGACATTTTGCGACAAAAACGTGATTCCTCGCAAAATGTAACCTTTCGCGAGGAAATTTTTGTCGCAAAAAATAGACCTTTTGCGACAAAAAATTCCTCGCGAAAAGTCATTGTATTTTACCATGCTTACGTGGCAATACTGGACATTTTGCGACAAAAACGTGATTCCTCGCAAAATGTGACCTTTCGCGAGGAATTTTTTGTCGCAAAAAATAGACATTTTGCGACAAAAAATTCCTCGCGAAAAGTCATTTTATTTTACCATGCTTACGTGGCAATACTGGACATTTTGCGACAAAAACGAGATTCCACGCAAAATGTGACTTTTTGCGAGAAAATTTTCCTCGCAAAAAGTCATATTTTGCGACGAAAATTTTCTCGCAAAAATTCACATTTTGCGACAAAAAATTCCTCGCAAAAAGCCATTCTAATTTATTATGCACTTGACAATATTGGATATTTTGCGACGAAAATTTGATTCGTCGCGAAATGTGATCTTTTGCGACAATAAATTCCTCGCAAAAAAGTTAACCTTTTGCGAAAAAAAATTTCTCGCGAAAAGCCTGTCTAACTTATTATGAACACGTGACAATACTGGACATTTTGTGACGAAAATATGTATTTCTCGCAAAATATGGCCTTTTGCGAGAAAATATTCCTCGCAAAAAGTTATTTTTTTAAAATTAAAACTTAATAACTTTCCTCTTTTGCTTTCTTCTCTTTGTTCGTGGTTCGTCTAATATATAAGTCTTTGTTTAAAAAATGACAAAAAAAAGAATAAAGAAAGTATTAAAAATCTAATTTGATTTTATATAAATTGACAATTTATAAATATAGTAAGGTCATTTGGATATTCATACAAATTTTTATTAAAAAAAAAGACCATTTGTGATTCCATTCATGCTTTTAAATGTGAAAAACTATTAAGATATTCTAAATTTAGTGTTTGTAAAAGAGATAAATAATTAAAATAAACTCTCTATATGTGTGTGTGTGTGTGTGTGCGCGTGTGTGTGTGTGTGTGTGTGATATGAATCGTTAATAATCTAATAATCAAGCATAAAATTTATTGCTAATTATTTATATATAATCTAATTTATGTGTGATTTATATATGTCTAACTGCTAAATTACAATTATGATAAACTTATTACCATGACTAATTTTTAATTGATGAAAATGAGATTGGAAAAAAAATCCAACTTCTAAAAATCTAATTTATTTTTCAACGTTTAATTATATGTCAAATAAACATAAATAAATAAATAATTAATAATCATGTAATGTTGCCTATAATTATGTTTTTTATTTTTTTGTTATAAAGTGTATTAATTTAGACAATATATTTCTCTTAGACTTTTAATTTTTATCGTATAGCTTTGAGTAAATTGTTGAGATATTTTAAACAATTGTTAGAGTTTATTTTAAGGGAGATAAATAATTAAAATGAACTCTATAACAAAAAATAAATACATTTGTTACATATTGATTACTATATGAATAATTAATCATTTACTGGTAAATGGCAAAACCTAATTTTTAATTCGTAATGCATATGATACTTGTAACATATGTATATGTATATATGTCTAATAATTAAATTACTTATATGAAAAAAAATATTTTTTATAATTGTAAAAAATATTTTTAATAATTGTTATTTTTATAAAAAAATGGATAATTAATTTAAAGGCATTTTATACTTGAAAATAAATGCAATTTTGTTACATTTTTATATAATTATAATATGAATAAGTAATCATTTACTAATCAAATTAGAAAAGCTTATTTTCAATTTCTTATAATAACAAATATGACATATATAGATATTCAATTATTAAATTACAACTATTACAAACTTATGGTTTGCATTTGTCAAGATATTTTAAATATTAATTGTTAGCATTTGTAAAATGAATAAATAATAAAAAAATATTCACTGAAAGTAAATGCATTTGTTACATAATAATTATAATATGAATATTTGATTATTTATTTATTAAAGTATTAAAAATTATTTTTCAATAACTCGCACATGACAATTATGTCATATGTATAGATGTTTAAGTATTATACATTTATTAATAATAGTTGACTTGTGTGTATTTTGTTAACACTTTAATACATATGACAATTATGACATACGTTTATATGTTAATAATTAAATTATCTCCATCACAAATTAATTTTTTAAATTTGTAAAACATATTTTTAGTGTTTTTAAAAGAAATAGATAATTAAAATAAATTATAGCTAAAATGAATAGAATCTTTTTGTTACATATATGATTATAATATCAATAATTAATTATTTATTGATCACTAAAGAAACTTTTTTTTTGTAATTGCTCATATAACAACTATGACATATGTATAAATGTCTAACTATTGTTTACACTTGTTAAATAATTCTTGAGTTGTTGTACATATTTTATTAACATTTTAATACTCAATAAAAAATAATTAAATACCATATGATGTTTTATATTTCTATTGTATATGGTTGTTATATTATTTATTAATTTATCATCAAATTATTTAATACCAATCCAATATTATATAAATTTAATTATGGATGAAAATTTAATTAATAAATAAACTTATAATTATCCAAGTCTAAGTATGGTTTAACCTAATATTAAATAAATTTAATTATGTTGGATAAATTTATTTAATTACTAAATAAATTTATAATTATCAAAGTCCAAGTATGATTAATTTCAAAATCTTCTTAGTTTTTTATTATAATTTTCACATTTGTATACTTTTTATGACAAATAAAAGAGTCTTTAACATTTTTTTAAAGATTTTTAGTGAGGAAATTTTCGTCGCAAAAAGATTAATATTTTGTCGCAATATATGATGTTTTGCGATGATTTAATTTCATCGCAAAATGAGGTTTTTTGCGACGAAATACGAATTTATATTCGTCGCAAGAAATAAAATTTAGGCGGACTTATTCCCGCTTGAGAATTTTAAAAATTTCAAGTTCTTTAGCGACGAAAAATTTGTCGCTAAAGATCAAAATTTTTGTCGCAAAATGAAATTTGGGCGGACTTTTTCCCGCTCTTGAAATTTCAAAATTTTGAAACTCTTTCTCGACGAAAATTTTGTCGCAAAATATCAAAATTTTGTCGCAAAAAAAAATTTTTGGCGAACTTTTTCCCGCTTTGATTTTTTTCATAATTTTAAAAACTATTTCGCAACAAAATTTTCGTCGCTAAAGGTTAAAATTTTGTCGCAAAATATCCAACTTTTATTATATATACATGGGTTAATTTTGGATTGTTTCATTTTCTTCTATCACTTCCAATTCTCTACTCCTTTTCTTTTCCCAACATTTGGTAAATACTTTTACTCTTTCTTTTACTTTTGTGTTATAATATATTTTCTTTAATAGTTTAATATATTTTTATTTATTTTAATATTTGATTGATATTATTGTCTTTTATTTGATAGGTATTTTTGAAGATGGAATACAACTCAACATTCTCAACATTATCAAATTCTTTGCTTCTTCAACATTGTTTTTTTCATAAACTCATTTTTTATGCTTTAATTTTTACTTAACATTTTATTTTTATTTTTTTGTTTTTAATAGGTATTTTTGAAGATGGCTTGTACTTGAAGATTGGAGGATTCATACAAAGTCAACAACAAAAGAATTTTTGGAGGATGAAGTTTTGTATTTTTCTTTCTCTTTTTTGTATTTTTTTTTTAATTTTGCTATGTACAAAGGTTGATATATTGTAAAAATATATTGTGATAAATTTTTGGTAATTTGTTGTTAATTAATAAAATTATTAATATAAAGAATTAAGTTGTGTAATGAGACATGTCATTTATTCTAAAATTTATAACTAATTAAAAAATAAAATCTGTAAATTCTTAAAAAAAATCAATTTTTTTGTTAAAAATTTATTGCGACGAATTTTTTGTCGCTAAAGGTAGTATTTAGCGAGAAAAAATTGGTCGCAATAAACTTTTTTAACTAAAATAATTTTATTAAAAAATGAGTTGTTTTCTAACAATTTGCGACAATATTGGAATTCGTCGCAAAATATACTCTTTTGCGACAATTTTTATTTTGTCGCAAAAAGTTGACGTTATGTGATCTTTTTTGTGACGAAATATTTGTCGCAGAATACCACTTTTTGCGAGAAAAATTTTGTCGCAAAAAGACTTTTTGCGAGGAATTCCAGAATCGTCGCAAAAAAACCTATTGCGACTCACATATTGCGACTGGAGCGCGACGAATTTATTTTTGTCGCAAAAACTTATTGCGACGAAATTTTAACTTTTTGCGACGAAAAATTTCGTCGCAAAAAGTCATTTTTCACGTAGTGATAGTTAGAGAGTTGCATAGACATGGAGGGAACCTCAAAAGGTCGAATCCAAAAGATATGTGTATTATGTGGATCTTGACCTAGAAAAAGTGAAGAGTTTGTAGCAGTAGCAAATTATCTTGGTAAGCTATTAGCCGAAAGAAAGATTCATGTGGTTTATGAGGGAGGTAGCCTCAAGTTAATGGGTTATGTGTCAACAGCTGCACTCGTAGGAGGCAGTCAAGTTTTAGGTATTATTCCTAAAGCTTTGACTATAGAAAGCATCGTTGAAAAAACGGTTGGGAAGGAGTTACAAGTCTCCTCTATGCATGAACGCATGACATATATGCTTATCAATTCGTATATCTTTATCGCTTTATCAAGTGGCTTTGGTACTCTCGAAGGAATTTTTCAAATTGCCTCTTGGGCCCAAATATCCATAAAAAACCTATAGTTTTGTTGAACGTTAAAAATTTCTTTGATCCTTTGATAAGTTTTGTTGATGCAGTTGTAGAACAGAATTTTATCCCTCATTCGGTGCGACAGATCATTGTTCTTGCCACTTTTGCTAGTGAGTTACTTGACAAATTACAAGCAGTCGAGTATGAACCTGACCCAGCTATAACTCAAATTAATTGGTCAGGGGGACAAAACAAAAAGTGTAAATTGGATCTGAACCTCCGTTTGTAATTTTTTCTGTCTTTTATTTTAGCATTTTATTTTAAGTGTCTTTCAGGTCGTCTCTCTTGAATAACAGAAGCTTCAGGTAATGTCTCCTATACTTTATCTCTCTACATTTAAACACTGAGGACAATGTTTCATTTGGTTGGGGGGGGAGGGGGTGGGGGGAAGGATAGTAGACATAAGTGTGTCTTGAATTTTCTTTTTCTTGCAAAAAAGAAAAAAAAAGCGAGTTAGTAATTAGATTCAGAGTGCGGTGTAAGGAGTTCAAATCCTCTTGAGACGTATTCTGGGTCAGGAGTGGTAGAGTAGGGAGGGCCAGTTTGAACTCTTGAAGCACACTCTAACCAATTTGCATTTTGTTTTGATTTTGCATTTTTGAAGACTCATTTTAGCTAGCTTGATATTACTTAGTTTTGATTTTTGAATTTTATAACAAAGAGGTCTTATTCATTTCACTTTGAATTATTCAAATCTATGAACTCTCACAACCTTATCATTCAATAAATTTTGTGCTTATGTACTCGTTAAGCAAGTATTCATGAACCTTTCTTCACACAGACACATACCTTGATGCATGATTGTGGGTGGCGAAATGAAATTTTGTAATATTTGAGTTCTTTTGTTTTGTTTAGGATAACAACATAAGGAAGGGGAAAGTTAAAAAAAAAAATGATGAAAGCAAAAAAAATAAAATAAAATAGAGCAATTGTGGATAAGTTTGGTCTCGTAGCCTCCTTAATCCGAGCGATTAAGTTCGAGGGGTGCCTTAACACCTAATACCCTAAGGCCAACTGGTTTGAAAGCTATTGGCCCAAAGCTCGTTACATGGATTAAGGAGAAAGCTTAATGGGATTAAACATTACACTATGCACAAGTTTCTAAGCAAAAATAAAGCATTGGCAACTCGAGTCGTTAAGCTCGTAGGGGTGTCATTAGCCTAAGGCTCGCTACATGGGTTAAAGATGCATTCTTTCAAACAAACAAAAAAAAAAAGAGAAAAAGAAGAAAAAAGAAAGAAAAATATATATATATACAAAACTAATGAAGAATGAATGCCCCCTGTCTAAGGTTGTTAGCCTTAACAAATATCGGAAACGATATGGCTTCTCTCTAATAAGCCCCATAGTCATGTGTCGACCGAGCACACAAAGAAGGTTTCTTAATATCTTGACTGAAGGGTACATGAGTTATTTAAAAAAAATTCGATTGACAGTTTGTTTATTTGGATAAAATCAAGGAGAGTGTAATAATGACCACCTTGGATGTAAAATTATATAAATCACTTCTAAATAATAACGCTTTAATTGCTAGGGACTAGCAATAAGCTGGTTGGGGGGTGTGATGAACACTTAAATATGTATGCTTAATAAGAGTTTAGTTCATCATCTTGTATTAATAGTGTCATTAAATTCCTCAACTTAAGTATATTTGTAGTCTTTGCATCTTTGGAATTAACTTTCTCTTAATTTTGGTTTTGCTATAGGTTCGGTAAAATGGTCATAACATTCTATTTATGGATCAGAATGGTGTAAACCTTAATGTTTTGGAAAGCTGATTAAATTATCTACAATTGTATTTCACAAGCATCATCAAATTTGGACTCTTAGTAGACAAAAAATGGGCTTGAAGTGAACCCATCTGCAGTTTCAGCCCTGCCTAACCATGCCTCAGTATTTTGACCATATCTCTGAAGATACATATCCAAATCATATGAATCAAGATGTTCTAGAAACCTAAGAGAAATATCTACGACTTTCGTGAAGACATGGGATTAAAATTCTCAATAATTTAATGTCAAAATTGGTGGTCAAAGTCGGCTACCTAATTATCACAATTGTCAAAGTTGGTGCATCTAATATTTGACAATTATTCCTTTGTAATTTGACAAGTTTGCCCCTGAATGTATCTATAAATAGAGGGGCCTTGTGACCCATTTGGAGCATCTTGGCCTTGGCTGGGATCTCTTGTTATTGTGTTTTTCTCTCTTGTGTTTTAATGTTATTAATGAATTTTCTTTTTCTTGCACTTTGTTTTCTTTCTTTTATAATGTCTTGCTAAATTTTCTTTTGCTAAGGTGAAAGGGTGAAACCCTTGATATGAGAATAAAGATTTTCTAACCCTTTGATATGTGCTTAATAATTATAATCTTGTGTTGTTTATTTTATATGATTTATATTTATTTTCTTAATCAATCTTGACACCACTTGTAAAGTAGAGGTCTTGATCCATTGTCGACAATCCCTGGCACATCAAATGCTTGGATCCTTTTTAAATGTCGTATGGTTCTTCCTTACCGACACAAATCTAGTTAGGAACCTTGATTTGTTGTAGACATATGCTGATTGACACATTGGATGGTTGAACCCATTTGCACGAAGTGGTATAAATATTGGTAACGAAACAAATATAATTCATATAACTAAATTGGGTTACTTATCCTTATTTGATATATCAAGAGCGGATCCCCTAACCTTAGCTTTCATTATTATTATGTTAATTTCTCTTGTATTTTAATTATTCTCATTTATTGTTTATGAACTTGTTCTTACTTATATTTGTTGATGTTATCTTGCCATCTCTTTGAATCATCCATATCATGTTTGCTTACTTTATAGTTTGTAGTGCTAAAACTCCTTCCTCATGGATCGACCCCGGTTTCACCGGGTTTATTACTTCGGCACTCCTATACTTGGGAGATAATCATTTTTCAGATGTGTCACCGATCAAAATAATTCTTGCCTATTATATGCTATTTCCTAGCATACCTCAAAATGATTATAAGTCTTCCTAGCATGATTCTAATCATATGCTCTTAAGCATGATTCTAAGCATTCGTAAAGAAAATAAACGCCTAAACATTCTTATAACAAAGAAGGAAAAGATGACTTACCTTGATGCGCATTTCCACCTTACAAAACAAATAAGGATTAAAACAATTCATAATAATCCTCAGCATGTTTTTGAGCATTAAAATAAATACTAAACATACTCATTCTAAGTAACAAAAAACCTAGACATGCTTATTCTAAAGCAAAAAATAAATAAATAAATAAGTAAATAGGAGGGAGAAGAGAGAACTACTCTCAAGACATACCCTTTTTCAGGTTTAGAGTAATAGAACGCCTAATAATATTGAATTAGAAAAGACTCTTTCCATTCTAAGTGTGTCTTCAAGAGGGAGAAGAATTCTCTGTGTCTTGAAAAGTAAGCTAAGGGGTTGTTTATATAGTGGAGGGTTAATGTTGAAAATGGAAGGAAAACTAAAGAAGGTAGAATTTAATTGAAAATTTCCAAAAATAAGGGGGGAAGTGGCGGCTGACTGTGGGAGGACTGCCAGCTAACTGTGGGATTATCGATCGATTGTGGGAGGACTGTCGACCGATGATAAAACAGCCAACCAATAGTGGCCCAGTAAACCCTTTAATTCCTTCAATTTTCAGTGCAATCCCCTTCCAACCTTTGTTTGTTTAATCATGCATAACTCTTTAAGTCTAACTCCAATTTATGAATAGTAAAATTCTATGGAAACTAAACATCTGGAGCTTCGCAAAGGTATATGACTCATCATCAAATTTCTTCTAGATTAATCTCTATGATTTTTCAAAGTCAAGTGTTAGTTTTCAAAGCCTTCGATCAGTTTCTTCTCGACTCTTTTCTTTTTGCTTCAAAGGCCACTTTGGTCATTTCCATTGCTTGCCATTCATCTTTGTTTCATTATTGAGCCTCAAAAATCAAGTGTATACACCTGGCACCTGGCAAAATTCACAAAATTCATTTGCATTATAGGAGGCTGGAAGTGGATTTGGTGGTGGTCTTCAGGCCAAAGGTAAAAGCACTGACTGAGCACGAAGTTTGGCAAAAAGCTTAGATAAAGGTCTTCCCAAGTTGCTAAACGTCCTTTGATTCCCTGGCGCATTTACAGTAACATTTTTGGTAGCTGATCTACCAGATTGATTGAAATTTCCCCTGCCTTGATGTCACGTCGAAAAACTCTTCTTGTTCTCTGCTTCTAAATCTTCAATTTGGATCCATAATTCATAGAGATCCTTAAAAGTCTTCATTGGTATTTCTACCAACTTCTCCCTAAAAATCAGTAATGCCCCATTTTGAATGGGGCTTTCATCTTGCCAGAGTGCTTGCAACCATGACATTGAATCGCCACCTAATTATTCAATTAGGAATGAATGGGGGTAATTCGATCCCTCGCTTTGAGGCCTAAACTACCATCATCCCTTTGGAGATGGGTTTGGGAAGTTAGGTACGAGCTATTCAACTCGTCCAGATCTCCACTAGGGTATACCAATTAGAATATTCAATATTGACATATAGTCCACTTAAGGTTGTTTGTTTTATGCACACATTTCAAGTTTTAATCTTTATTAAACATGTGAGGTGATTATTCAATTAATGCCAATTGTATATTTATACAAAGAAAGAGGGAGGAGAACGGAGTTACATGTCCTTTAAACATGGGGGATAGGGGAGAGGATTACATTGCCCTTCAACAAATAAATTAAATTCTACTTTTAACACTCCAAATATAACATTCCTATAAATCAAGTATTCTATAGTGGAAGCATATTCACACACATTGAATACAAACATTCTAATTGAGACTTGATAGATAATGAATTCATCACCACCATATGCGAGTTTATTCAATGTCTAGTAAGCCTCTTCAAGCATATTCGCACACTCATTCAATTGGCATTCATTCTAATATTCATTCAATTATTCTAAGTGATGGTCCCTTACTACCAATGTGAGTCCACCACCACTTCATGTCATCATGCAATAATACTTCTTATCATGATATATTCAAAATAAAAAACAATCAATTAAAATTTAACTGAGGCCATAATCTAGTATCATAACATGGTTTGATAATTCTATCATGGAAATTCTATCCTGGTGTGGCAAATCTGACCTATTCATCGTAATTATAATAGATCATGGCATTTCTAGCCTAATTCAATCAATCAACTTCAAACAAGACTATTCTAGCCTAATCGAAGCTTTCAAATCACTACAAGAATTTTTTGCATATATGTCACTTCGCAATTTTTTTTTATTTGACAGCTTTTTAAAAAAGTGAGAAATTTAACCATGTCTTAAAAGTCAAACCTATCAATTCATCTTATTTGTCACTTTTTGTCTTATTCAATCACATATATATCACATTTTTATAAAAGTTTGACAAGTATGTGAAAATGTAATTTTTTCTTTTCCCCCTCAAATTTCCCTCTTTTTCTTTCATTTTTTCTTTCAAATATGTGAATATAATATTTAAAATTTCAATAAAATTTATCTAAATATAATTAAACAATATAATTTTTTAATCTAAAATTAAAAATAATTTTTAAAAATCTTTAAATTAAAGATAACATTATTATATGTATGAAAAGAATAAATTTTTAAATATTAAATTTTAGAAAAATGAATTTTTAAATGTGAAAATTTTATGAAATAAATAAAATTATTTTTTAATTTCAAAGTGATGAAAATCACATTATTTAATTGCTTTGATGAAAATCAAGAAATTAAAAATATCAAAAAAATTATTTTACAATAATATAACATTTTAAATATGTAAAAAATTATTATAATTTATTTTAAAAATTAAATTAAAACATTTAGTACTCTAAAAATTATAAAAAATTAGTCCAATGGTGTAAATGAAAAAGTTTGAAATATAGGGACTGAACTGGGGATCATTTTGATAAATTTTAATAGATATGGATTTTCTGGAATTTCACAATCCTATATAATGAAAATGAATCAACCCTAGCCGTCTCTCATACCAACCTTCCTTTACTCTACTTCCCCTCTATAGAAATCCTTTGCAGTGATTTTGCTTTTTAGATGACCAACCCCTCAAAGCTCCCTTCCGTCGCCACCCCCAAGATGACGGCCACAATGCACAGCGGCGGTGCAAGGCAAATGACGAAATCCAATATCCCAGCCCTGCCACCCCCGCCGTGACCGCTTTACGGGCAGAGGTCCTCTGCCCTCGACGAGTATCGAGACGAGGCGTGGCAGCAGCGAAAGGGAAATTACCAAACGGCTAGCCGCCGCCACTAGCACAGCAGGAGCATGAGCGGAACGAATGACGACTTGGAGGAGCTGAGAGGGTCGATTGATTTGGGTTTCGGGTTCGAACCGGACTCTCCCGAGACGGTGACGGGAGACGGTGAAGATCCTGGTGACGATCCAGAGACGGTGAAGACTAGATTGAGGCAATGGGCGCAGGTGGTGGCTTGTTCTGTAAGGCAATTTTCAAGAGAATCAAATTAATTAGTTTTATTGTTTTGATAAAATTTTTGTCATGTACAAAAATGCATGATTATATAAATTTTATGTTTTTTTATTAGCATTTTCAATCCGTTAAAAGGGGAAAAAATTAAAAATTGAGTGTTACGATTGATCGAGATTTGATTACATGTTAATTGAATGAATATAGTATTATATTTCCTTTAAAAGTGATTTTGCTTTCACTGATCAACTCATGATTTCACATCAACTTAACTCCTCGCTTTCGATCTCTCGTTTTTGTTCAAATCAGTGAAACCACTCTCATGTATGACTGGGTAAGTTTTGGTTTTAGTTTATTAGTTCATTTTTGTTTTCAATTTTGGTTCATTTCGCCCTTGATTCATTGTTTGGGTCTTTGTTTGGATTCCTTTCAGATTATTTGCTTTTGTGCTTCTTGTGATTTGTTTGATAAAAAAGTATCCTGTAATGGTATCTTATACCTGATTCTTGTGATTTTGTGCCACCTTCTCTGCTCTGGATGAAGATGACTTAAAGACTGTAGTGGTAGAAAATAAGCATGGGTATACTCTGGAAAATGAAAATAAAAATTAAAAGACTGAAGAATTAGTATGTACTCTGGAAAAAAGAACCAGTAAATGGTTGTTTCCAATGTTTTCATTTTTTTTGGGACTTTGAAACAAGTTTTCGATACTATATTTAATGTGGTTTTATGTATTAAAAATTTCTGAAATACAAAGTGCATTATTGGATAGTTCCCTAGTTTCTTTTTTTTTTTTAAATTATTATTTTCAAATCACTTACTAAATTCCTTCCTACCATTTTGTTTTTTCATTATCATCATCGTTATCGTTGTTATTGTTGTTAAGGTGGGGGATTTAGGGGGGTACCACAGGGTGTGGTGGAGTTGTTGAGACAAGATTTTAGGGTAGTTTGGTCTTCAGTATGTAGTAGGATAGTAGTTGGTTTTTGATATATTAATCCTCTATCATTCTTTGCAGGCAAGGCAACAATGAAATACGGTTCTAAAAATAAAAAGCAAATATCTGACGACTATCAGTAAGTTTAGATATATGATGTCAATCACTGAACTTATGTCTCATCCAAGACATCATTCATTTTTCATTTAATTTTGTGTTTGGTATTGCCATTTGCAGATTTTTTTTTTAAAATTTTTTATTTTTCTCTCCAGTCCTTTGAAACTGAATGTATAATTAACGATTTCTTTTTTATTGGGGTTGGTTTAGATCTCCCTTCGATCTTTATTTTCTTCTTTTTGGAACTGAATAAAATAACTATATGTCATTGTTTTTCTTTGTTTGCTTGTAATTGTTGTCCTCCTAATGTTTTGTTTCAGATTTGTGTTCGAGGACCAGATTGAATTTATACAGGACTCTATGATCAAAGATGACAAGGTAAGTTTATCAATTGCATCCTTGTAGAGTGATAATATTTTGGTTATGGTTTTGTATTCTAATTCTCATTGATTTCCTCTTTCTTGTTTGCAGTTTGATGAGCTGCCTGGTAAGCTGTAGGATAAGTCTAGGGAAAAATCAGCTTTTGAGATGATTCAGGTGAATTTTCATTGGTATAACTTCATTTCCTATTTTCTCCGGTATTTTATTTTTAATTTCCTTAGATTTGAGTGTAAGTGACTTGTAAAAAAAGCATGCTGCCAGCATCGAGGATATGTCCTATAAAAAAAATAAAGAGCCTTAAAACATGTTATGTAAAGTGAATAAAATACCAATCAAATTGGGAAAAGTCATATGTTAACCAAGAAACTGTAAATATAGATTTTGTTTGGATGTGCCCTTGAGATTGATGACATGTCAATGGCAAAGTCATGAAAGAGCTTGGCTTTGTATATCTTAGGACTTAGATGGAAAAATTGGTCGGATGTAGGCAACTTATTGGTGATATGGTTGCTTAAGATCAACTAGAAAAATTGTAAAATTTTTGTTTCAGAGTCTAGTGCATTTCTTTTTTATTACTTTTAGTTGATGATTTGATCTCATCTGATGTGAGCTGTGTCCGTAAAATTGGTCAGCTGTTACCTAGAAATCACATGGACAATGAGAAAAACAATGTGTGAGTCTGAAATTTGTCCCTAAAATAATTATACTTTCAGTATTGACGTATCTTAGTTTAGGTTTTATTAGATAGTTTGCATGAGACTAATTATAAATAATTGCTTAGTTTTTGAAAATATCCCATAATTTTTGTGGGTTTACATCCTTAAAAAGGTCATACTGTTTGTGATTTGGAATAGTGAATTTGAGAGAACTGATGGAAAATTATTCAATTTCTGTTTGCACATTGATTTTATTATAGATTATGAGATAATAGTAGATTTTATAAAGCCTTTACTTGTTATTTACTATTTACTTTTTTGTACTTTCAGGTGGATAGGAAAACTTTACCCATCTATCCATATCGTGATGAGCTACTCCAAGCTGTTAAAGAATATCAGGTTCTTAATTTCTTTGTTCCAGGTTTCGCATGTTTCAGTAAGGAATGAAGTTATGAATGTTTGCCATTGACAAATTATGGAACCATACTTGAATTTCTTACTATTGTGTGCTCTGTAACTTGGACTCCCAAGTTACTCTAGGATTCGAGTTGACAATACAGATCATGTATGGATTTCTTGGACACACCTCATAGAGCTTCTCTTTATTTATCCACTGAGCTAAAGTAAAAGATTAAGATAAAAGGAAAAATTGAAAAGTTTTATTGGCCAATATTAGATGGTTTCCTTGAGGTGAAAATAATTACTAGGGGTGAATAATCATTGACATATGGTTTTTTTTCCTTTTACCCTCAGAATAACAGTGTAAGATATCTACCCAGGTTTGGTCCCACTGTTCCTCAAGTTTGCAGTATCTGTGGGAAGAAATTGAAGTTTTTTGTTTGCTTAAATGTAATTATGCATGTATTTGCATGTGTTATTGGGTGTATGATGTGCAGAGAATCTTTAAGATGTTAATGCCAAGAAGTTCTTTAGATTTCCTGCAATTTTACTGGTGGAGTATTTAATTGGTCCAAAGTTGTAAATGAACTATAATTTCTCCATATGGATTTTTAGACAATACTTTCAATCTCCTTGTGACCTTGCTTCCATTTTGATGTGAAGTAGTATATGTGATATGTGCTGCTCACGTAGGAAGTTATAAATGAGGAAGATGAAAAATTGAGGGGCTTGAAGAAACAACTGGGCTTGAAGATGAAAAAGCTTTTCCAGAATCTACTTTAAAAGGTTAATTTTCTCTTGAAGGTTTCTGTTTTGAACAGAGGAATATAGGTCTCTACTTTTTTCTTTTATTATTATTATTATTATATTTAGATTTTGGAATACTGATTCTCTATTTCTTTT
The DNA here is from genome assembly GCA_013180625.2 of Boswellia sacra. NCBI lineage: Eukaryota > Viridiplantae > Streptophyta > Magnoliopsida > Sapindales > Burseraceae > Boswellia > Boswellia sacra. The sequence continues at coordinate 351,036 of SNVD02011673.1, forward strand.
ATTTTATTTTATTTTATTTATTGACTATGATTCAGGAAAGTGCCAAGACAAGAATATTTGAAGAAAATGGAGCAAAAGAAGCTGAAGGAAATTAGGTATTCTTGATTTAAATCTAGATGTTGTGGTTGAAAGTGCTGTTCAGTTTGTAGCTGATTTTTGTCATAGATATTATTTTAGCAATTATGAGATAGTTTATATAGCTTGTTGTTTTCTAGTTTTGTTCTTTGCCTTTTCTAATTTCCCAATTCCCATACTTTATATCCCAGAGATGATATAGAAGATGAGCAGTATTTGTTTGAAGGTGTGAAGCTTACAGGTGCGGAGTATCGTGAATTAAGGTAATTATTTGTTGTTCTTGACTCTGGATGTAATGTTACAGGTCTCATATTTATATCTCATTGATAAATCTCATATTTATAATTCTCCATTTAATGATGAATTTCATGGAAAATTCTTCATGTATCTAGTGTGATTTGAATTTAGAGCTGGGGAGCCTAGTGTGATTTGAATTTGATTAAATTTAGTTTGTATATTTGTTTGGTGATTTAAGAAGTGAAACTTTGAAGTGAAAATACATAAATATATATTCAATCTGAGATTCAATTACGTTGTAAATTTCTTTTTACAAAACTGAAAGTTTGAACATAAAGCATTGTCACCGGCTTAAAGTTTTTGCTATCCTTCTGTGAATGGTTGGCAACTTTGGTTTTCATTTTCTTTTTATCAGTTTTGCTTTGAATTTATAACAATCTAATTAAGTATTTAGTTATTTGTTAAGTTTGCTACTGTTATAGGAATGTTTCATGTGTTCATGGGTGTGTGGAGTTCATGCTAAACTAATAGAAGTTTGGTTCTGTTCTGTCTATATTTGTTATGCCATAGAAATTATATAGTGTGGAGAATATGTTTGATGAAATGCTTGTGGGAGTCATGATGTGTTTTAATGTAGAGAATTATTTGCAATATTCTGTGGTCCATGGGGACGTCGAGGGCTGATTTCAGACTTGTGCAGTTCTATGATGATGTATATATACTTTATGCTATTCTATCAAATGATGTGTTTGACCCAATTCTATAGTTATAAGGTTTCCCAATCTCTTTTCTGAATTTTGTAGGGATTAATTGCTTTGAAGAAGGGTGCTCAGCTTCTCAAATATGGTCGTAAGGGCAAGCCTAAGTTTTATCCATTTAGACTTTCTAATTAAGTTTTATGTAAAACTTTTGATTTTGTTTCTTTAGGACATTACTGCTATTATTACTGCTTGGAGTTGTAATGATGTATGATGCCAAAATGTGCTGAGATATAAAAGGAAATTTGGAGAAACTTTTTGATTCAGAAACTTTTTAGGTTATAATCAGATCAATCCAAATTGATATATATATATATATATATATATATATATATATTAATTTTTTTAAATACTTGGCTTTTTAAAAACTGTCAAGTATATATTTTTTTTATTTTTGAAACTACTATACTTGGCGGCCAAAAACCGCCAAATATATATATTTTTTTAATTTTTAAATACGCTATATTTGGCGGTCAAAAAACGTCAAGTATAGCCAGATGCATATTTGGCACTTTGACTGACCGCTGACTATATTTGGCTTGACTATATTTGGCGGTGCTATTGGTGGCGTTTTTAAGACCACCACATATGATCATTTTTCTTGTAGTGAATGGGCAACATGACAATTCTTACCTATTCTATACTATTTCCTAGCATGCTTCAAAGTAATTATAAGTTCTCCTATCATGATTCTAATCATGTGTTATTCCTAAACATGTTTCTAAGCATTCGCAAAGGAAATTAAATTCCTAAACATGATTCTAATAAGGAAAAGGAAAGATGACTTACCTTGACAAGCACTTCTAGCCTTCAAAACAAGTAAAGGATTAAACAATTCTATAAAATCCTAAACATGCTTTTAAACATCAAAATAAATCCTAAACATGCTTATTCTATGCATAAATAAACCTAGGCATGCTTAATTCTAAGCAAGAAAATAAAGAAGAAAATATGAGGGAGAAGAGAAAACTACTCTTAAGATGTACTCTTTTTGGCTTTAGAGCAATATAAAACGTTTGAAAAATATTAGAGTAGAAAGGACTTCTTGGAATTGTCACAAGTGTGTCCTAGCGAGAGACCGAGAGAGAGAGAGAGAGAGGAATTTTTGATGTCTTCCAAAGTGTGCCTAAGGTGTGCTTATATAGGCTATTCTTAAGGTGAAAAAGTGATTAAAAAACCAATGTGGGATTCAGATGAACAGTATCGAATGAACAGTACCTCTGACTATTTGACTGCCGGCCCTTCCTATTTCATAATTTTGCAATGTAGTCTCTTCTGACCTTTGTCTATGCAATTGCTCATAACCTTGAGTTCAATGTTGATTCATGATCCATAAACTTTTACAAAAACTAGACATTTGTAGCTTCACAACGGTATATGACTCATCAACTGAGACATTATGGATTGATTTTTGTGATTTTTTAAAGTCATGTATTAGTTTTTTAGACCTTTTGCAAATTCTTTCTCACCCCTTTCCTCTTCAGCTTCCAAGGACATTTTGACCATTTCATTTGCTCAACATTCATCTTCATTTTTGTCATTGAGCCTTAAAAATCCAGTGTCTAAAGCTTACCACCTTTGTCTTTATTCTATCAGACTTTCTTGTCATCTTCTTTCCTCTTTCATTCCTATAAGAAATCTGCCTATTTGAGGGATAAGGTGTGCCCACTCAAGGGAAAATATGCCCATTCGAGGTCTGATGGGCCAATTCGAGAGCTAATGCACCCACTCAAGGGCTAGTGTGCCTATTTGAGGGCTAATCCAACCACTCAAGGGCTAATGTATGCATTTGAGGTTGATGTTCCAATATAAGGGCTAATGTGCCCTCTTAAGGGCTGAAAAATATCCTTATGATGCTATGACAAAACACTGCCTAGTACACCTAGTTTTTAGGGTTTCTAACACTCTTCAGTGTGCCTCTTCTTAGGGCATGTGCCTATTCTAAGGGCTGATGTACCCGCTCAAGGTCTAGTGTGCCCATATGAGGGCTAATGTGCCAATTCAAGGGCTAGTGTGCCCACTCGAGGGCTAATTAGCATCCTTCTAATAGATGGAATGCATCCGTGTGATACGCGATATGTACTCCTCTAGTGCATAACAAGTGCATCTTTCTAATACGTGGAATGCATCCTTACAATGCATGATATGCACTCTTCTAGTGCAGACAAGTGCATCCATCTAATGCATGGGGTGCATCCTTCTAATGCACGATGTGCACTATTCTACTATGGACAAGCGCATCCTTCTAATGCATGAAACACATCCTTAGAATGGGTGATATCCACTATTCTAGAATAGACGAATTCATTATTTGAATACATGAAATGCATCTTTATGATGCATGATATGCACTATTATAGTGTGGACGAATGCATTATTCTAATGCACGAAATGCATCGTTATGATGCGCAATGTGCACTAACGAATGCATTATTCTATTGCATGAAATGCGTCTTTATGATGCGTAATTGCTTTATTCTAGTATGGATGAATGCATTATTCTAATGCACGAAATGGGTCCTTATGATGCACGATGTATACTATTCTAGTGCGGACGAATGCATTCTTCTAATGCATGAAGTGCATCCTTACGATCCTAAGATAAAACACTAATCAGTGCACCTGCTTCTTAGAGTTTCTAACATTCTTTAGTACACCTACTTCTTATGGTTTGTTAGCACTCCTCAATATGTCTATTATAAGGGCTTAAAACACTCTTAAGTGCACCTACTTCTTAGAGTTTTTAACACTCTTCAGTGCATCTCTTCTTAGGGCTTATGCCTATTTCTAAGGGCTTAAAACACTCTTAAGTGTGCCTTATTCTTATGGTTTTCAACAATCTTCAGTGCATCTCTTCTTAGGGCTTGTGCCTATTCTAAAGGCTTAAAACACTTTTAAGTGTGCCTACTTCTTAGGATTTTCAACACTCTTTAGTGCGCCTCTTCTTAGGGCTTGTGCCTATTCTAAGGGCTTAAAACACTCTGAAGTTCACCTACTTCTTAGGGTTTCTTTCTACTGCATGCCCACTATGAAAGCTTTTATCTTACACCATTTAGCGGTCTTTAGACCTTTTCATCCTTCATGCCTTCGGCTAATCTCTTTAAATGTCGTGCCCTTCTTGTAAGTATTCTTTATACTGCTATTCTTGATTCCTTTTGGTCCGCTAGGGAAATTCTTGATTTGTCAAGTTCTAACGTTTTCTCTACTTCTCTTGCATTCATCATGTTCTTCACTGGGAGTTCCATATCATGTTGTTGATTCGTGGACTTATTGGGGATTCTTCCATTGTCTTTGCAAGTTCCTGCCAAATTCAAACATTCCTTGATAATGTAAAATCAATTAAAGATTTTACCTTGTTTAGTGTGTTCTTCAACAAATTGCTTTCTGGTATCTAGAGGAATTCTTCCATGTGATTTCGGTTGAAGATTTTATCAACTGATGTTACTTTTCTTTTCTTGTGAGTTGCTAAGCTATTGTCAGGGTGCTTATCACTGGTTCATTCGATGTCTTAAGGTCGACGTAAAGTTTTCCTTCTCTTCTATCTCTTTCTCTTTCTTCTGTCTTTCTTTTTTTCTCTCTCTTCTGTCTTTCTTCTTCTTTTTTCTTCTTTTTTCTCTTTATTGGCTCTCTATTCTTTTTCTTTTTTCTTTTCTTTTTCTTTCTTTCCTCCTTGACCTTTTTACCTATCTGACTATGAATCTTCTTCTTTTTTCAAATCCCTTGTTCAAGGTGACCTTTCATCTTCAAGGCAGATTTCATTCTTCAAGGTGAACATCAAATTTCTTCTTCAAAATCCCTTATTTAGGGTAGACTTCAAATATCTTCTTCATGGTGAACTTCCTTCTTCGAAACATATGCTTTCTTCAAGGTGGACACCTTCTTTATGATAAATGCCTTTTCTCAAGAGAGTTTCTTTCCTTAAGATGGATGCTTTCTTTGAGCGAGATTCCTTCTTCAAGGTGGATGCCTTCTTTAAGGTAGACGCATTCTCTAAGGCAAAAAAATCTTCAAAACGTTTTGCTTGAACTAAAACTGAGCTATGTCATATAGGTAACATGCATATTTGGGTCTGCCCAACACTAAATTACTTGATTCAAGCTACTTATGCATTGTGTTACTTCCATTAAGACTAATCTGCCTGATCTAGGGCTCTTGCATATCATGTTGCTTCCATTCCTCTAAGTGTTGGGCCTTTTCCCTATACGGTTACCCCATTGTTCCATATTGCATAGTGATTCTACAAAACCCAATCACTTATTAGACTATGTTCTATTATGGATTACGCTTCCTACAAGAAAATGTTTTATGTTTCATGTATGCATGATGTCTATCTTAATAATCTTTTCTAACTATATGCTTCTTGCTTGGACTAGATTGGTTTCCAGCAAATCGAGTGTCTAGAGCAAGAGGTTGGGCGTCTTCAAGCTTAGGTTTTTGCTTCTTCAATTGATATTGGTGATGATGAATGAGGACTGTCATCATCAACCTTCTGTTTTTCCCTTCTACTTCTCCTCACTCCTTCCAATACAACTTCTTGCATTCTCTAACATGTTTAAGGCCATTCTCATAGGCTTTCCAACCTCTCTTGAAGCTTCTAAAGGACGATGATTGGAAACGACTCGAATCTGATAAACTATACAATTCCTTTAACATGTAAAGCTCGACGTTCCTTTTCTTAAGTAATGGACAACCTTCTAGGATCCTCAGGATCATGTCTTCCATTTCAACAGGCAAGAGTTATGCCCCTCGTATGAGGGATTCTTTGCCATATTCAGTTATCATTCATCTAGTTCTAAAAGCATCATTCTGCCTATTATAGAGACACCATTAACATCAAATCTTGCCAACTTCTTCAACTTTCTGATTTCTATCATGGGCATTCACACCAAAGGTAGTAGGGTGACATTATCTTCCATTATCCCTTTACTTGAGGTGATGTATAGGACCTCGTCCGGTTGGCTTTACCTTCTTCAGTTTTGCCTCTTTGCGCAGTTTCTGCTAGTCTTATCAAATGGTCTGAGAGATTCATATCTTATGATTGTCATTCCTCAAATGGGCCTCAATTTTATAGCAGTTCCCTTGATTTTATTTGAGACATTGATCAAATTGGATTGAGCCAGGATTGATCCAAGTCTAAGGTTCAGCGGTAATCTTCTACTTCTTTAGCTATTATTTGTTTATCCTCTAACTTTCGTCTAAGTCGCCCTTTCAAGTTTTCGACTTAGCGATTTTTTTTCTCGTGCTCTAATTTTTTCCTAAGCCGCCCTTTCGGGTTTTTGACTTAGTAAACTTGGCCTAAATTTTGCCTGAGTCGCCCTTTCTGGGTTTTCAACTTAGGGGGCTTTTTCTTCTTTTTTATTTTTTTGCACTAACTTTTGCCTACGATGCCATTTCGAGTTTTCAACTTAGTAGGCTTTTTCTTCTCTTCTCTTTTTCTACCCTAACTTTTGCCCAAGCTGCCCTTTCAGGTTTTCATTTTAGCGGGCTTTTTCTTATTTTCTTTTGTTTTTCTTCTTCATATTTGGTTACAAGAGAGGCTGTCCATTCTAGCACCATTTCTTACACTTTCTTTGAGATGATTGAGATAATTCTATCTATCATGATTTTCAAAACGGTTAGGGCAATTCTTTGCTCCCTTGCTTCTTTTCTTTCTTAAGATGAATAGGCAATTCTTTGCTCCCTTGCTTCTTTTCTTTCTTAAGATGAATAGGCAATTCTTTGCTCCCTTGTATGAAATAGTTAGTATTGTCTTGGAGAATTTCTTCTTCTAGCCTCAAGGGCATTATTCCTCCTTCTTTGTATACATCCACGCTAGACGAAATGGGTATCTTCTTCTATATGTCTTGCTTCTTCATTGTCGGTGGAAAGGTTGCCTTCATTGATACCATTGATGGGAACTACTAGTAGATTTTCTTCTTCTTAACATATTTTCAACACATCCAATATCCTCCAACAATAAGTTGAAATACTAATGTGAGTTGTGAATCAATTTGATTCACATTTGAATTCTTCAAGGATTTCTCAAATTTGATAGCTCAAAGGTAAGGCATTAACATCGTGATTGTTCGCAATTTTGACTCTAACACCAGAATTGCTTCATTCAAGATTCTTCATGTGTGTATGTATCGTCAATCATACTTCACTTGTTAAAACTTGGATAGCTTTATGAAAATAGAAGCTAGTGATCAATCTCTAAAGATAGAAGGACTACCATAAGCTCGCTTTTTACACTACTCTTCACTAATGTAGGTTGATCATAACATCAAGGATCATTCGGGCTTTATCAAGCTTGTAATGATAGGCTGGGGTCACTGCATGATAAAGAAAACCATAAGGTTATCTCACCCATAGCTATATAACCATTCTAGGTTTTAATTGAGAGCATCAACTTCTTCCATTTGTACGTTCAATCTTTGAGTTTTCACCCACTATGTTTCCTTTACGAAACTTTACAAGCAATAGAATTATCACTCTCCTTTTTCTTTTCTTTGTTTTTTTCGTTGTTTTCTTTTAATTTTTTTCCTTATTTTTTTCTTTTTTTTTTTTTGAGCTCAAAATTGCACAAAAACTTGTCAACTTTCGTTCATTCTCCTGTAAGCATGGCTCTCAATGCTCTTTTCTAGAATGTTCATATGCTATGAGTGAAGGGTGCTATTTAGGGAAAATTTTCCTAGTGCTAGGAAAATTTTGTGATTTTGACAAAGAAAAGGCTTGATTAGGCTCAATAAGGTACACTAGGGACAATAAATCATGCTTAGGTTGGCTTGAAAGGCTTAATCGATCCAAAGAAGGCCTAAATCACTTCCCTCATGTTATGAAGTCTAGGATTTCACCTCGAGTGGTGATCAAACACGTTCTAGAGTCTTATGAGATCTCAACACAAAGCTCGATTCACATAAAGTTTCTCTAAGTGATATAAAGTTCCATATTCATGGCTATTATGCTCAAATGGTTAAAGAATCAAGAATTAAACTCATCTAGAAAAAGAGTGAAGTATGCAAACAACACAATCTCATGTATTACCAAAAATCTATTTCCAATGAGTATCATGATTTTACCAATGATCATCAAAAGAATACACAACTCTCGTATCATTCTTAGGACAAAACATTTCAAAACATTATCATTCTTTCTCAAGGTCAGGAATTCTACCATTATTGATCAAGTCTTTTATCAAGCATGCACTCATGCATCTTCATTGTCTGACCTACTAGATTGGTCATATTGCGCTTGATTTCTATTATTGCTTCTCTTATACCTGGCCTTCAAATCTTTTATTTCGATGCTCGAAGCATACAATTCTTCAAATGTTTTGATTGGAAAGCCCATAACTCTATCAACTGATAAAGGCTTGGGCTCCGTTGATCACCATACGGACCTGGTCCTTTTCTGCAGGCCTCGTAGTGTACTCTTTCAACAAAAGAGTGGTGGCCATGATGGCAACATACTGTCTCAAGTGTGTCTTCAGATTACCCTCACCATCAAACTTGGGCAAGTCTGGCATGCAAAACTTGGGAGGCAAATCATTGTCCCCAATGAGCAAAATGTCATCTAGGTCTTCAACCCCTTTTAGTCCCTTCTTCTTCTAGAGGGATTGGACCTTCTCTATGTCTTTGGCCAATTGTTTGACTCATTTGGGCTCTTCTTGATTAGTTGGGCTTTTTCACCTATCTTTGCCTTGGCTAGTTTCACCATCATCACCACCGTTACCCTCGGGTGGAGGCTAATTCATCTGGTTAGGCCCATTTTGTAGAGCTTCGATTAGTTAGGCTATTTGTTATTGGAGCACGGTGATGTTAGCTCACACTTGAGCCATTTTAGCATTGTTGTTGGGTGTAGCCATTTCGTTAACTTATTCCTCTTGCCTTGTCAAATGACCACCTCATGTAACCCAACCTATGATTGGCTCCAAAACTAACATGTTAATGCCATACATGTATTCATGATATGATGCATGCTCATACAAGGGCATAGACATTCTTTTAGCCTTCCAACCTTATTTTTTCCACACACGTGAGGTCAATTCTCTTTTCGTAGGATTTTTGGCCTCATTACCAAGTCATCATCGAGGGATGTAGGAATGCGAGATTCTCTCACTTATTTCTAACAAATGTCTTGATGTTAGATTCTTCATGATTATCATAACATGGCTTTCTGAACGTCATGATAACCTTAACTCATACATGTCCCCATTTTGCTCTTATGGGTGACTTGACATAATGCATTCATTCATAGTTCCATGAGGTCTGAGTCAATGTTATTCTAATTATGAAAATTTACTTCCATAGACAAGCATTTGAACATGGGTTTTGGATATTCATCCTATTGAAGATTTTTAGAGTCGTTTGCATGGACTTGAGTCTCAAGAGTCCAATGGTATGGGCTCCTTCAAGCAAGAGATATCCCAGAGATACCCTCTTGGGCCAGTCTCTTTTTATACCAATTCAATGGTACATGCTTAATGGTGTGACACCAACATGAGTTGTCTAGGGGTCGAATGGAGCCAAAGACTTACTCATGCCAATGCCACACAACTAGTTTAGGTAGTTCGTGCTCACTGTATGCAAAAGTGTAGGAATGCAAGGACTTGAAATATCAATTTGAGCCATTAGAATTTGGTGCCCTAATCGAAATCAACTTCTTTTTTCCCCAATGGAGCCGCCAGAATGCTTGTGACCACGACATTGTGTCAAAGTCTCTTTTGAAACTTAAGGGGAACACAAACGAGCCATAGGCACTTATGGAGAAATGGAGTCACCACCTAATTATTCAATTAGGAATGAATGGGGGCAATCAGATCCCTCGCTTTGGGACCTAAACTACCCTTATCTATTCAAAGATGGGTTCAAGAAGTTAGGTATAAGTCATTCGATTCACCGGATCAAAATTTGGCCTCCACTAGGGTATACCAAATTAAAATATCTCATATTGACATACAATCCACTTAATGTTGTTCATTTTTTGCACACATTTCAAGTTTTAATCTTTGTTAAGCATGTGAGGTGATTATTCAATCAATGGCAATTGTATATTCATACCAAGAAAGAGGGAGGAGAACAGAGTAACATTTCCTACAAACATAGGGGATTAGGGAGAGGATTACATTGCTCTTCAACAAATAAAGTAAATTCTACTTTTAACACTCCAAATATGACATTCCTATAAATAAAGTATTCCATAATGGAAGCATATTCACGCACATTCGATACAAACATTCTAATCGAGACTTGATAGATAATGAATTCGTCACCACCATATGCGAGTCTATTCAATGTTTATTAAGCCTCTTCAAGCATATTCACACACTTATTCAATTGGCATTCATTCTAATATTCATTCAATTATTCTAAGTGATGGTCCCCCACCACAACGTGAGTCCACCGCCACTTCATGGCATCATGCAATAATACTTCTTATCATGACATATTAAAAAAAAAAAACAATCAATTAAAATTCAATAGAGCCCATAATCTAGTATCATGGCATTCTAGCTTAGGTTTGATAATTCTATCATGGAAATTCTACCCTAACATGGCAATTCTAACCTATTCATAGTAATTATAATAGATGATGGCTTTTCTAGCCTAATTCAATCAATCAACATCCAAACAAGACCATTTTAGCCTAATCCAAGCATTCAAAGGGGCAATATAGTAATTTCAACCTATTCTACACTATTTCCTAGCATGCTTCAAAGAAATTATAAGTTCTCCTATCATGACTCTAATCATGTGTTCCTAAGCATGATTCGAACCACTCGCAAAGGAAATTAAATTCCTAAACATGATTCTAATAAGGGAAGGAAAGATGGCTTACATTGACAAGCATTTCCACCTTGCAAAACAAATAAAGGATTAAACAATTTTATAAAATCCTAAACATGCTTCGGAGCATTAAAATAAACCTAGGTATGCTTAATTCTAAACAACAAAAATAAAGAAGAAAATATGAGGGAGAAGAGAAAACTGATCTCATGACGTACCCTTTCTAGGTTTAGAGAAATATAAAACGTTCGAAAAATATTAGACCATAAAAGACTCCTTAGAATTCTAACAAGTGTTTCCTAGAGGGAGAGAGAGAGGATTCCTGGATGTCGTCTAAACTGTGCCCAAAGTGTGCTTATATAGGCTTTTATTATAGTGAAAAAGTGATAAAAAACCAATATGGGATTCTGATAAACAGTATCGAGTGAATAGTAACATGTGAATAGTGCCACTGGCTATTTGGCCATTGAACCTTCCTATTTTACAATTTGATAATTTAGTCTCGTCTAACCTTTGTCCATTCAATCGCTTATAACTTTTTAATTTCAAGTCTAATTCATGATCCATAAATTTCTACAAACACTAGACATTTGTAGCTTCACAACGATATATGACTCATTAATATACTCATTTTGGATTAATTTTTATGATTTTTTTAAGTTATGCATTAGTTTTCAAGACCCTTTACCAATTCTTTACCACCCCTTTCCTCTTCAGCTTTCAAGGGCATTTCGGCCATTTCCTTTGCTCAACATTCATCTTCATTTTGTCATTGGTCCTTAAAAATCCAGTGTCTATACCCACTGATAATAATAGGAACCAAATCCATCTATAGACATTGAATTTTTTATGCTTAATGATAAAATGAAGATGAATGTCGAGCAAAGAAAATGACCGAAATGGTCTTCGAAGCTGAAGAGGAAAGGGGTGAGAAGGAATTGACGAAGGGTCTCGAAAAATTATATTTGACTTCCAAAAATCACAAAAATCAATCCAAGAGGAATCTATTGATGAGTCGTATACCGTTATGAAGCTACAAATGTCTAGTTTTCATAGAAATTTACGGATCGCAAATTATAGTTGAATTCAAAAAGTTTTATGCAATTGAATAGATGAAGGTCAGAAGGGGTTGCACTAAAAAGTGGCAAAATAGGAAGGACCGAAGGGAACAGCCACCTGGCTATTGACCAATAGCAGCCCGATTATCAAATAGTCACTCGGCTGTTAGATAGTCGCTGAACTATCTGACAACTGTTAGATAGTCACCTGACTGTGAGACAACCGCCCAGCGATTGCATTAAAGGCCTTCCATATTTGTTTTTTTGCTTCCTTTTTCAATCCAACCCCTCTCCTATATAAATAACCCTCTCCTCTCTCTGTTGTACATCTAGAAATCCTCTCTTCCCCTCTTGAAGACGCGCTCAAGAATTAGAGAAGTCTTTTCTAGTCTAAAGCTTTCAAGCGTTTTACATTGCTCTAAACCCATAAAGGGTATGTCCTGAGAGCAAATTTCTCTTCTCCCTCCTATTTTCTCTTTTACTTTTCTTGCTTAGAATTAAGCATGTCTACGTTAGTTTATGCTTAGAATAAGCATATATAGGTTTAATTTTGATGCTTATAAGCATGTTAGGGTTATTATGAATTGTTCTAACCCTTGTTTGTTTTGCAAGATAGATAAACGTGTCAAGGTAAGTCCGTTTTCCATCCTTTATCTAGAAATATGTCTAGGAGTTTATTTTTCTTTGTGAATCCTTAGAAGCACATATTAGCATCATGATAGGAGAACTTATAATTACTTTGATATATGCTAGAAAATAGCATAGAATAAATGAGTATTGTCGTATTGCCCCTTGAATGCTTGGATTGGGCTAGAGGAGCCTTGTTTGATTTCAATTGTTTGAATTAGGCTAGAATATGCTATGATAACCATGTTTAGGCTAGAAATGCCATGTAATATGAATTAATATGAGTTATTCTAGAATAGCAATAGGTAGAATGCCATGATAGAATTATCAAATCTAGGTTAGAATGCCATGATGTTAGATTATGGCTTAGTTTGATTTTTGAATTTATGAATATTTTATGAATGTATCATGTTAGAAGTGTTGTTATATGATTGCCATGAAGTGATGGTGGACTCACATTGATGGTGAGGGACCATTACTTAGAATAAATGCCTAATTGAATGTATGAATATACTTGTAAAGGCTTGATAGATGTTGAATAGACTCATATATGGTGTTGAGGAATTCATCATCTATTGGGTCTCAAATGGACCATTTATGTTTAATATTTGAATTTATATCGTGGATGAATGTATATTTTATAGAATTTGTTTTATTGTTGAAGAACAAAGTGATGTAATCCTCTTCCCCTTCTCCCATGTTTGACGAAAATGTAACTTTATTCTCCTCCCTCTTTCTATGGATGAATATATAACTGTTATTCGATTGAATAATCACCTCACATGTCTAAGGAAGATAATAGTTGAATGTGTGTTAAATGAACAACTTAAGTGAATTATGTAATAGCATGAGCTATTCTAATTTGGCATACCTTAGTGGAGGTTGGATTTTGATCCAGGCGAGGCGAATGGCTCGTACCTAACTTCCTGAACCCATTTCTGAAGGGATGAGGGTAGTTTAGGTCCTGAAGTGAGGGATCGAATTGCCCCTATTCGTTACCAATTGAATAATTGGGTGGTGACTCCAGTTCTCTAGATGTGCCCATGGCTTGTTTGTGTTCCCTTAAGTCTCGAAAGAGGCTTTGACACAGTGTCGTGATCGCAAACGCTTTGGCAAGATGAAAGCCCCGTTGACAGTGGCAACTCCAAGGGGGATAAGGGAATTTGAATTTAATTGGGAAACTGTATTCTAATACCTCATGTTGATATTTTGAGTCTTTGCATCAATTCATTTTTATGCACAATGAGCACAAACTGCCTAAACTAGCCATGTGCCATTGGCATGAGAAGTCTTCAACTCCATTCGACCCCTAGACGACTCATGTTAGTGTCACCACCTTTGAGCACGTACCATTGAATTCGTATGAAAAATATTGGGCTAAAGGGACATCTCTCGGTCGAAGGAGCCCAGTTCATTAGACCCTTGAAACTCTAGCCCATGTAGATGACTCTAGAAAATTTCAATAAGATGAATATCCAAAACCCATTTCGAAATGCATGTCTATGGATGTAAATTTCCCATGACTAGAATAACATCGACTCAACCTCATGAAACCATAAACAAATGCCATATTTAAATCACCCATGAGAATAATATGGGGATATGTGCCACAAGTTGGGGTTACCATGATGTTTAGAAGCCATGTTATGATAATATGGAGAATCCAACATCAGCATGTTTGTTGGGTGAGAGAATCTTGCATTCCCACATCCCATGATGATGACTTGGAAATGAGGCCAAAGAACCTAAGAATAGAGACTCGACTTTATGTGTGTGCAAGAGATAAGGTTGGAAGGTTGAAAGTGTGTCTATGCCTTTGCATGAGTATGCATCATATCATGCATGCATGGCATTAACACCTTTGTTTGGCAGCCATCATAGCTTGGGTTAGGCGAGGGGGTTGTTTGACAAGGCAAAAAGAACTAGTTGTCGAAATGGCTGCACCCAACAACAATAAAAAGATGGTTCAAATGAAGGCTGACATCACCGCGCTCCAACAACAAATGGTCTAACTCATTGAAGCTCTATGAAATGGACCCAGTTTCATGAACCAATCACCAATCGAAGGTGATGGTGGGACTAGCCAAGGCAGAGATAAAGGGAAAAGCCCAATCAATCAAGAAGAATCTAAATCATTCAAGCAATTGACTAAGGACAACGAGAAGGTCCAATCCCTCTTGAAGAAGAAAAGGTTGAAAGGGATCAAAGACCTAGATGATATCTTGCATATGGGGGACAATGATTTGCCTCCCAAGTTTTGCATGCCAAATTTCCCCAAGTTTATGGAAAAGGTAATCAAAAGACACATCTAAGACAATATGTTGTTGTCATGGCCACCATTCATTTGTTAAAGGAGTACAACTTGTAGTACTTCATGCTATCCTTAGAAGATAATATAGTAGTATAGTACCATGATCTTCCTAAAAGAGTTCGAGAAGATTGGAAGGAGTTATCTAAATAGTTTATAGAATAATATTGCCACAATACCCAACTGGGGGTAGCTTTAGCAGATTTAGAGACGACTCGCTAGAAGCCCAACTAGACTTTTTCGGAGTACCTAGTCTGTTAAAGGACTAAAGCTGCCAAGATGACCACAAGGCTTATGGAGAAGGACCAGGTTTGTATGGTAATCAATAGAGCCCATGTCTTCATCAGTGATAGACTAGTAGGCTTTCCAATCAAAACCTTTGAAGATTTGTATGATTTCGGTATCCAATAGAAGATTTGGAGTCAAGGCATAAAAGAAGAAGCAATAGTTACCTTAGAAGAAATTAGGGGCAATATCATCAAGCTAGTGGGTCTTCCACGAAACATGTTGAGGTGAAAGTAGTCACACAATAAAGGAAGTTAAGCAGTTTGTGAAGATCATTATCAAAGATCTTTTCAAGATTAAGAGCCGAATGTATCTTGCAACCATTGCCACCAAGAGAGCTTCCAAATCTATTGTCAAGGAATTGGAGGTGTCACGAAAGTGTGAATTTCACTAAGTGACCGGTCACAAGACCGATGATTGCACTTATCTCTGCCATGAAATCCAAGATTTGATCGATAAAGGCTAAATTCTAGACCCTGAGACACAAGAGCCTAACACAAGAAGCAGTCCATTGCCCAATTTCAATTGGGTACCTCCTCCAATGACGAACATGATTGGGTCAGCCTTAATAGAGGAGCAAGTCATGAGTTCTTTTAAAGAGGGTAGATTGAGCAAAGTCGAGAGAGCCAAGAGAAAGGAGAAGTCCAAGCTTGAACAACAAGAAGGGTCTAATAGAAAGGCGGGCACAAAGAAGAAGCCCAGGGTTGATGAGCCCAAGGTTGGAGATCCCAAGGAAGAAAAGCCTAAGGAGATCATTGAGAGGACAGAAGATGAGCCCCTTTCATTTGGCAGCCCAGATTTTCATTAAGAAGGGTGGATGGGCTAACATTGTAGTAAAAGGAGTCAAGCAAAGCTTAGAACCCGAATTTGTGTGCCTCAACGATCATAAGGAAGAAGAACAACAAAAAGTAGATGAAGAGGAAGTTAAGGCGGAGAACAAACAAGCATCCCCTGAGGAGAAGTCCGCACTAACAAAAGCCTTTGCCAAGAAGTGGATGGCTAGAAAAAGGGCTAGAAGAGGCTCGCCACCTAGAAGACAGTGAATGAGGATTTCATCCCGCCATAGGTAATGCAACCATGATACTGTGTCAAAGCCTTTTTTGAGACTTAAGGGAACACAAACGAGCCATGAGCACGTTTGGAGCAATGGAGTGGCCACCTAATTACTCAATTAGGAATGAATAGGGGCAATCTGATCCCTCACTTCAAGGCCTAACCTACCCTAATCCCTTCAGATATGGGTTCAGGAAGTTAGGTACAAGTCATTCGATCTGTCCGAATCAAAATCTGGCCTCCTGACACATCCGAAAAAGGATTGTCTTCCAAGTATAGGAGTGTCGAAGTAATAAAACCCGGTGAAACCGGGGTCGATCCACGAGGAAGGGAATTTAAGCGTTACAAATTATAAGCTAAGCAAATGTGATATGGATGATTCAAAGAGGTGACATGATAATATCAACAAGTATGTAAGATGGTAGGAGGTATTACCGACCATTCAAATATAAAACAAAAAGCAAGAGGAGGTAAAACCATCCATGGAAATAGGTGGTATAACCAACCATAGTAAATTAAAGAACAATTTCATAAGGTGGTAGAACCTACCATAGTAAATAAAATAAAAAGTTTATAAACAATAGAATAATTAAAATACAAGAGGAATTAACACAATAACAATGAAGGCTAAGGTTAGGGGATCCGCCCTTGACATTTCAAATAAGGATAATTAACCCATTTTAGTTATATGAATTATATTTGTTTCATTACCAATATTTATACCACTTCTTGTAAATGGGTTCAAGCATCCAATGTGCCAATCATCATATGTCTACAACAAATCAAGGTTCCTAACTAGATTCGTGTCGGTAAGGAAGAACCATACATCATCTAGAAAGGATCCAAGCATTTGATGTGCCAAGGATTGTCGACAATGGATCAAGACCTCCACTTTACGAGTGGTGTCAAGATTGATTAAGAAATTAAATATAAATCATATTGAATAAACATTATAAGATTAAGATTATTAAGCACATATTAAGGGTTAGAGAATCCTTATTCTCATATCAAGGGTTTCACCCTTTCACCTTAGCAAAAGAGAAATTAGAAGAACATTATAATAGAAAGAAAATAAAATGTAAGAAAAAGGAAATTCATTAATAACATAAACACACAAAACACAATACAAGATCCTAGCCAAAGCCAAAATGTTCCAGCCAAGGCCAAGATGCCCTAATGGGTCACAAGGCACCTCTATTTATAGATACATCCAGGGGCAAACTTGTCAAATTACAAGGGCATAATTGTCAAATATTAGTTGTAAATATCTTTGACAATTAGGATCATTAGGCACCGACTTTGACCATCAATTTTGACATCGAAATGTTGTGAATTTTAATCACATGTCTTCATGAAAGTTGTAGATATTTCTCTCAGCTTTCTAGAACATATTGATTTGCACAATTTGGATACGTATTTTGAGAGATACGGTCCAAATACTGAGGCCTGGTCAGACTGGGCCGAGAATGTAGATGGGTTCACTTCAAGCCCAATTTTGGTCCACTAAGAGCCCGAATTTGATGATTCTTGTGAAATGCAATCTTGTAGACAATTAAATCAGCTTTCCAAAACATTAAGAATTGCACCATTCTGATCTATAAATAGAGAGTTATGCCCATTTAACCGAACCTATAACAAAACCAAAATTAAGAGAAATTAATTCCAAAGATGCAAATGCTACAAATATGCTTAAGTTGAGGAATTTAATGACACTATTAATGCAATATTATGAACTAAACTCTTATTAAACATGCATATTTAAGTGTTCATCACACCCCCCAACTAGCTTATTGCTAGTCCCTAGCAATTAAAGCGTTATTATTTAGAAGTGATTTATAGAATTTTACATCCAAGGTGGTCATTTATTGCATTCTCCTTGATTTTATCCAAATAAACAAACTCTCAACTGATTTTTTTTTTATATGACTCACGTACCCTTCAGTCAAGATATCAATAAATCTTCTTTTTGTGTTCAGTCGACACATGATTACGAGGCTTATTAGAAAGAAGCCATATCGGTTCTAATATTTGTTAAGGCTAACAACCTTAGGTAAGGGGCATTTATTCATTATATATATATATATTTTTTTTTCTCTCTTTTTTTTTTTTTGTAGGAATGCATCTTTAACCCATATAGCGAGCCTTAGGCTAATGACTCCCAGACCAGTTGGCCTTAGGGCATTAGGTGTTAAGACACCCCTACGAGCTTAACGACTCGGGTTGCCAATGCTTTATTTTTGCTTAGAAACTTGTGGATAGTGCAATGTTCAATCCCATTAAGCTTTCTCCTTAATCCATGTAGCGAGCTTTGGGCCAATAGCTCCCAAACCAGTTGGTCTTAGGGTAATAGGTGTTGAGGCACCCCTCGGGCTTAATTGCTCGAATTAAGGAGGCTACGAGACCAAACTTATCCACAATTGCTTTCTCTTCCTTTTTTTTTCACTTTTTTTTTTCACTTTTTTTTTTTTTTTAACTTTCCCCTTCCTTTGTGTTGTTATCCTAAACAAAATAAAAGAACTCAAATATTACAACATCTCATTTTGCCACCCACAATCATGCATCAAGGTATGTGTGTGTGTGTGAAGAAAGGTTCATGAATACTTGCTTAATGAGTACATAAGCACACAAGTTTTTAAATGATAAGGTTGTGAGAGTTCATAGATTTGAATAATTCAAAGTGAAATGAATAAGACCTCCTTGTTATAAAATTCAAAAATCAAAACTAAATAATATCAAGTTAGCTAAAATGAGTTCACAAGATCAAAATAAAATGACAAATTGGTTAGAATGGGTTTCAAGAGTTCAAACTGGCCCTCCATACTCTGCCATTCCTGACCCAGAATGCGTCTCAAGAGGATTTGAACTCCTTACACGCACTCTGAATCTAATTACTAACTCGCTTTTTTTTTTTTTGCAAGAAAAAAAAAATTTCAAGACACACTTATGTCTACTATCCTTCCCCCCCAACCAAATGAAACATTGTCCTCAATGTTTAAATGTAGAGAGATAAAGTATAGGAGACATTACCTGAAGCTTCTGTTATTCAAGAGAGATGACCTGAAAGACTCATAAAATAACATGCTAAAAATAGAATAAAATAAAAGACAAGAAAAATTACAAACGGAGATTCAGATCCAATTTGCACTTTTTGTTTTGCCCTCCTGCCCAATTAATTTGAGTACTAGCTGGGTCAGGTTCATACTCAACTTCTTGTAATTTGTCAAGTAACTCACCAGCAGAAGTGGCAGAAACAAGGATCTTTCTCGCTGAATGAGGGATAAAATTTTGTTTTACAGCTGCATCAACAAAACTTATTAAAGGATCAAAGAAATTTTTAACATTCAACAAACCTATGGGTTTTTGATGGAGATTCAGTTGGGCCCAAGAGGCATTTGAAAAATTTCTTCAAAGAGTACCAAAGCCACCTGGTAAAGCAATAAAGGCATCTGAATTGATGAGCATATGTGCCATGCGTTCATGCATAGAGGAGACCTGTAACTCCTTCCCAACCGTTTTTTCAACAATGCTTTCTACAGCCAAAGCTTTAGGAATAACTCCTAACACTTGACTGCCTCCTACATGTGCAGCTGTTGATACAACCCATTAACCCGAGGCTACCTCCCCCATAAACCACATGAATCTTTCTTTCAGCCAGTAGCCTACCAAGATAATTTGCTACTTCTACAAACTCCTTCACTTTTACCCGGTCGAGATCCGCAGAATACACATATCCTTTGGATTCGACGTTTTGAAGTTCCCTCCATGTCTATGCAACTCTCTAACTATGTGTGAAGAAGAGAACAAGAGATATGGTATTTATGGAGTGCAAAAAGGTATGCTAATGATGACATCCAAATAGGTAGCTCGGCTACTTGTTGAAAAACTTGACAATTATGCATAGAAATTCAAAAAAAAATGATGAAATAAGACACCATAAGTCAAACAAAAGATACAAATTCAAAAATGACAGCAATGAGGTATTAAAATTCAAAAATGATGGCACGCATGCATATGTACAGGTAGTTGTGACTGTGGCTCACATCTTCCTCTGGTTTTACGTCCAGAAACGGCTTAAACACCTTCTATGAGTTGGGGATATGCTTCCCATCCAGTTTTCTTATAAACTGGCAAACAGGGTCGTTTTGAGTCAGATTCCCAAGACTATAGCGTTCCTGCTCATCTCGGAATTGTGTCCACAAATTAAAAATTTCACGCTGCACAAGTCCACAAGAATGCGTCTCAAGAGTCGTTCGGATATCATCCAAAGACTCCTTACTCAGTCCATTCTTGATGAACTGTAGTTTATCCTCTCGATTGTTAGACAAATATCCCAAGGAGCGGCAACGCTGGTTACAAGTCCATCTTGCACATTTGTGACAAACTTGCAACCTTTTTGCTCTTCGCTTTTTGGCATAAGAGCTTTTTCCCAAACCTGGCATATGGGAAACAAGATTATCTGAAAACTCACAAGAGAATCGAACCTTGGCTTCAATTAACCAGCTTAAATCAGCAGGAATACCCTTACGCATCAACAACCTTAGTCTTTCTGCACGAGCTTTGTAAATTTTAAGCAAATCATTTTGAGGAAGAGAAGGAAAATTTTTGTGCAATTTTCAGAATGGTATCCATGTGAAGAAAATGAGAGAGAAGAAAAGAAAATGGATGCAAGGTAAGCAACAGTTTTTAAGGAACTGAAAAACCGACTTTAAAAGTCACGGAGTACCGTATCGGCCATTTGACCGGGAAAAATCAATCTTTAAAAAGGATCGACTAAAGCAATGGACTCTTCATTTGGGTCAAAATTCTCAATGAATGGTTTTAACCGTTGTCCATTAACTTTAAACACATTACCATTCTTTGGGTTCTCAATTTCAACTGCTCCATGAGGAAAAACATTTTTAACAATGAAAGGCCCAGTCCAACGAGACCGAAGTTTACCAGGAAACAAATGCAATCTTGAATCATACAAAAGAACTTTTTGTGAAGGCTCAAAAGTTTTTCTAACAATGGATTTGTCATGAAAAACCTTCATTTTTTCTTTGTAGATTTTAGAATTTTCATAAGCCTCATTCCTGATTTCTTCAAGTTCACTCAGTTGGAGTTTACGTAACTTGTAAGCATCATTCAAATTTGTGTTGAATGTTTTAATAGCCCAATAACCTTTATGCTCAATTTCCACAGGCAAGTGACAAGGTTTTCCATAAACTAGTCTATAAGGAGACATTCCCAATGATGTTTTTAAAAGCAGTTCGGTAAGCCCAAAGTGCATCATTAAGTCTTAAAGACCAATCTTTACGATTTGGGTTAACCGTTTTTTCTAAGATCTGTTTTATCTCCCTATTAGCTAATCCAACTTGTCCACTTGTTTGTGGGTGATAAGGTGTAGAAATTTTATGGGTTATTCCATATTTCTTCATTAAAATTTCAAATGGTTTGTTACAAAAAATGTGTACCCCAATCACTAATAATGGCTCAAGGAATTCCAAATCTACTCAAGATATTCTCTTTCAAGAATTTGACACTGTTTTGTGAATCATTGTTTTCGACATGGAATTGCCTCGAGCCCATTTTAAACTAGTCCAACACACTGCAACAAGGATACTACACAACACCGAAATGACTGTGGAAAGGGTCCCATAAAATCAATACCCTAACAATCAAAGATTTCAACAACAAGAATGGGATTTAAAGGCATCATGTTTCTTTTTGAAATGGATCCCAATTTTTGACAATTTTCACATGTTTTGCAAATTGCATGTGCATCTTTAAATAAGGTGGGCCAATAAAATCCACATTGTAAGATCTTAGCAGCTATTTTTCTAGATGAAAAATGTCCTCCACATGCTTCAGAATGACAAAAGTTAATGACACTACTTACCTCATTGTCGGGTATGCATCTTCTCATTATTTGGTCTGGACAATATTTGAACAAATATGGGTCATCCCAGTAAAAATTTTTCACCTCAGTTAAAAATTTTCTTTTGTCTTGAGCATTCCAATGAGGTGGTATTTTCCCTGTCGCAAGAAAATTTACAATGTTATCAAACCAAGGTACAGTAGCAACAGAAAATAAAAATTCATCAGGAAAAGAATCATTGATAGGTGAAGTTTCAATTAGTGTCTCTGTCGTTAGTCTTGAAAGATGATCAGCAACGACATTTTCGGCTCCTTTCTTATCCTTTATTGTGATGTTGAATTCTTGTAGCAATAAGATCCACCTTATCAATCTAGGTTTTGCATCCTGTTTAGTCATTAAATATCTCACAGCTTGCATGGTCCAGTGTAAACATTGTGGGAGACCAATAATAAGATACGAAATTTGTCCAATTGCAAATACTACTGGGCAAGTAGTTCTTTTTCAGTTTGTTGTGTTTAATTCATTTTGCGCATCATTTAAAGTCCTACTTGCATAGTATATTACATAAGGCTTACCTTCTTTTCTTTGTCCTAAGACAGCTCCAACGGCATAGTCACTTGCATCACACATCAATTCAAAAGGCAAGGACCAATCAGGATATTGCATAATTGGAGCAGTTGTTAAAAGTCCAATTAGTGTATCAAAGGCATTTTGACATTCTTGAGTCCATTCAAAGGAAGTATCTTTTATTAAGAGGTTACAAAGAGGTTTAGATATAGCACTGAAATTTCTTATGTACCTCCTATAAAATCCAGCATGCCCTAAGAATGAACGAACCTCTTTAACTGTTTTTGGTGGAGGCAAATGGGAAATTAATTCCACTTTTGCTTTATCCACTTCAATTCCTTTAAAAGACACCACATGACCTAAAACAATTCCTGAAGTGACCATATAATGACATTTTTCCCAATTCAAAGTAAGACCTTTTTCTACACACCTTTTTAGGACTTTTTCTAAATTTTCAAGACAATTATCAAAAGAGTTTTCAAAGACAGTTAAATCATCCATGAAAACTTCTAAACAATGCTCAACCATGTCACTGAAAATGCTTAACATGCATCTTTGAAAAGTGGCTGGGGCATTACAAAGTCCAAAAGGCATTCTCCTAAAAGCAAAAGTGCCAAAGGGGCACGTGAATGTGGTCTTTTCTTGGTCTTCAAGTGCAATGGGGATTTGATAGTAGCCTGAGTATCCATCAAGAAAGCAGTAGTAGGGGTTTCCTGCTACTCTTTCAAGAATTTGGTCAAGAAAGGGTAAGGGAAAATAGTCTTTTCTAGTGACAACATTTAATTTTCTATAATCAATGCACATCCTCCAACTAGATGAGACACGAGTTGGCAATATTTCACCCTTTTCATTTTTAACCACTGTGATGCCAGATTTTTTAGGTACTACTTGTGTAGGGCTTACCCACTTACTATCAGAAATAGGATAAATGATTCCCACATCAAGTAGTTTGAGAACTTCAGCCCTAATGACCTCTTTCATGTGTGGATTTAATCTCCTTTGAGGTTGTTGAGATGTTTTGGCATTTTCCTCTAAATGTATTCTATTTGTGCAAATTAAAGGGTTAATGCCTTTTATATCTTTTAAAGTCCACCCAATTGCATTTTTATGCTTTTTAAGCACTTCTATCAACTTACCTTGTTGCTCGCATGTGAGGGATGAAAAAATTACCACCGGATATGTCTGATTCTCCCCAAGATAAGCATATTTCAGTCCTTCAGGTAAGGGCTTAAATTCTAACTTGGGAGCTTCATCTTCCTTGCTTTCATTCATTTGCCCCAATTCTTCAAATCTTGATTTTGAGCCTTTTTCCATCACCTGTGCACAATCCAATAAAGAACATATATTAGAAAGATCATGTTCTAGCTCCATACTTGATTCTAACGAATTCACTAAACAAGTTTTCAAAGGGTCAGAAGAAGTCCCTTTTTGGATGTGATCTTCCACAATAGATTTGATCATATTAGCCTCCTCAATTTCATCTTCTTCGTCATGTGGTTGTTTGCACATATTGAAAACATTAAGTTCCAATGTCATGTTCCCAAAAGATAGCTTCATGACTCCATTCCTGCAATTAATCAAAGCAATAGAGGTAGCTAGAAATGGACGCCCTAAAATGACAGGAATTGAATTACATACTTCCACTGGTTGTGTGTCTAAGACAATAAAATCCACTGGGTAAATGAATTTATCGACTTGAACTAACACATCTTCTACTACTCCTCTTGGTACTTTATTTGATCTATCAGCAAGCAAAAGAGTCACAGAAGTCGGTTTTAACTCACCGAGATTGAGTTTCTGAAAAACCGAATATGGAAGCAAATTCACACTAGCACCAAGATCAAGTTAAAGCTTTTCAATTGGCCTGCAGCTGTCTCTTATACACATCTAGATGTGTATAAGAGACAGACCTGGATCCTTGTATTTCACTGCATTATTATTTTGAAGAATATCACTTACTTGCTCAGCTAGAAAGGCCTTCTTTTTCACATTCAGTTTTCTTTTCACAGTGCACAAGTCTTTCAAAAATTTTGCATAAGAAGGTACCTGTTTGATCACATCAAGCAAGGGAATGTTGACCTTTACCTGTTTGAAAATTTCAAAGATTTCAGAATTGTGAGTTTGCTTCTTCTGTGTGGCTAATGCTTGAGGAAATGGAGGCACAGATAAGGATATGGTTTCCTCTTCGCTAGGTGTTGGTTTAGCAGCCTCTTCCTGCCTTTTAGAGATCGATTCTTCTTCTTTCTCACAAGGGTCAGGAATGTGTTTTTCAACAATCTTACCTTTGCGAAGGGTCATGACTGACTTGGCTTGGTCAAAGTAATGGTTACTTGAACTTCCTGCATTTGAGTTAGATTGATCGTTGGGGTTTTGCAATGTTTGAGAAGGAAAATTTCCCTTCTCTTGGATGCTAAATGTAGATGCAAATTTTGCAAGAGTTTCTGACAATTTTGCTAATGTTTGAGCAGTTTGGCTATTGAAAGTCTCTTGCTTTGTAATGAATGAATGCAATGTTTCTTGAAGGTCATTCCTAGGAGGAGGAGCATATGCATGATCATGAGAATTTTGAAAATTTTATTGTGCTTGAAAAGGGACTTGTGAAGATTGTGCATGATTTTCATTTTTCCAGCTAAAATTTGGATGATTTCTCCAACCAGGATTGTAGGTTTGTGAATATGGATTGTGATTTGGCCTTTTGAAAGTGTTCAAGGCATTGGCTTCTTCATGGAGACATTCCCTAAAGGCAGGCAAAGTTGGACAATTATCAGTAGAATGGTCATTGTCATCACAAATGTTACAGACATTTCTTGAATAGAATTCAATTGTCAACCCACTCTTTTTCATCTCTAAGCCTCGACTTTTCTAGCTAGGAATGCCAATTTGGCTTGAAGTCATGGTCCCTTACCCTAAGGTTGTAAATGCCTCTATTGGATGTCTATGTTGGGGCCTTGCTTGGTACCTCATAGGTGCCAGCAGTGTCCTAATTTTGTGCCTTTTCTGTCAAGGAGTCTATGTAGTCAAGTGCTTCCTCAGGTCTTTTTCTTTAAATTCTCCATTACACATTAATTCCACTAGTTGCCTATCTTGAGGTGTTAACCCTTCATAGAAGTGTGCAACTATTCTCCAAGTTTCAAACCCCTGGTGAGGACAGGTATTAAGTAGTTCTTTATACCTATCCCAACATTGGTAAAGGGTTTCCCCTTGTTTTTGAGAGAAATCAGAAATTTGTCTTTTAAGAGAATTTGTTCTATGGGTAGAAAAAAATTTTTTCAAAAATTGTTGTTTCATCTCAGCCCATGAACTGTATGGAATTCGACCTCAATTTTTGTAGCCATGTTCTAGCTTTATCTTTTAAAGAAAAAGGAAAAAGCTTTAATCTAATGGTGTTTATGCTACAATTTGGGTCAGTGTAGGAGCTACATACCTCTTCAAAGAGTTTCAAGTGAGAATATGGGTTCTCCATGTCAAGGCCATGAAAAGTGGGTAGAAGTCGAACAAAACTTGGTTTGAAATTGAAATGGATTGAATATGGAGGAGAAACTACACAAGATGGTGCACTAGTCCTTACCGGATTCATGTAATCTCTGAGGGTTCTTGGTTGGTTTTGATCATTTTTGTTGCGAACGGTTGTCCCCTTCATCCGTGACTAATTTCCTCATGATTGTCGACCATGGGGTTTTCTAAGTAATATGAATGTTTTTCTAAAAGTCTACACCACTAGATGTTTCGTGACCAAATTTTCATGCAAGAATAGAGAAAAAAGGGAGAGGAAAAGATAACACACAAAAATAAAAAAATTTAGATCTAAGATGAGAAAAGAGAATACTTACAATTTTGCACGCCAATTTTTACCTTCCCCGGCAACGGCGCCAAAAACTTGACACATCCGAAAAACGATTGTCTCCCAAGTATAGGAGTGTCGAAGTAATAAAACCCGGTGAAACCGGGGTCGATCCACGAGGAAGGGAATTTAAGCGTTACAAATTATAAGCTAAGCAAATGTGATATGGATGATTCAAAGAGATGACATGATAATATCAACAAGTATGTAAGATGGTAGGTGGTATTACCGACCATTTAAATATAAAACAAAAAGCAAGAGGAGGTAAAACCATCAATGAAAATAGGTGGTATAACCAACCATAGTAAATTAAAGAACAATTTCATAAGGTGGTAGAACCTACCATATTAAATAAAAAGTTCATAAACAATAGAATAATTAAAATACAAGAGGAATTAACACAATAACAATGAAGGCTAAGGGTAGGGGATCCGCCCTTGATATTTCAAATAAGGATAATTAACCCATTTTAGTTATATGAATTATATTTGTTTCATTACCAATATTTATACCACTTCTTGTAAATGGGTTCAAGCATCCAATGTTCCAATCACCATATGTGTACAACAAATCAAGGTTCCTAACTAGATTCGTGTCGGTAAGGAAGAACCATACATCATCTAGAAAGGATCCAAGCATTTGATGTGCCAAGGATTTTCGACAATGGATCAAGACCTCCACCTTACGAGTGGTGTCAAGATTGATTAAGAAATTAAATATAAATCATATTTAATAAACATTATAAGATTAAGATTATTAAGCACATATTAAGGGTTAGAGAATCCTTATTCTCATATCAAGGGTTTTACCCTTTCACCTTAGTAAAAGAGAAATTAGAAGAACATTATGATAGAAAGAAAATAGAATGCAAGAAAAAGGAAATTCATTAATAACATAAACATACAAAACGCAATACAAGATCCTAGCCAAAGCCAAAATGTTTCAGCCAAGGCCAAGATGCCCTAATGGGTCACAAGGCACCTCTATTTATAGATACATCTAGGGGCAAACTTGTCCAATTACAAGGGCATAATTGTCAAATATTAGTTGTAAATATCTTTGACAATTGGGATCATTAGGCACCGACTTTGACCATCAATTTTGACATCGAAATTTTGTGAATTTTAATCACATGTCTTCATGAAAGTTGTAGATATTTCTCTCAGCTTTCTAGAACATATTGATTTGTACAATTTGGATACGTATTTTGAGAGATACGGTCCAAATACTGAGGCCTGGTCAGACTGGGCTGAGACTGTAGATGGGTTCACTTCAAGCCTAATTTTGGTCCACTAAGAGCCCGAATTTGATGATGCTTGTGAAATGCAATCTTGTAGACAATTGAATCAGCTTTCCAAAACATTAAGAATTGAACCATTCTGATCTATAAATAGAGAGTTATGCCCATTTAACCGAACCTATAACAAAACCAAAATTAAGAGGAATTAATTCCAAAGATGCAAATACTACAAATATGCTTAAGTTGAGGAATTTAATGACACTATTAATGCAATATGATGAATTAAACTCTTATTAAACATGCATATTTAAGTGTTCATCACCTCCATTAGGGTATATCAAGTAAAAACACCTTATATTGGCATACAATCCACTTAAATTACTGATTTTATTGCACATATTTCAATTTTATCTTCATTAAGACATGTAAGGTGATATTCAATCAATAATAGTTGTATATTCATAGAAAGAAAGAGGGGGGAGAATAGAGTTACATTTCTTTCAAACATGGGTTATAGGGAAAAGGATTACATTGCTTTGTTCTTCAACAATAAAACAAATTCTATAAAGCAGACATTCATCTAATTATAAGTGATGGTCTCTTCCCATCAATGTGAGTCTACCACCACTTCATGGCATCATACAATAGCACTTCTTATCATGACATATTCAATAATAATACAAGGCCATAATCTAACATCATGGCACTTCGACCTCGATTCGATAATTCTATCATGGCAATTGCTATTCTAGCATAATTCATATCAATTCATTAAGGATCATGGCATTTCTAGCCTAGGCGTGGTTATCATGGCATATTCTAGCTTAATCATGGCATTTCTAGTCTAATTCAAACAATTGAAATCAAACAAGGCTATTCTAGCCCAATCCAAGCATTCAAAGGGTAATATCGTAATTCTGACATATTTTATACTATTTCCTAGCACATATCAAAGCAAATATAAATTCTCCTAGCATGATTCTAATCATGTGCTCTTAAGCATGATTCTAGATATGTCCTCGTAAGCATGATTCTAAGCATTCGTGAAGAAAATAAATTCCTAAACATGATTCTAATAAAAGAAAGGAAAACAGACTTACTTCGACACGCATTTCCACCTTGCAAAAGAAATAGAGGATTAAACCATTCTATAAATTCCTAAACATGATTCTAATAAAAGAAAGGAAAACAGACTTACTTCGACACGCATTTCCACCTTGCAAAAGAAATAGAGGATTAAACCATTCTATAACTTCCTAATCATGCTTCAAAGCATCAAAATAAATCCTAAAGATACTATTTCTAAGCATAAACAACCCTTAACTTGCTTAATTTTAAGCAAGAAAAATAAATAAGAGAATAGGAGGGAGAAGAGAAAACTACTCTTAGGACGTACCCTTTCAGGTTTAGAGCAATATAAAACGCCCAAAAACTTTAAGCTAGAAAGACTCCTTGAATTCTCAAGTGTGTCTTTAAGAGAGGGAAGAGATGAATATGAAGTTAGGAGAAGGGGGGTTTATATAGTTGAAGGGTGCAAGTGAAAAAGAAAAGAAAAATCAAATATGGAAGGTTCTAATTGCAGTTTTCCAGAAATAAGTGGACAACAACTAGGCGGCTGTTGACACTCCGAACCTTCCTATTTTGTAATTTTGTAGTGTAATCCCTTCTGACCTTCAACTGTTAGATCGCACATAACTTTTCAAGTTCAACTCTGATTAACAATCCATAAATTTCTACAAAAGCTAGACACCCATATCTTCACAACGGTATATGACTCATCAACAAACTCCTTCTTGATTAATTTTTGTTATTTTTTGAAATCATGTGTCAGTTTTTGATTTGCCAATTCCTTCTCACCCCTTTCCTCTTTAGCTTCCAAGGGCATTTCAATTATTTCTTTGGCTCAACATTCATCTTCATTTCATCATTGAGCCTAAAAAATCTAGTCTTTATAGCTTACCCCGTATTTTGGAGAGGTTTGTGAGACATAAAGGTCGACATAGTACTCTGGCCTTGTCTTTCCTTCTTCAATCTTGACATCTTTGCCTTCATCTTCATTCCATCAGACTTTCTCATCATCTTATTTCCTCTTTCATTCCTATGAAAATGTATGCCCATTTGAGGGCTAAGATGTGCCCACTCAAGGGCAAATGTGTCCATTCAAGGGCTAATGCGCCCGCTTAAGGGGTAATGTGCCCATTCAAGGGCTAGTGTGCCCACTCGAAGGCTGATGTGCCCACTTAAGGGCTGATGTGCCAACTCAAGGGCTAATGTGCCCACTTAAGGGCTAGAATGCATCCTTATGATGCATGTAACGCACTTTTCTAGTGTGGAGAGGTATATCCCTATGATGCACAATGTGCACCCTTCTAATGTAGACCAATGCACCATTTTAATGTGTGAAGTGCATTTTTACAATGCTAAGATAAAATACTCTTCAGTGCATTTACTTCTTAGGGTTTGTTATCACTCCTTAATGTGCCTATTGTAAGGGCTTAAACACTATTAAGTCTGCCTCTTCTTAGGGCTTATGCCTATTCTAAGGGCTTAAAAAACACTCTTAAGTGCACCTACTTCTTAGGGTTTTCAACACTCTTTAGTGTGCATTTCCTTAGTACTCGTGCCTATTATAAGGGTTTAAAATGCTCTTAAGTGCAACTACTTCTTAAGGTTTCCTTCTAATGCATGCCTACTGGGAAAACGTCTATCATGCACCGCTCCGCGGTCTTTAGACCTTCTCATTCTTCATGCCTCCGGTAAGTATTCTTTATTCTTCTTTGCTCTCTTCAAACTTTGCATTCATTGGGGTTTCATGCCCCTTTTTTGAGCATTCTTCTCTTTCTTTTTTTTTTCTTCTTGTCCACTCGGGGAAATTCTTCATTCGTTATGCTTAAACATTCTTTGTTCTTGATCTCTTTAGATTTTGCATTCATAGGACCTTTCCCTTTGGAATTCTTATCATGTTGTTGATTCTTAGACTCGTTGGAGATTCACCTATTGTCGTTGCAAATTTCTACGAAATATCAAACTTCTTTTGGTGATTAACTCAAAATTCTTACCTTGTTCGGTGTATTTTTCAACAAACTATTTTCTAGTATCTGGAGGAATTCTTCCATGTGATTCCGGTTGAAAATTCTATCAGTTGATGTTACTTTTTCTTGTGAGTTGCTAAGCTATTGCCAGGGTGCTTGTCACCCATTAGTTTTTCTTCTTTTCTCTTTCTTTTTTTTCTCTCTCTTTCTCTTTCTTCTTTTTTTTTTTCTTTTCTCTTTTTCCCTTTTTGACCTCTTACCCTTTGCTTTTCTTCGTCAACATCCTTTCTTTAGGGTAGACTTCAAATTCCTTCTTCAACTTTCTTCTTCAAAAGAGATGCCTTATTCGAGGGAGATTCCTTCTTCAAGGTATACATCCTTCTTCAAAGGAGATGCTTTCTTTATGGTCGTTGCCCTTTTCAAATGAAATTCCTTCTCCAAGGTAGATGCCTTCTTTAAGAGAGATGCTTTCTTTATGATAGTTACCCTTTTCAAGGGAGATTCCTTCTCCAAGGGAGATGCTTTCTTCAAGGTGAACTTTCTCTTTCAAAACAGTAGTCCTTTTCCATTATCTTCAATTGTGGCATTTCTTAGTTTTATGGTGATTAATGTTCATTCTAGACATCTTGTACATAGCACTACTTGAATTGCTTGAACACGTCATGCTGCTTTACGTGATCATTAGGTCTCGATGAGACTAAGCTGCTTGATCCAAATAACTTGGATATCATGCTGCATCCATTGAGATTAGCTTGGTCATCATGCTACTTCTATTCCTCTAGGTGTTGATCCCTTTTCTTTTGTGGTTACCCCCAGTATTTCATATTGCATTGTGATTTTACAAAACTCGGTCACTTCTGGACTACATACCATTCGGGATTTTGCTTCCTGCAAGAAAACGTTTCATGTTTCATGTATGCATGATGTCTATTTAAAAAATCATTTCTAATTATATGCTTCTTGCTTGGACTAGATGGGTCGCCAGTAAATAGAGTGCCTAGAGTTAGAAGTTGAGTTTCTTTAGGCTCAAGTTACTGCTTCTTCAATTGATGTTAGTGATTATGAGTGAGGATTGTCGTCATCAGCCTTCTATTTTTCCCTTCTACTTCTCCTCACACCTTCCAATGCCTCTTCTTGTAACATGTTTGAGGCCATTCTCAACGTTCCCCCAACCTTTCTTGAATCTTCTAAAGGACAGTGATTAGAAATGACTCGGATCAAGTAGGCTCTACAATCTAAATTTCCTTCAACATGTAAAGCTTGATGTTGCTTTTCTTAATGAATGCACAACCTTTTAGGATCCTCATGATCATATCTTCCACTTCAATGGGCAAGAGATTTGCCCCCTATATGTGGAATTTTCGTTATACTCAATCGTTATTCATGCAGTTTTGACAGGATTATTTTACCTAATATTGAGACATCATCAAATCTCATCTCATCAACTTCTTTGGATTCCCAATTTCTACCATGGGCATTCACACTAGAAGTGATAGAGTGTTATTGTCCACCATCATCCCTTTGTTTGAGATTATGGATAAGACCTTGTCAAATTGGCTTTGACTTCTTCAGTTCTGCATTCCTGCATAGCTTCTACTGGTTTCACCAAATGGTCTCGAAGACCCACATCTTATGACCATCACTTCTCAGATGGGACCTAGTTCCATGGCAATTCCCTTGATCATTGATTGGTTTGGATTATGCTAGGATCAATCCTAGTCAGGGATTCAACAGTAGTGCGGTAGTCTTCTACTTCTTCAGGTATTTTTCTTTTAACCCTATCTTTTGCCTAAGTTGCCCTTTTGGTTTTCTTTTTTCAACTTAACGGATTCATTTTTCTTTTTCTCATTGCCTAAGTTTTGCCTAAGCTGCCCGTTTTGGTTTTTGACTTAACTAGCTTGCCCGGATATTTGCCTGAGCCACCTTTTTCGAGTTTCCAACTCAGCAAGCTTTTATTTTTCTTTTCCTCCACCCTAACTTTTACCTAAGCTACCCTTTCGGGTTTTCAACTGAACAGGCTTTTCTTTTTTTTGTTTGACCTAACTTTTGCCTAAGCTTCCCTTTTGGGTTTTCAACATAGCAGGCTTGCCTCAATTTTTTTGTAAGCTGCCTTTTCAGGTTTTTGACTCAGCTTCTTTTTTTTTTTTTTAGATTTAGTTACAAGAGAGGCTATCTATTCCAGCACCATTTCTTACACTTCCTTCGAGATGACTAAGATAATTCTATCTACCATGATTTTCAAAATGGTTGTGGCAATTCTTTGTCCCCTTGCTTCTTTTCTTTCTCAAGATGAGTGGACAACTCTTTGCTCTCTCCTTCTTTTCACTTTTTAAGATGAATAGGAGATTCTTTACCCTTTATATGAAGACTTTAGTACTGTCTTGGGGAATTTCTTCATCTAGCTTTAAGGGCATTATTCCTCTTTCTTTGTATACATTCATGCTAGATAAAATGCTAACTTCTTCCATATATCTTGCTTCTGCATCGTTGGTGGCAAGGTTGCCTTCTTTGACACTATTGATGGGAACTACTGATAGGTTTTCTTCTTCATCCAATATCCTACAATAATAAGTTGAAATGCTAAATGTGAGTTGTGCATCAATTTGCTTCATATTTGAATTCTTCATAGATTTCTCAAGTTCGATAGCTCAAAGGTAATGCATTAACATCGTGATTGTTCACAATTTCGATTCTAATGCAGGAATTGCTTCATTAAGATTCCTTTTGTGTGTGTGTGTGTGTGTGTATAGCCAATCATACTTCACTTGTTAAAAGTCAGGTCGCTTTATGCAAATAGAAACTAGTGATCAATCCCTAAAGATAGAAGGACTACCATAAGCCCGCTTTTTACACCACTCTCTACTAATGTAGGCTCATCACAAGATCAAGGATCATGAGGGCTTTATTAAGCTTGTAATGATAGGCTAGGGTCAAGGTATGATAAAGGAAACTATGAGGTTATCTCATCCATAGTCATACAACCATTATAGGTTTTAATTTAGAGCATCAACTTCTTCCATTTGTACCCCCAAACATTGAGTCTTTATCCACTATGCTTGCTTTGCTTTTGATTTTGAGTGGCTATGCCCCTAAACTTTACGAGCAATGAGATTAGCACTCTCCTTTTTTTTTCCTTCTTTTTTCCCTTTTTTTTGTTTTTTTTAATCTAAAAAATTGCACAAAACTTCTCAAATTCTTTCCATTCTCCCATAAGAATGGCTCATAATGCTATTTTCTAGAATGTTCATATGCTATGAGTGAAGGGTATTGTGTAGGAAAAATTTTTCCAATGTTAGGATAAATTGTGAGTTTGAAAAAAAAAAAAGGCTTGATTAGGCTCAATGGGGTGCACTAGGGACAATAAAGCAAGCATAGATGGGCTAGAAAGGCTCAATCAATCCAAAGAAAGCTTAAATCACTTCTTTCACTTGTGAAGCCTAGGATTTCGCCTCGAGTGGTGATCAAACGAGTTCTAGAGTCTTACAAGCTCTCAACATAGTCCTCTATTCACATAAAATTTATCTAAGTGATATAAAAAGTTCCATATTCATGGCTATTATGCTCAAATGTTAAAGAATCAAGAATGAAACTCATCTGGGAAAAAGAGTCAAGCATATAAATAATACAATCTCATGTATTACCAAAATCTATTTCCAATAAGTATCATGATTTCATCAATGATCATCAGATAAACTCAGAACTTACATCCAAATAACATTCTTAAAACAAAGCATTTTAAAACGCATTATTCTTTCTCTAGGTAAGGAATTCTTCCATTATCAATCATGTCTTGCATCGAGCATGCAATTATGTATCCTCATTGTCTATCCCACTGGATTGGTCATATTGCCCTTGGTTTTTGTTGTTGCTTCTCTTCTACCTGGCCTCCAAGTCTTGTATTTGGAAGCTTGAATGATATAGGTCTTCAAATGTTTTGATTGGAAAGCCTGTAAGTCTATCACTAATGAAGGCATGGACTCCATTAATCAACATGTAGACCTGGTCCTTCTTTGTGGGCTTGGTGGTCATTTTGGTGGCCTTGGCCTTCCAATAGATTAGATATTCTGAGAAGGTCTCGTTGGGCTTCTGATGCGTCGTCTCCAAGTCCCTCAAGGTTACCCCCAATTGGGTATTGTGGTGGTACCACTGTACAAACTATTTGGAAAGCTCCTCCTAATGTTCTTGAACTCTCTTGGGGAGATCATGTTACATTACTACTGCATCATCTTCTAGGGATAGCATGAAGTACTTCAAGATGTACTCCTTTGACAAAAGAGTGGTGGCCATAACAGTTGCATATTGTCTCAAGTGCCTTTTAGGGTTGCCCTCTCCATTGAATTTGGGCAAGTATGGTAGACAAAACTTTGGCGACAAATCATCATCTCCAATAAATAGGATATCATCTAGGTCTTCGACCCCTTTCAACCCCTTCTTCTTCAAGAGGACTTTCTCTATGTCCTTGGCCAACTACTTGACCGATTCGGGCTCTTCTTAATTGATTAGGCTTTTCCCCCTAACTCTGTCATGGCTAGTCCCACCATCACCATTACCATTACCCTCGGGTGGTGGCTAGTTCATGCGGTTGGGCCCATTTTGGAGTCCTTCAATGAGTTAAGCCACTTGTTGTTAGAGTGTTGTCATATCAGCTCTCAAGTAGGCCATTTCAGCATTGTTGTTGTTGGGTGCAACCATTTTGTCAACTCGTTCCTCTTATCTTGTGAAATGACCACCTTGTCTAACCCAAGCTATGATAACTGCAAAACAAACATGTTAATGCATGCATGCATGTATGCATGATATGATGCATGCTCATACAAGGGCATAAACACATCTTCAGCCTTCCAACCTTATCTCTCCCACACACATGAGGTCGAGTCTCTTTTCTTATGATTTTTGGCCTGATTCCCAAGTTATCATCATGGGATGTGGGAAAGCGAGATTCTCTCACCTATTTCTAACAAACATGTTGATGTTGGATTCTCTATGATTATCATAACATGGCGCTCTAAGTGTCATGATAACCTTAACTCATGGCACATGTCCCTATTTTGCTCTTGTGGGTGGCTCGACATGTGGCATTTGTTCATACTTCTATAAGGTTTGAGTTGATGTTATTCTAATCATGTGGAATTCACATCCATAGAAATGCATTTCAACATAGGTTTTGGATATTCATCTTGTTGGAAATTTCTAGATTCTCATGCATGTGCTTGATTCTCAAGGGTCCAATGGTCTCTTGCCAATGCCACACGACTAGTTTAGGCAATTCGTGCTCATTGTGTGCAAAAGTATATTGATTCAAAGACTCAAAATATCAATATGAGCTATTAAAATTTGGTATCCCAATTGGAATCAACTTCCCTTATCCCTAGTGGAGTTGCCACTATGAACGGGGCTTTTATCCTTCTGGACTCTTGCTATCATGACATTGTGTCATAGCCTCCTTCGAGACTTAAGGGAATATAAACGAGTCATGGGCATGTCTAGAGAAATAGAGTCGTCACGTAATTATTCAATTTGGAATGAATGGGGGCAATCTGATCCCTCGCTTCAGGACCTAAACTACCCTCATTCCTTCAGAGATGGGTTCGGGAAGTTAGGTACAAGTCAGAAGGGGTTCGGGAAGTTAGTTACAAGTCATTCGACTTGCCCGGATCAAAATCTAGCTTCCACTAGGGTATACCAAATAAAAATGCCTCGTATTGACATACAGTCCACTTAACTTGTTGATTTTATTGCACATATTTCAATCTTATCTTCATTAAGACAATGAGGTGATACTCAATCAGTAACAGTTATATATTCATACAAAGAAAGAGGGAGGAGAATAGAGTTGCATTTCCTTCAAACATGGGGGATAGGGGAAGATGATTACAATGCTTTGTTCTTCAATAATAAAACAAATTCTCTAAAGTACACATTCATCTAATTATAAGTGATGGTCCCTCACCATTAATGTGAGCCCACCACCACTTCATGGCGTCATACAATAACACTTTTCGACCTAGATTCGATAATTCTATCATGGCAATTGCTATTCTAACATAATTCATATCAATTCATTAAGGATCATAGCATTTCTAGCCTAATCATGGCATTTCTACCATACTTCAAACAGTTGAAATGAAACAAGGCTATTCTAGTCCAATCCAAGCATTCAAAGAGTAATATGATAATCTTGACCTATTCTATTCTATTTCCTAGCATATATAAGAGCAAATATAAATTCTCCTAGCATGATTCTAATCATGTGGTCTTAAGGATTCTAGGTATGTGTTTCTAAGCATGATTCTAAGCATTCGTGAAGAAAATAAATTCCTAAACATGATTCTAATAAAACAAAGGAAAGCAGACTTTCATCGACACACATTTCCACCTTGTAAAACAAATAAAGGATTAAACCATTCTATAAAATCATATTCTTGCTTCTTAGTATCAAAATAAATCCTAAACTTACTAATTCCAAGCATAAACAACTCTAAACATGCTTAATTCTAAGCAAGAAAAATAAAAAAGAGAATAGGACGGAGAAGAGAAAATTGCTTTTAGGACGTACCTTTTCGGGTTTAGAGCAATATAAAATACCCAAAAACTTTAAACTAGAAAGACTCATTGAATTCTAAAGCATGTCTTCGAGAGGGAGAATAGATGAATTTCATGTGTGTTGAAAAGTAAGGGGGAGGCGGATTTATATAGTTGAAGGTTGCAAGTGAAAAAGGAAAGAAAAATAAAATATGGAAGGTTCCAATTGTAGTTTTGCGAAAATAAATGGACAACAACCAAGGCATTGTTGGCTAACAGCCAGGAAGTTGTTTACACTCTGAACCTTCCTATTTTGTAATTTTGTAATGTAGTTCCTTTTGACCTTCATCTGTTAGATCACGCATAATTATTCGAGTTCAACTCTGATTCATGATCCATAAATTTCTACAAAAGCTAGACTCTATAGCTTCGCAACGGTATATGACTTATCAGTAGACTCCTTCTGGATTAATTTTTGTTATTTTTTGAAATCATGTGTCAGTTTTGGAGACACTTTGCCAATTCCTTCTCACCCCTTTCCTCTTTAGCTTCTAAGGGCATTTCGATCATTTCTTTCGCTCAACAATCATCTTCATTTCATCATTGAGCCTAAAAAATCTTGTGTCTATAGCTTACTCCCTACTTTCGAGAGGTTTGTGAGACACGAAAGTCGATAAAGTACTCTCGCTTTATCTTTCCTTCTTCCATCTCGATATCTTCGCCTTCATCTTCATTCTATTAGACTTTCTCATCATCTTCTTTCCTCTTTCATTCCTATGAAAAGGTGTGCCCATTTGAGGGACAAGGTGTGCTCACTCTAGGGCAAATGTGCCCATTCAAGGGCTAATGCACCCCCCCCCCCCCCCCCCCCCCCCCAAAAGGGCTAATGAGCCCATTCAAGGGCTAGTGTGCTTAAGCCTTGTGAGATGAGCTTGAGCCTTGTGAGATGGTGATCAAGGCCTATGATGACTTGAAAAGGAGTGCCATTGGGATCTTCAAGCTGTTAGTGAAAACTAGGCCTATTGAAGCAATGGCGGAGTTTACGATTCTTGACATTCCTGCCACCCTTGCTGCTTTGTTGTCTCCAGCATGGTTTCATCCGCTTGGTGGAGTTCCTTCCACTTTGTATCAGAAGATCCGATTCAACATAAATGGGACATTGTGACCACTTATTTAGCCTCAACAATTGCGCCCATTGCTTTGAGTATGAAGGTTGGAGAAATACCTTACATGAGAGGCTTTTCCAGGTAGCCATGATTGATTAAGTCAATCCAATTATTGTCAGAATAATGAAGAAGCAAGGATACTTGCAAGGATTTGGGCTTAGGAGGAATGAATTTGGTTTATCATCTCTTCTAGATTTCAAAAGCCAAACTACTAGAAGAGGTTTGGGTTATAAGTCTGACAGGGAAGAAGAAGACTTTAAGCCCAAGAAGGGGAGATTTGTCAAGTTCATCAAAGCCCAAGATACGAAGTATGTGTGAGCTGCTGAACCATGGGCTTTCAAGGTAATGTTAAAGCCCATATTTGAGATTTTCAAGGATATTATTCAAGTAGGAATCTCCAAGGGGAATGAGTTGGTTGATGAAATGAAGAAAATGGCAATCAAGGAAGAGAAGCCTCAAGATCAAGCATCGCTAATGGACTCGTCTATCGACCTTGTTGCCTTCATTAAGGAAGGAATCAAAGATGTATTTTACAAGGATGTATTTGTGCCCAACATCTTTGAAGAAGAAAACATTGTCTATGTCTCAAAATTTAATGCAATAAAGAATCAGTTTGTGTACTTGTTTTGATGTCTTTCTAATGGTATTGTGCATCATAATTTGCATTTCACATGCATATTTGACATCCATACCATTCAAACTCATGACATTAATCTTGGTACAATTGAAAAACCCAAGAACATATGCATTGTGCTTGATACAACTCTGAAAGAGAGAGAGATTTGAAAAATTATTAGAGAAACGTGAAGAAGTATTCCTCTGATCCTATGATGACATGCCTAGAATCAATATAAGTATCGCTGAGCATACGATTCCAACATATTCGCACATTAAATCGATCAAGCAGAAGTTGAGATGGTTGATACCGGAATGGGCTCAAAAATCAAGGAGGAAGTAGCCAAACAAATTGAAGCCAAGTTTTTAGATGTGGTGAAGCATATGAAATGTTAACTAACATCATGCCAGTGCTGAAGAAAGATGGAAGGGTTTGAATGTGTGTTGATTATCGAGACTTGAATGAGGCCTCATCGAAAGATGATTTTCCTTTGCCTCACATTGATGTGTTAGTGGACAACGTTGCCACTTGTATGATGTTTTCCTTCGCAGATGGGGTTTTCGTGTACAACCAGGTAATAATTGCCAATGAAAACATGATGAAAATAGCCTTCCTTGCCGAGTGGGGAACCTACTATTACAAGGTAATGCCTTTCGGGTTGAAAAATGCACAGGCGACGTACCAACAAATGATGACAACACTATTTGATGACATGATGCATAAGAAGATAGAAGTTTATGTAGATGATATGATGGTGAAATTCGAGACTCAAGAAGGTCACTTTGAAGCTTTAGACTGATTCCAAGAAAGGGTAAAGAAGTACAAGCTATGGCTTAATCCAAAAAAGTGTGTTTTTGGAGACACCTCAGGGAAGCTATTGGGGTTTGTGGTTGGCAAGAAGGGAATAGAAGTAGATCCTGACAAGGTTAAGGCAATTATGGCGATGCCGTCACCCAAGACTGAAAAAGAAGTTAGAGGGTTTCTTGGGAAGATCTAACATATCAATCGATTCGTTGCCAAAATGACAACGGTTTGTGCATCGATCTTCAGGCTTCTAAAAAAGGATCAGTCGGTGGAGTGGAATGTTGGTGCTAAGAGGCATTTGAGAAGATTGAGAAAATACTTGCAGAATCCACCAATCTTGAGACTACCGAGACTTGGCAAGAATTTGATTC
This sequence comes from Boswellia sacra, assembly GCA_013180625.2. Lineage (NCBI taxonomy): Eukaryota > Viridiplantae > Streptophyta > Magnoliopsida > Sapindales > Burseraceae > Boswellia > Boswellia sacra. The sequence goes on from SNVD02011673.1 coordinate 391,217, forward strand.
TTTATTTGGCTCTTGAAGAGGAGGCGATCAGTGCTATGCTAGCATAAAAAGATAAGAATGGTGTAGAGCATGCCATCTATTATCTTAGCAAGAAGTTACTATCGTACAAGACAAAGTATAGGTACATGGAGAAAACATTATTAGCCATGGTCCAGCTCTCAAAGAAGTTGAGACATTATTTTCAGTCTTATAACATTAAGGCTGTCTTGATAGAGAATCCAATGAAATATCTTTACGAAGCACCAGCATTAGTGTGGAGGCTAGCAAGATGGCCAGTCCAGTTGTCAGAAATTGGGATTGAGTATGTCACCAAGAAGTTGGTGAAAGAAGGAGTTGTAGACACTAAATTTTTAAAGCTCCATGTTGAAATAAAGATGAATGTCGAGTAATAAAAATGACTAAAATGCCCTTGGAAGCGAAGAAAAGAAAAGCGTGAAGGAATCGATGAAATGTCTAAAAAACTGACATGTGATTGAAAAAAGTCGCAAAAATTAATCTAGAATGAATATGCTGATGAGTCATATATTGTTGTGAAGCTGCAAATGTCTAGCTTTTGTAGAAATTTACAGATCGTTAATCGGAGTTAAACTTGAAATGCTATATGTGATCAAACCGACAAAGGTTGAAAGGGATTGCTCTACAAAGTGTCAAAATAGGAAGGACTGAAGGAAGAGCTGCTGCCCAACTATCAAACAGCCACTCGACGACCAAACAACCACTTGGCTATTGATTGACAGTCGCTTGATGGTTTGCTAGCAGCTGCTCAACTGTTGGTCCCCTAATTTTGGAATATTTCGATTCCAACCTTCTTTTTTTGTTTCTTTGCTTCCTTTTTCAACTCCAGCCTTCACCTATATAAACTCCCTTTGGCTCACTTTTCAGGACACACTGTTTATTGAATATAATCATCTCTTCTCTCTTTTGAAGAAACGCTTGAGAATTCGAGAAATCTTTTCCAATTTGAAGATTTTTAGGCATTTTATTGCTCTAAGCCTGGAAAGGGTGCGTCTTGAGAGCAGTCCTCTCTTCTCCCTCATACATTCTTTTCTATTTTTCTTACTTAAAATTAAGCATGATTAGGGTTTATTTTGATGCTTAGGAGCATGCTAGGGTTATTATGAATTGTTTAACCCCTTTGTTGTTTTGTGAGATGGATAAGCGTGTCAAGGTAAGTCAACTATCCCTTCTTTATTAAAATCATGTTTAGGAATTTAACTTTCTTTGCGAATGCTTATAATCATGCTTAGGAGCACATGATTAGAATCATGCTAGGAGGACTTATAATTGCTTTGAATCATGCTAGGAAATAGCATAGAATATATAAGAATTACCATATTGCCCCTTTGAATGCTTGGATTGGGCTAGAATAGCCTTTTTTGATTTCGATTGTTTGACTTAGGCTAGAATATGCCATGATAACCATGTTTAGGATAGAAATGCCATGAAATAATATGACTTATGCTAGAATAGCGATTGCCATGATAGCATTATCGAATCTAGGTCAAAGTACCATGATATTGGATTATGGTTTTGTATTATTATTGAATATGTCATGAAAAAAACTTAGTAGACGTTGAATAGACTCACGTATGCTGGTGAGGAATTCATCATCTATTGGGTTTTAAATTGATTATTGAATGTATGATTCATATGAATGCATGGAATATTTTTATTACCCTATTTTATTGTTAAAGAACAAGCCATGTAATCCTTTCCCCTTCCCCTATATTTGACGGAAGTGTAACCATTCTCCTCCCTCTTTCTAAAAATGAATATGTAACTATTATTTGATTGAATAATCACCTAACATTTCTTAAAGAAGATAAAAATGGAATGTGTACATAAAATCAACTACCTAAGTGGACTATGCAACAACATGAGCTATTCTAATTTGGTATACCCTAGTGGAACCGGATTTTGATTCGGGTGGGTGGAATGTTTCGTACCTAACTTCCCAAATCCATCTTTGAATTGATGAGGGTAGTTTAGGTCTTGAAGCAAGGGATCGAATTACCCCTATTCATTCCCAATTGAATAATTCAGTGGTGACTCCATTTCTCCAGATGTGCCCATGGCTCATTTGTGTTCCCTTAAATCTCGAATGTTAAAAGCAAGGCCGCCATTCGATATGCTCCTTGTATGAATATTGGAAATAGAGGTCCAATATGACTCCAGTTGAAGTGGACTAGTTTGCTTGTAGCTTCATGGTCTATTTGTTGGGTACAATGCTCTTTGTCAATGCGTTGAACACCATTGCTTTGACTTTACCTCCTACCTTCCAGGACCTTGATTGAGTGACGAATTTTGACTGGGGTTGTGCTACTCTAGGCCAGCTGTATTTTGGTTTGCATCGAGCTTCTGAAGGCACTGTTCGGGTCTTTGGATTTGCTCCACTTATTGAGGTAGCTTCTTTCTTCTCTACGCCTTCGTGTCTTATCTATATGACTTCCATTTCTAATTCTGTACCATCCATGATAGATGTGGGCGTACGAGTTAGGAGTTTTACCATATCCTCTTCCTACCTGTGAGGATTCTTCCTTCCCTCGGATGAAGAGGTGGGCTGCACGTCGTGCAGAGCTTGAGAGATCTCACAAGCTAGACTTCTTTCGTGATTACATTCATATGCTAACCTAGGAAAAGGTAAAAAGACACTATAGTCATTATTTCATTTATACCATACTCTTACCACGCTTCTTTGTTTGTTGCAGATTTAATTTGAGTGGTGGGGACCCAAGGAAAACTAGTCTGCTGCTATGAGGGTTGCTTCTCCCTTTAACTTATATCGCATCCTCCTTCCTTGTGTGAATGGCATGATGTGGTATCTAGATCATTGGATGTAGGATTGGTTCGAGGGCTCGAAACATCATTCGATTCTTCCTTCACCACCAATTCTGACAATAATTCTGTTGACTTGGCCATGGAGCCAGAGATATCCGACAACACGACCAGGATTCACTTGAGTGCCATCAAGTTTGCATTGACGATGACTTCTTAAATTGATTGGGCCCGAACCACCCTATTGTACACTACGCCCGGTCGATCTACTGATGACATTCCTCACTCTTCGACGATGTCTAGTCACTCCAATAGTTCTTCCACCCGTTGTGGGAAGAGATCAAGAGCCTCTTCTTCAGGCACTGGCACGTTAGCATCTTTTTCTACAGCAGCTCAGCAACCACCTTCTCCTCCAGCTTCTTCAGCTACCCCAACTGTTCCAGTCGGTCATGTGACTGGTGACCTCCTGGCTTACCGCAGTATTGTTGTCTCCACATGGGATGACAATGGGACGATCCATAGCCACGTGAGCACCGAGGATCCGAACATGCCTGTGCCTTCTGTTCCATAGTTACACCACTTTACAAAGTCTTCTAACTATTCATTCTTCAAATTTCCTATCATTTATAACTAATAGAAATGCAATGTGATGTAGGTGGCATGATCTTCCATTGAACGAGTTTTTCATATGTAGGCTCCTTCTCACAAATATGTCTTGTAGATGTCTTACAGTATCAAGTAAAGTGTCCTTCTATACTTCATTTATGCATGATTTCTTTCTTAATAGTTTTCTAACTATATGATTCTTTTGCTTGGTTAGATGGGTCGTTAAGAAGTTACTTGTCTGCAGCGTGAGGTTGGGCGTCTCCAAGCTCAGGTCGTTGCTTTCTCTTTTGACTTTGATAATGATGGTGATGAGTGAGGGCTGTCACCACCGACTTCTGTCAGGTTATTTCATTGTTCATTTTGCTATTACATATGAACTTCTTAAGATGTACAATCAAATATAAACAATCTCAAAGATTTAGTGACAATCCTCTATTTCTGACTCCATACATTGTGCTTATTATACTAAATTTACATTCAAATTTGTTCAAATTTGTTTCCGCTCATCATTCATTCAATTTTGAATAAAACTACAAAATTTGGATGTCACACGCTCGAAATTGCTCGTTGGTATACGTTTCCAAAGTCGAAGAATCGCGCGGGAGTAGGGCTAGTGGGCTGTTTAGCCCTAGTGGCTGCTGGCTGACCATCAGACCACTAGGCAGCCATTTGACAGTCGAGTGCCTATCTGATAGCCAACTGGCTATCATGTAATAATGGACTGATTGTTAGATGGCCAGCCAGCGGTTCCCCAATGAATCTTGCCTTTTCTACCTTGATTTGAATACTATTTAAATGCTGCACCATCCTGCTATTTCTCTACACCTTTTCTCTCATTTCTCGAGACTTCTTTTTTACATTTCTTCATGTCAGTTGACATGTCTGAAGCTTCTCTCCAGATCTTCCAGCCCCTTCTACGGCCTTTGATGGACGAGGATTGGGAACGACTCGAGTCTGTCGACCTCTATCATCTAAAATTCTTTCGTCATGTCAAGCTTGACATCCCTTTTCTAAAGGACTGTACAACCTTATACTGGTCTCACTGGATGGTCTTGGAGATCCACATCTTGTGACCGTCATTCCTCAAATAGGACCTGGCTTCACAACCATTTCCTTGATTATGGCTGAGATGTTGATCAGATTGGACCAAGTCAAGTTGACCCAAGTCAGCGGTTTGCTGGCAAACTTCTGCTTCTTTAGGTTTTTCTTATGTGATTCATCTCATTTCATTTTTGTTTCATTCATTTTTTTATATATGCTCTAACTTTTGCCTAAGCCATCATTTTTAAGACTTTCAACTTAGCGAGTTTGCCCTAACTTTTGCCTAAGCCGCCCTTTCCGACTCATGCCTTAATTTTTGCCTAAGCCATCCTTTCCGGGTTTTCGACTTAGTAGGCTTCTTTTCTTATTTTTCTTTGTTTCTTTTTCTCAAATTTGGTTACAAGAGAGATTGCCTATTCTAGCACCGCCTGAAAGAGACATTTCCTATTATAGCTCTCAACTTCATTCGAGGAGGAGGCTCGCAAGACATTCCTCTTGGATTGACTGGCTTTGAGTCATTCCTGATACTTAGATTCACTGGCACTATCCATAGAGGAGGCTAGAACATGTGACTGTAGGGACATATATCACATGCAAGCCTCTAGCGGGTTTCACCCACAATTCATTTTTTTATCCTGCCAGGCTACGTCGATAGTAAGGTCAGAAGCAAAGAATTGTGGATTGACCAACTGCTTTCACCCTGGGAGACTATTTGTTCATTATCTAGAGCGTGTAAGAGATTCTTGGGCACATCGCATCATTGAGAGGAATCTATTCCATGATCCTAATTTTGAGACAGACGACCGATACAAGTAGTGGGTGACCTTTTAGGTTTCCATTCCTGATCTTGTTATTCGAGCTAGGTGGTGTTATGAGCAATACAGTGAGCCTATTTATAGTCCATCGAAGAGGCAGAGGTAATATTGTTAGTTCCTTGATTGGCTTAGATGTTTGAGATTTTTCTTTTGTTGTTATGTAGAATAATAAGACATATCAAAAGCCATATTTGTTCCAAACAATTTCATCTCATTAATAAAAGTGCAATCTTTGTTCTTCGAATAATATGTGCACAATGAGACAACTCCTATCATTAATTAGCCATTTATGGTTTCTGACTAATTATTTTTTCCTCTCACTTTTTTTTTTTTTTTTACATAATACTTCTTCAGCTGTCCATGTTAATGGGTTCAGTGATTCATTCCCTTCCATGTCTGATAGAATGATGGCTCCGTCGAACATGACCTTTGTCATAATGAACGAACCCTCCCAATTGGGTTTCAACTTCTCTATTGGATCAAACACAACTAGTCTCACTTGCTTAAAGACCAACTCTCCTTCTTTGAACTTCCTTGCCTTTATTCTCTTGTTAAAGGCTCGAGCAACCCATTTCTGGTATAATGCATGTGATATATGGCCTTTATTCTTTTTTCATCGATCAAGGCCAATTGTTCACGTCTCTTACGAATCCACTCTACTTCGGGAATGCTTGCTAGTTTCATTTCCATCTCAATTGGTAGGACTGCTGCTGAACTATATACAACAAGAAGGATGTCATGCTTATCAAGCTTCTAGGTGTTCTTCTATAACCTCGTAACAAAAATAGCAACTTCTCTACTCAATCTTTATATGTCTATGCCACTTTGGCCAACATCTTCTTGATGTTTTTATTGGGTGCTTCTACTGCTTCATTGGCTTATGGCTGGTATGGAGATGACTTATGATGTTTGATTCCATACTTTTTGAATAAAGCCCTAGTCTCAGCCTGAAAATGAACCCTATTGTCAGTCACGACATGATGTGGTACTCTAAATTTGCATATGATGTTCTTTTTGATGAACTTTGCCCCTAACTTAGTATCGATGCCCATTAGAGGCTGACGGCCTTATTTCACCTATGATATTGATGCCCCATGCAGCAAATGGCCATAGTGTAGTCATCCCTTATAACTCTGAGGGTGATTGATGGATCAAATTTCTAATAATCTGACATTGGTGACATTTCTTCATAAATCGGACACACTCTGCCTCCATGGTTAGCTAGTAAAAACCTTGCCTCATGATCTTCTTTGCAAGCACTAGCCCATTCATGTGTGGCCCACATACGCCACTATAGATTTCTTCCATAAGCCTTTTTGCTTCTTTTTCATCCACACACCTTAGTTACATCCCCTCTAGCATTCTCTTATACATCACCCCCTGATGACAAGTAAATTGTTGGGCCAATCTACGTAACAAAAGCCTATCTTTCTTGTTGGCCTCATCAGGTAAAATCCTCTCTTCTGGATATCTATCCGAGTCATAGAACCATGGCTTTTCATCCACTTTGATTTCCATTACATAAGGTTCCATATAACAAGGACCCCATACTTGTGATATCACTATTGGTCTTACTAATAATTCTTGTAGTGCTTGCCCATACTGGTGCCAACGAAGCCAATGCATCAGCCATCTGATTCTCACTTCTAGGAAGATGGGTGAAGGTGCATTGCTTGAACCTACCAATGAATCTTTTGATATGTTCCAGGTAAGGTTTTAGCTTCCCTTCTCGTAGATCCCAATCTTCACTAGCTTGAGAGATGACCAGTTTCCAATCTCTTAACGTTTTGACTTCGCCAATGCCTATGGCAATCATAACTTCCAAACCAAAAGCACAGGCCCCGTATTTGGCCATATCGTTTGTGACTCTGAACTCTAACTTATTGGCAAATGAGATCACTTCTTCAGTTGATGATATTAGAATAGCTCATATTCTAGCACCATTGTGATTAACGGCTCTGTCAAAGAACATCCTCCATCCTATTACTATGATTACTCGTAGATGTTCATCTGGTAAATCTAACTCCCATGGCTCATCGTCATTGACCAGTTTTGTGGCCAAGAATTCTGCTACCACTCATCCCTTCACCACCTTTTTAGTGATATACTTAATGTCGAATTCTGACAATTGTACTAGCCATCTGGCTAACTTTTCCACCAATGCTGGTGCCTCATAAAGGTACTTCATTAGATCCTCATTTGATACAGCCTTAATTTTATAAGATTGGAAATAATGTCTCAACTTCTTTGAGAGCCAAACCATGGCCAAGTAGGTTTTCTCCACATAATTATATTTCATAATGCCTCTTGGCACTGATCATTCCACCTTATAGGCTGATCCTTCTTCAAAAGCCTAAATATGGGTGCACAAACAATTGTCAGTTTATAGATAAATCGACTTATATATTGGATCTTCCCAAAAAATGCTCAAACTTCTTTTTCAACCTTGGGTGATAGCATCTCCGTAATGGCTTTGACCTTATGTGGATCCACTTCAATCCTTTTCTTGTCGACTACAAATCCCAATAGCTTCCCTGAAGTAATTCTGAAGACACACTTCTTCGAATTTAGCTATAGCTTGTATTTCTTCACCCTTTCTAGGAATCTGTCCAAGGCTTCGAAATCACCCTCTCAACTTTCTGATTTCACCATCATGTCATCCATATAAACTTCTATCTTTTTATGCATCATGTGTTGTTGCCATTTGTTGGTAAGTAGCCCCTGCATTCTTCAGTTTGAAGGGCATCACTTTGTAACAGTAGGTTCCCCATTTTGTAATGAAGGTCGTCTTTATCTTATCTTCATTGGCCATCATTATGTGATTGTATCTAGAAAGCCCATCTATAAAAGAGAACATCACATTGGCAGCAACGCTATCTACCAAGACATCGATGTGAGACAAAGGAAAATCATCCTTTGGTGAGGCCTTGTTCAAGTCTTGATAATCCACACACATTCGACCCTTCCTTCCTTATTTGGTACTGGCACGATACTGGCTAACCATTATGGATACTTCACCACTTCTAGAAACTTGGCTTTAATTTGCTTAGAGACTTCCTCTTTGATTTTTTGAGCCCACTCTGGCCTCATTCTTCTTAGTTTTTGTTTAACCAAGCTTCACATGCGGATAAGTCAAAATTATATGCTCAGCCATGCTTCTGTTGATTAAAGGCATGTCGTCATAGGACAAGGCGAAGACTTTTTCATGTTTCTTTAACAATTTTTCAAATTTCTCTCTTTCTTCAGGAATTGTATCAAGCGTAATGCATATGTTCTTAGGTTTTTCGATTGTACCAAGATTAACGTCGTGAATTTAAATAGTATGAATTTTAAATATGCTAGTGAAATGCAAATTATGATGCATGACACCATTAGGAAGTTTAGTCATTTGGGAATATCATTATCCAAGTTCTTTGCAAGATTGAGAGCCGAAGGGATCTTGTAGCCATTGCCACCAAGGGAGCTTCCAAATTCAGTACCAAGGAATTAGAGGCATCACGAAAAGTATGAATTCCACCAAATGATTGAGCATAAGACTGATGATTACACTCGTCTTCGTCACAAGATCCAAGATTTGATCGACAAGGGCTAGATTCTTGACCTAAAGATGCATGAGCCCAATATGAGAAGCAATCCACTACCCAACTATAATTAGGTATCTCTTCCAACGACCAACATGATTGGGTCAAGCTTCATTGGCAAGCAAGTCATGAACTCCTTTGAAGAAAATAGATCAAGCAGGGTTGAGAGAGCCAAAAAAAGGAGAAGTTCAAGCTTGAACAACGACAAGGGTCCACTAGAAAGGTGGCAACGAAGAAGAAGCCCAAGGTTGAAGAGCCCAATGACAAAAAGCCAAAAGAAGAAGAGCCCAGGAGATCTTTGAAAAGGTGAAAGACGAGCCCATTCCTTTGGTAGCCAAGATCTACACCGAGAAGGGTGGATGGACCAACATTGTAGTAAAAAGAGTCAAGCGAAGTTTGGAACCTGAATTTGTATGCCTCAATGACCATGAGGAAGAAGAACAACAAAAAGTAGATGAAAAGGAAGTTGAGGTAGAGAATGAATAAGCATTCACCAAGGAGTTATCCATATCATTGAGTGCCTTTGCCAAGAAGTGGATGGCTAGAAAAGATCTAGAAGAGGCCCACCACCTAGAAGACTCAAAGTGAAGAAGGCTAATGAAGCTAAAAAAGGGAAGTGAGTTGAGAACCTTGTGGAAGGGAGAGTTTACCTAGAAGGTGTAAAGAAGTGAGAGTTATAGGCATATATGATGACATCCCTAAATTCAAGACCTTTCCAAACTTTTGGACTGACTTTACCAGTGATGAAGAAGAAGGAGTGAGAGTCGAGGGAGAAACACTTAAGGGTGAGAGTGAGAATGTCCAAGGAGTGACAAAGATTAGGAGATCTTACAATGAGAAGGAGAATGAGAGAACAATCGAGAAGACTATCAAGAAGGACAAAGAAGTTGCCAAAGAATAAACCAAGCAAGAAGAAGATGGCCAAGTTATCAAGCAATTAAAATTCACCCAAGCGAATGCTAGCATTTGGGATTTGTTGATATCATCCCAAAAGCATAGAAAAGCCATGGCGAAGGCTTTGGTAGAGGTGGAAATACCGATTAGTGCTACTACAAATGAAATGTTGGCTGCCATGATCAGAGGACCCAAAAGGTTAAATAAGAAAGGTGTAATCACCATCATCGATGAAGATTTACCTTTTAAAGGAAGGAATTATAATAGGCCATTGATCATCATCATAGAGTTTGCTAGAACACATCTCTTTGTATCATGGTGGATGATGGGTCCATCATTAATATTGTGTCCATGCAGATATTACATAAGTACGGGGTTAGTGAAGATGAGCTTGATCCTTATGAGATTGTGATCGGGCTTATGATGACTCGAAGAGAAGTGCCATTGGGATCTTCAAGGCGTTAGTGAAGACTAGGCCAATTGAAGCAATGACATAATTTATAGTCCTCGATATTCCAGTTACATTTGCTGTTTTGTTGGGACGAGCATGGTTCCATCCGCTTGGTGGAGTTCTTTCCACACTACATCAAAAGATCTAATTCAACATGGATAGGGAGATTGTGACCATTCATACAGGTCAACTATTGCACCAGCTGATTTAAGTGTTAAGATTGGAGAGATAACCTACACGGGAGACTTTCATGTAGTTGTGATTGATGAAGTCAGCCAAATTATCGCTAGGATAATGAAGAAACAAAGATCTTACTAGGAACTGGCTTGGGAGGAATGGATGTGGTTTACCATCCTTTCCAGATTTCAAAGGCCAAACTTCTGGAAGATGTTTGTGTTATAAGTCTGATAGAAGAATAAGACTTTGGGCCAAGAAGAGGAGATTCATCGAGTTTGTCAATGCCCAAGTTACGAAGTATGCGAGAGCTGCTGAACCATGGGTTTTTTAGGGAATGTTGAAACCCAGATTCGAGATCTTGAAGGATATCCTTCAAGCAGGAATCTCCAAGGGGAATGACTTGGTTAAGGAAATGGAAAAAAAGACAATTAAGGAGGAGAAGCCTCAAGATCAAGCACCACCAATGGACTAGTCCATTGACCTTACCGCCTTCATCGAGGAAGGAATCAAGGATGTATTTGTACCTAACCTCTTTGAAGAAGAGGACACTATTTATGTTTCTAAATTTGATACAATAGAGAATCAGTTTGCTTACTTATGTGATGTCTTTCCTAATGGCATTATGCATCATAATTTGCATTTCACTAGCATATTTGACATCCATACCATTCAAACTCATGACATTAATCTTGGTACAATTGAAAAACCCAAGAACATATGCATTACACTTGATACAACTCCTAAAAAGAGAGGGAGATTTGAAAAATTACTATAGAAACATGAAGAAGTCTTTGCCTGGTCCTATGTTGACATGCTTGGAATTGAGAGAAGCATCATTGAGCATACGAATCCAACATATCCGCACATAAAGCTGATAAAGCAGAAGTTAAAGAGGTTGAGACTGGAAGGGGCTCAGAAAATCAAGGAAGAAGTTTCCAAGCAGATTGAAGCCAAGTTTTTAGAAGTGGTGAAATATCTAGAATGGTTAGCCAATATTATTCCAGTACCAAAGAAGGATGGAAGGATCTGAATGCATGTTGATTACCGAGACTTGAACAAGGCCTCGCCGAAGCATGATTTTCCTTTGCCTCACATTGATGTGTTAGTGGATAGCACTACCAACAATGTGATGTTTTTCTCTGTAGACTGGGTTTTGATATACAACCAAATAATGATGGCTAATGAAGACAAGATGAAAATGGCCTTTATTACATAATGGGGAACTTGCTATTATAAGGTGATGCCCTTCGGGTGGAAGAATCTAGGGGCAACTCAACAACAAATGGCGATGACACTATTTCATGACATGATACATAAGGAGATAGAAATCTATATAGATAACATGATGGCGATATCTGAGACTCGAGAAGGTCGCTTTGAAGCTTTAGATAGATTCCTAGAAAGAGTGAAAAAATACAAGTTACGACTAAATCTGAAGAAGTTTTTCTTTGGAGTCATCTCAAGAAAGTTGTTAAGGTTCGTAGTTGACAAGAAAGGATAGAAGTAGATCCAGACAAGGTTAAGGCGATTACAGAGATGCCATCGCCTAAGACAAAAAAAAAGTTAAAGGGTCTCTTAGGAAGATCAAATCTATCAATTAATTCATTGCCAAATTGACGACAGTTTGCGCACTAATCTTCAAGCTTCAAAAGAAGGATCAATTACTGGAGTGGAATGACCAGTGCCAAGAGGCATTTGAGAAAATTAAGAAGTACTTATAGAATCGACCAGTCTTAAAACCACCAAAACTTGGTAGGAATTTGATTCTCTACTTGGCACCTGAGGAGACCATTTGTGCTATGCTGGCGCAAGATGATAAGAATGGCACAGAACATGCCATTTATTATCTTAGTAAGAAGTTGCTACATTGTGAGACAAAGTGTAGCTATGTGGAGAAAACATGCTTAGCGATAGTCCGGCTCTTGAAGGAGTTGAGGCATTATTTTCAGTCTTACAAGATTAAGGCTGTCTCAAAAGAGGGTCCATTGAAGTATCTTTACGAAGTGCTATCATTGGTGGGGAAGCTAGCAAGATGGCTAGTCCAATTTTTAGAATTTGACACATCCGAAAAAGGATTGTCTCCCAAGTATAGGAGTGCCGAAGTAATAAACCCGGTGAGTCCAGGGTCGATCCACGAGGAAGGGGATTTTAGCGCTACAAACTATAAGTAAGCAAATATGATGTGGATAATTCAAAGGGATGGCAAGATAATATCAACAAATATAAGTAAAGAACAAGTTCTTAAACAATAAATGAGAATAAAACAAGAGAAATTCACACAATAATAATAAGAGCTAAGGTTAGGGGATCCGCCCTTGATATTTCAAATAAGGATAAACAACCCGTTTTAGTTATACGAATTATATTTGCTTCGTTAACAATATTTATATCACTTCTCGTAAATGGGTTCAAGCATCCAATGTGCCAATCACTATATGTCTACAACAAATCAAGGTTCCTAACTAGATTCATGTCGGTAAGGAAGAACCATATGACATCTAGAAAGGATCCAAGCATTTGATGTGCCAAGGATTGTCGACAATGGATCAAGACCTCCACTTTACGAGCGGTGTCAAGATTGATTAAGAAAATAAATATAAATCATATAAAATAAACGACACAAGATTACGATTATTAAGCACATACCAAGGGTTAGAGAATCCTTATTCTCATATCAAGGGTTTCACCCTTTCACCTTAGCAAGAGAGAAATTAGAAAGACATTATAAGAGAAAGAAAACTAATTACAAGAAAAAGGAAATTCATTAATAACACACAAGAGAGAATAACAAGAGATACACAATACAAGATCCCAGCTAAGGCCAAGATGCCCTAATGGGTCACAAGGCACCTCTATTTATAGATACATTCAAGGGCAAACTTGTCAAATTACAAAGGAATAATTGTCAAATATTAGATGCACCAACTTTGACAATTGGGGTAATTAGGTGAACTGACTTTGACCACCAATTTTGACCTTGAATTATTGTGAATTTTAATCACATATCTTCATGAAAGTCGTAGATATTTCTCTCAGATTTCTAGAACATCTTGATTCATACAATTTGGATACGTATTCTGAGAGATATGGTCAAAATACTGAGGCATGATCAGGCTGGGCCGAATCTGTAGATGGGTTCACTTCAAACCAATTTTTGGTCCACTAAGAGCCCGAATTTGATGATTCTTCTGAAATACAATCTTGTAGATAATTCAATCAGATTTACAAAACATTAATATTTGCACCATTCTGATCTATAAATAGAGAGTTATGCCCATTTTACCAAACCTATAACAAAACCAAAATTACGAGGAAGTTAATTCCGAAGATGCAAAGACTACAAATATGCTTAAGTTGAGAAATTTAATGACCCTATTAATGCAATATGATGAACTAAGCTCTTATTAAACATACATATTTAAGTGTTCATTACACCCCCCAACTAGCTTATTGCTAGTCCCTTAGCAATTAAAGCGTTATTATTTAGAAGTGATTTATAGAATTTTACATCCAAGGTGGTCATTATTGCACTTTCCTTGATTTTATCCAAATAAACAAACTCTCAACCGATTTTTTTTTTTTATGACTCATGTTCCCTTCAGTTAAGATATCAATAAACCTTCTTTTTGTACTCAGTCGACACACGAGTATGGGGCTTATTAGAAAGAAGCCATATCGGTTCTAATATTTGTTAAGGCTAATAACTGTAGGTAGGGGGCATTCATTTATTTTATATATATGTTTTTTTTTGTTTGAAAGAATGCATCTTTAACCCATGTATCGAGCCTTAGGCTAATGACTCCCAGACCAGTTGGCCTTAGGGCATTAGGTGTTAAGACACCCCTTCGAGCTTAATGACTCGGGTTGCCGATGCTTTATTTTTGCTTAGAAACTTGTGGATAGTGCAATGTTCAATCCCATTAAGCTTTCTCCTTAATCCATGTAGCGAGCTTTGGGCCAATAGCTCCCAAACCAGTTGGTCTTAGGGTATTAGGTGTTGAGGCACTCCTCGGGCTTAATTGCTCGAATTAAGGAGGCTACGAGACCAAACTTATCCACAATTGCTCTATTTTTTTTTTTTTTAACTTTCCCCTTCCTTTTGTTGTTATCCTAAACAAAATTAAAGAACTCAAATATTGCAACATTTCATTTCGCCACCCACAATCGTGCATCAAGGTATGTGTGTGTGTGAAAAAAGGTTCATGAATACTTGCTTAACGAGTACATAAGCACACAGTTTATTAAATGATAATGTTGTGAGAGTTCATAGATTTGAATAATTCAAAGTGAAATGAATAAGACCTCCTTGTTATAAAATTCAAAAATCAAGACTAAATAAAATCAAGTTAGCTAACATGAGTTCACAAGATCAAAATAAAATGACAAATTGGTTAGAATGGGTTTCAAGAGTTCAAACTAGCCCTCCCTACTCTGCCATTCCTGACCCAAAAATCGTCTCAAGAGGATTTGAACTTCTTATGCCGCACTCTGAATCTAATTACTAACTCGTTTTTTTTTTTCAAGAAAAAGAAAATTCAAAACATACTTATGTCTACTATCCTTCCCCCTCAACCAAATGAAACATTATCCTCAATGTTTAAATGTAGAGAGATAAAGTATAGGAGACATTACCTGAAGCTTCTATTATTCAAGAGAGATGACCTGAAAGACTTTAAAATGCAAAAAAATAAAAGACAAGAAAAAAAAATTACAAACGGAGATTCAGATCCAATTTGCACTTCTTGTTTTGCCCTCCTGACCAATTAATTTGAGTACTAGCTGGGTCAGGTTCATACTCAACTGCTTGTAATTTGTCGAGTAACTCACAAGCAGAATTGGCAGAAACAAGGATCTGTCTCGCCGAATGAGGGATAAAATTTTGTTCTACAGCTGCATCAACAAAACTTATTAAAGGATCAAAGAAATTGTTAACATTCAACAAACCTATAGGTTTTTGATGGAGATTCAGTTGGGCCCAAGAGGCAATTTGAAAATTTTCTTCGAGGGTACCAAAGCCACCTAGTAAAGCAATAAAAGCATCTGAATTGATGAGCATATGTGCCATGCGTTCATGCATAAAGGAGACTTGTAACTCATGCCCAAACGTTTTTTCAACAATGCTTTCTATAGCCAAAGCTTTAGGAATAACTCCTAAAACTTGACTACCTCCTACACGTGTAGCTCTTGACACATAACCCATTAACCCGAGGCTACCTTCACCATAAACCACATGAATATTTCTTTCAGCCAGTAGTCTACCAAGATAATTTGCTGCCTTGACAAACTCTTCACTTTTACCCGGTCGAGATCCACAGAATACACATATCTTTTGGATTCGACGTTTTGAAGTTCCCTCCATGTTTATGCAACTCTCTAACCATGTGTGAAGAAGAGAACAAGAGATGTGATATTTATGGAGTGCAAAAAGGTATGCTAATGATTACATCTATATAGGTAGCTCGGTTGTTTGTTGAAAAAGGTGACAATAATGCATAAAAACTCAAAAAAAAATTGATGAAATGAGACACCATAAGTCAAACAAAAGATACAAATTAAAAAATGACAGCTATGGGGCATTAAAATTCAAAAATGATGGCACGCATGCATATGTACAGGTAGTTGTGACTGTGGCTCACATCTTCCTCTGGTTTTACGTCTAGAAACGGCTTAAACACCTTCTATGAGTTGGGGATATGCTTCCCATCCAGTTGTCTTATAAACTGGCAAACCGGGTCGTTTTGAGTCAGATTCCCAAGACTATAGCGTTCCTGCTCATCTCAGAATTGTGTCCATAAGTTACAAATTTCACGCTGCACAAGTCCACAAGAATGCGTCTCAAGAGTCGTTCGGATATCATCCAAAGACTCCTTACTCAGTCCATTCTTGATGAACTGTAGTTTATCCTCTCGATTGTTAGACAAAATCCCAAGGAGCTGCAATGCTGGTTACAAGTCCATCTTGCACATTTGGGACAAACTTGCAACCTTTTCGCTCTTCGCTTTTTGGCGTAAGAGCTTTTTCCCATACCTGGCATGTGAGAAACAAGATTATCTGAAATTCACAAGAAAATCAGACCCTGGCTTCAATTAACCATCTTACTTTAACAGGCATACCCTTACGCATCAACATCCTTAGTCTTTCTACGCGAGCTTTGTAAATTTTAAGCAAATCATTTTGAGGAAGAGAGGGAAAATGTTTGTGTAATTTTGAGAGAATGGTATTCATGTGAAGAAAATGAGAGAGAAGAAAAGAAAATGGATGCAAGGTGAGCAACAGTTTTTAGGGAACTGAAAAACCGACTTTAAAAGCCACGGAGTACTGTGTCCGCCACTTGACCGGGAAAAATCAATCCTTAAAAAGGATCGATTAAAGCAATGGACTCTTCATTTTGGTCAAAATTTTCAAAGAATGGTTTTAACCGTTGACCATTAACTTTAAACACATTACCATTCTTTGGGTTCTCAATTTCAACTGCTCCGTGAGGGAAAAGATTTTTAACAATGAAAGGCCCAGTCCAACGTGATCGAAGTTTACCAGGAAATAAGTGCAATCTTGAATCATACAAAATAACTTTTTGTGAAGGTTCAAAAGATTTTCTAACAATAAATTTGTCATGAAAAACCTTCATTTTTTCTTTGTAGATTTTAGAATTTTCATAAACCTCATTCCTGATTTCTTCAAGTTCACTCAGTTGGAGTTTACGTAACTTGCAAGCATCATTCAAGTTTGTGTTAAATGTTTTAATGGCCCAATAAGCTTTATGCTCAATTTCCACAGGCAAGTGACAAGGTTTTCCATAAACTAATCTGTAAGGAGACATTCCTGATGATATTTTGAAAGCAGTTCGGTAAGCCCAAAGTACATCAATAAGTCTTAAGGACCAATCTTTGCGATTTGGGTTAACCATTTTTTCTAAAATCTGTTTTATCTCCCTATTAGCAAGTTCAACTTGTCCACTTGTTTGTGGGTGATAAGGTGTAGAAATTTTATGGGTTATTCCATATTTCTTCATTAAAGTTTCAAATGGTTTGTTACAAAAATGTGTATCCCCATCACTAATAATGGCTCGAGGAATTCCATATCTACTCAAGATATTCTCTTTCAAGAATTTGACAACTGTTTTGTGATCATTATTTCGACATGGAATTGCCTCGACCCATTTTGAAACATAGCCTACTGCAACAAGGATGTACACAAAACCAAATGACGGTGAAAAATGTCCCATAAAATCAATACCCCAACAGTCAAAGATTTCAACGATAAGAATGGGATCCAACGGCATCATGTTTCTTTTTGAAATAGATCCCAATTTTTTACAATTTTCACACGTTTTGCAAAATGCATGTGCATCTTTAAATAAGGTGGGCCAATAAAATCCACATTGTAAGATCTTAGCAGCTGTTTTTCTAGATGAAAAATGTCCGCCACATGCTCCAGAATGACAAAAGTTAATGACACTACTTACCTCATTGTCGGTATGCATCTTTTTATTATTTGATCCGGACAATATTTGAAAAGATACGGATCATCCCAGTAAAAATTTTTCACCTCGGTTAAAAATTTTCTTTTGTCTTGACCATTCCAATGAGGTGGCATTTTCCCTGTCGCAAGAAAATTTACAATGTTTGCAAACCAAGGTACAGTAGCAGCGGAAAATAAAAATTCATCAGGAAAAGAATCATTGATAGGTGAAGTTTCAATTAATGTCTCTGTCGTTAGTCTTGAAAGATGATCAGCAACGACATTTTTGGCTCCTTTCTTATCCTTTATTGTGATGTTGAATCTTGGAGCAATAAGATCCACCGTATCAATCTAGGTTTTGCATCCTATTTAGACATTAAATATCTCACAGCTGCATGGTCAGTGTAAACAATTGTAGGAGAACCAATTAAATAAGAACGAAATTTGTCCAATGCAAATACTACTGCAAGTAGTTCTTTTTCAGTTGTTGTGTAATTCATTTACGCATCTTTTAAAGTCCTACTTGCATAGTATATGACATAAGGGTTACCTTCTTTTCTTTGTCCTAAGACAGCACCAACGGCATAGTCACTTCCATCACACATCAATTCAAAAGGCAAGGACCAATCAGGAGATTGCATAATTGGAGCAGTTGTTAAAAGTCCAATTAATTTATGAAAGACATTTTGACATTCTTGAGTCCATTCAAAAGAAGTGTCTTTTATTAAGAGGTTACAAAGAGGTTTAGATATAGCACTAAAATTTCTTATGAACCTCCTATAAAATCCAGCATATCCTAAGAATGAACGAACCTCTTTGACTGTTTTTGGTGGAGACAAATGGGAAATTAATTCCACTTTTGCTTTGTCCACTTCAATTCCCTTAGAAGACACCACATGGCCTAAGACAATTCCCGAAGTGACCATATAATGGCATTTTTCCCAATTCAAAATAAGACCTTTGTCTACACACCTTTTTAGGATTTTTTCTAAGTTTTCAAGACAATTGTCAAAAGAGTTTCCAAAGACAGTTAAATCATCCATAAAAACTTCTAACAATGCTCAACCATATCACTGAAAATGCTTAACATGCATCTTTGAAAAGTGGCTGGGGCATTACAAAGTCCAAAAGGCATTCTCCTAAATGCAAAAGTGTCGAAGGGGCACGTGAATGTGGTCTTTTTTTGGTCTTCGAGTGCAATGGGAATTTGATAATAGCCTGAGTATCCATCAAGAAAGCAGTAGTAGGGGTGTCCTGCTACTCTTTCAAGATTTTGGTCAAGGAAAGGTAAAGAAAAATGGTCTTTTCTAGTGACAACATTTAATTTTCTATAATCAATGTACATCCTCCAACTAGATGAGACACGAGTTGGCAATGATTCACCCTTTTCATTTTTAACTACTGTAATGCCAAATTTCTTAGGTACTACTTGTGTAGGGCTTACCCACTTGCTATCAGAAATAGGGTAGATAATTCCCACATCAACTAGTTTAAGAACTTCAGCCCTAATAACCTATTTCATTTGTGGATTTAATCTTCTTTGAGGTTGTTGGGATGTTTTGGCATTTTCCTCTAAATGTATTTTATGTGTGCAAATTAAAGGGTTAATGCCTTTTATATCTTTTAAAGTCCACCCGATTGTATTTTTATGCCTTTTAAACACTTCTATCAACTTACCTTGTTGCTTGCATGTGAGGGATGAGGAAATGACCACTGGATATGTCTGATTCTCTCAAAGATATGCATATTTCAGTCCTTCAGGTAAGGGCTTCAATTCTAACTTGGGAGCTTCATCTTCCTTGCTTTCATTCATTTGCCCTAATTCTTCAAATCTTGATTTTGAGCCTTTTTCCATCACCTATGCACAATCCAATAAAGAACATATATCAGAAAGATCAGACTCTAGTTCCATGCTTGATTATAATGAATTCACTAGACAAGTTTCCAAAGGGTTAGAAGAAGTCCCTTTTTGGATGTGATCTTCCATAATAGATTCAATTACATTGGCCTCGTCAATTTCATCTTCTTCTTCATTTGGTTGTTTGCACATATTAAAAACATTAAATTCCAATGTCATGTTCCCAAATGATAGCTTCATGACTCCATTCCTGCAATTAATCAAAGCATTAGAGGTAGCTAGAAATGGACGCCCTAAAATAACAGAAATTGAATTGCTTACTTCCACTGGTTGTGTGTCCAAGACAATAAAATCCACTGGGTAAATGAATTTATCGACTTGAACTATCACATCTTCTACTATTCCTCTTGGTACTTTAATTGATCTATCAGCAAGCAAAAGAGTGACAGAAGTTGGTTTTAACTCTCCTAGATTGAGTTTTTGAAAAACCGAGTATGGAAGCAAATTCACACTAGCACCAAGATCAAGTAAAGCTTGTTCAATTTTATGGTTTCCAATAACACATGAAATTGTAGGACAACCTGGATCCTTATATTTCATTGTATTATTGTTTTGAAGAATAGCACTTACTTGCTCGGCTAGAAAGGCCTTCTTTTTCACATTCAGTTTTCTTTTCACAGTGCACAAGTCTTTCAAAAATTTTGCATAAGAAGATAAGAAGGTACCTATTTGATCACATCAAGCAAGGAAATGTTGACCTTTACCTGTTTGAAAATTTTAAAGATTTCAGAATTGTGAGTTGGCTTCTTTTGTGTGGCTAATGCTTGAGGAAATGGAGGCACAGGTGAGGATATGGTTTCTGCTTCGCTAGGTGTTGGTTTGGCCACCTCTTCCTGTCCTTTAGAGATCGATTCTTCTTCTTTCTCACAAGGGTCAGGAATGTGTTTTTCAACAATCTTGCCATTGTGAAGGGCCATGACTGACTTGGCTTGGTCAAAATAATGGTTACTTGAACTCCCTGCATTTGAGTTAGATTGATCTTTGGGGTTTTGCAATGTTTGAGAAGGAAATTTTCCCTTCTCTTGGATGCTAACTGTAGATGCAAATTTTGCAAGAGTTTCTAACAAATTTGCTAATGTTTGAGCAGTTTGACTATTGAAAGTCTCTTGCTTTGTAATGATGAATGCAATGTCTCTTCAAGGTCATTCCTAAGAGGAGAAGCATATGCATGATCATGAGAATTTTGAAAATTTTGTCGTGTTTGAAAAGGGACTTGTGAAGATTGTGCATGATTATCATTTTTCCAACAAAGATTTGGATGATTTCTCCAACCAGGATTGTAGGTTTGTGAGTATGGATTGTGATTTGGCCTTTTGAAAGTGTTCAAGGCATTGGCTTGCTCATGGAGACATTCCCTAAAGGCAGGCAAAGTTGGGCAATCATCAGTAGAATGGTCATTGTCATCACAAATGTTACAGACATTTTCTTGAATAGACTTCAATTGACCACTCTTTTTCATCTCTAAAGCCTCGACTTTTCTAGTTAGGGATGCAAATTTGGCTTGAAGGTCATGGTCTTCCCTAAGGTTGTAAATGCCTCTATTGGATGTCGAGGTTGGGGCCTTGCCTGGTACCTCATAGGTGCCAGCAGTGTCCCAATTTTGTGCCTTTTCTGCCAAGGAATCTAGGAAGTCAAGTGCTTCCTCAGGGTCTTTTTCTTTAAATTCTCCATTACACATTAATTCCACTAGTTGCCTATCTTGAGGTGGTAACCCTTCATAGAAATGTGCAACTATTCTCCAAGTTTCAAACCCATGGTGAGGACAGGTATTAAGTAGTTCTTTATACCTATCCCACCATTGGTAAAGGGTTTCCCCTTGTTTTTGAGAGAAATCAGAAATTTGTCTTTTAAGAGAATTTGTTCTATGGGTAGGAAAAAATTTTTTAAAAAATTGTTGTTTCATCTCATCCCATGAATTGATGGAATTCGACCTCAAATTTTGTAGCCATGTTCTAGCTTTATCTTTTAAAGAAAAAGGATTCATAACTAGAATCCCTAGTGAGTACCACCATACCTAGGATACCTTTTACCTACACAACCACATCCAAACCCAAAATACAAGAAAGCTATAGAATTATAACCAGACTTCCCAAAATACATAGAATTCTACCCAAAACCTTTAGAGAGTGCAGAACCATATTCAAAATTCCCCATGGCGTATCTAAATTATAACAAAATCCCTTATGAGCATGAAACCCTCATAAAGTGCCAGTCAAATTTTTAGAGAGTACGGGACTGCACCAAAATCCTTTTCAACATGGAATCATATGAAGGTGTCTTTAGAAGTATGGAATCACACTAGAGGCCTTTAGGGGGAGTGAAATTGCACCAAAATCCCTTTGGGTGTTGAATTGCATGTGAAATTGTCTTTAGAGAGTGTGGAATCACATCGAAGACTTCTAGAGACTGTGAAACAGCACCAAAATCCTTTTTGACATGGAATCACGTGAAGGTGTCTTCAGAGAGTGTAGAATCACACCAACGGATTTTAGAGATTGTGGAACAGTATCAAAATCCCTTTCAACATGGAATCATGTGAAAGTTCTTCAGAGAGTGTGGAAGTGTGGAATCACACCAGAGGCTCTTAGAGAGTGCAAAGCAACACCAAAATCCTAACACATGGAATCACGCAGAGGAGTACTCAAAGAGTGTGGAATCACATCAGACGCTTTTAGGGAGTGCAGAACAGCAATAAAATCCTTTTTTACATGGAATCGCATGGAGTAGTCTTCAGAGAGTATGCAGCACTGGAGGCTTTTAAAGAGTGCAAAACTGCATCAAAATACTTTTCGACATGGAATCACGTGGAGGTGTCTTCAAAGATGTGTAATCACACCAGAGAGTTTTAAAGTGTAAAACTGCACAAAAAATCCTTTTTAGTGTGGAATCATGCAGAGATGCCTTCAGAGAGCGTGGAATCACACCAAAGACTTTCAGAGAGTGCAAAACCACACCAAAAATCCTTTTCAATGTGGAATCGCATAGAAATATGTTCAAAGAGTGTGGAATCATATCGAAAATTTTTAGAGAGCATGGAACTGCACCAAAGAATTCTAGAGAGTGCGGAACAACATCAAAACCCTCAAGCGTTAAATCATGCCAAGACTTCCAATGAAGTTTGGAATTTAAACTAGCTTAGAGAGTGTAAAGTACCACCACAAATAGGTGTAGGGTCACTGAAAAAAACCATCAAAATCCTAGTGGAACTAATATGATAGACTTGGAGCAGGTAAGTTCACGATACAATACACTTTGTTTGATGTTTGTGTTCCGCAAAACCCTCTAAAGTAGAGGGCAACTCATAAGCACTAGGATTTTGCTTCCAATTTTTTTGCCCCAATGATAATAACTAGAGATATTAAAATCAAAGGATTACTATCAGCTGCAGGAATGACACCAAAAAGGGCAGAAAAGCCAAGTAGGCTTGGGATCAATATAGTGCCAATGTGTGAAACAGTCAAGGAACCTAGGAATAGGGTTGGTGTCTGTAGGCTAGGGGCAGTGTCTCTAGCACTATACGTGCATGGCTCTAGCAAGAGGAGTGCCACCTATAACATTACAGGTATACACCTTTAGGTATGTGCTTCAAACGAGTTTGTAAGCCTTAGTGCCACATGTAACATTATAGGCATGCACATTTAGGAAAAAGTCCCGCTTGTAATGTTACAGGTACGTGCCCTCCAGGTTATGCCTTTAGCAGATCTGAAAACCCTAGTGTTGCCTCTAGGTTATAGGCACGCGCTTATAGTCCACAGTCCTACAATAGGAAATGAGCGCATTTATGGCCCCTAAGGGTCCTATATAAAGGTAGAGAGCCCTAACTTTGAAAACAAGACAAGCAGCCTTAGGAAATACTTGGAGAATTTAGTCTTTTGGTGGTTCCTATAGTCAAGATTCTTTCTCTGATAGTGATCAGAGTCAAGTAAGGTTCTGAGAGCCTTTTATAGTATTTAAATATTGTTTATTTTTACTTAATTGCTATGATTAGCTTAGGTATAATTAGGAGATAATTATGCCATGTTTACTTTAGAATTAGTTTAGTTGATGATATCATGTTTAGTTTACGATTAGTTTAGTCAATTATGTCGTGCTTAACATTAGCCATAGTTAATTAGTAGTCAGATTACGCATGCTTAATAATTAATCATCTGAATAGTTAATTGATAACTATGCCATGATGAAGGGAAAGTTAGGAAGCATGTGATGATTACAAACCAATTATGGGATTTCCCATTATACATGATGTCGGCTTAGTTAATGATTAATATTATGTTTAATTCACTTTCTATTTAAATTGTGCTTATCAATACCATTATTTGATGATAAAGGGATAAAACTCCTCTATTTTTGTAATAATTTACTTTCTATCGTAATTTTCCATAAAATTGTTGTAATTCTCTATCCCTTCCCCCATGTTTCATAGAAATGTAATCAATTCTCCTTTCCTTTCTATGTATATATATAAACTATCAACAACTCACATATAATAAAAAGATAAAAGCCGTTGTGTGCATAATAAAACTTAGGATCTAGAGAGGATAACATTAATGACATTAGAATCTAGAACACAATACACCTATAATGGAGTTCATATTAATGTCTAGGCAGGTGTAACATGGACCTAACTTCCCAAACCCGTCTCTAAAGGAGTGATGGGCAATTAGGTCCAAAGCTAGGGATCGACTGTCCTCATCCAAATTTTGATACGTTTATTTACCTAGGTGGTGATTCCAACACATTCTCTGTGCCTTGTCCCTATGACCTGGTCCGTACAGTCCTCCGGGTGAATGTTTTATTAGGAATTGAAAATAAAACACAATATAAAATTAGAAAAAAATAGTCTCGTTGTGGCTATATTAATGAAAACTGTGAATGTTAAATATACAAACTTTTACAAGTATTCATTCACTAGCTATCCAAATTAATCATATCTAGTATAGTAATGTCATGCAACAAGTCCTTAAAAGCCATGATATTATTCGTGTAAGGACTCACCCCACTGTGGATGGAAGGCAGGGCTTCCATCCCACTCCAAGTGCTTACCAATTGTGAGTCCATCCACCATTTATCCTTAATACATCCAATCAAATTAGCACTTCCAATTTCCAAAAAATGACATCAAAGCTCGAATGGAATTCTATTTTGAAGAATGGGTCCTTCACCAAGTAATGTGAGTCCCCCTATCACTTATTAACTCCCATATTCACACTAAATCATATCGAGAGATAATCAATCATCCAATACCATATTCTAACAAATATTCCAGTATATTAATTACATCATAGAAAACTAAATTAACTGCTCTTAACAAAACAAAAGATAATAATAAAACACGTAAAAATGAAATTATAACATCCTAACTTATAAATCACAAAACAGAAAATGATAGAGGGAGAATTTAAACAAAGCAGCCCCTAGTTTATTCAAAATAATATCTAAACATGCTTTTATTTAACCAACATCATAAAATTAACCAAAATTAATAAAACAAGATATGAGAAAGAGGAACTGAAGCATTGCAACCTTATATTTGCATACAAAACACTAATTTAATGATGAAATTTGTATTAAATAAGCATGCAAGATTATACTTCACTTAACATGTCATTTTTTTACTACTACCATAACTAAAATAATTTCTACCATTCATTGTACTTTCATATTAAAAGATGAACAAGGAGAATCATATCATAAGCATAACATAATAGCTTTAACGTATCAACTTCATTAATATCCAACATAAAATCACCTCGTAAAAAACTTACTGACTATATGCATGCAATTCAAATCAACACAAAGTCAACATTCAATGTGTGAGAGTTGACTGCCTATAGAAAAATCAAGTCAAAATTAACACCACAAAACATAAAAACTAATACTACAAAAAGGTAGAATAGAGAATCAAGCATAAATATCAATATAAATCAAGCAGAACAAAGACAAGGGAAGCAATGAATGTCATTACCCTCAGCGTTACCAAAATTGTCGAAATGGAACTCTAATCATTAAAGAGCTTTCACAAATTGTCACTATAAACTCTCCAAGGAAGGATTTATGTATGTTTAAGTGTGTTTTAAAAGTGTTTGCAGGTTGTTTTTACAAGACAATGTGGAAGAGAATCATGTAGAATGTCCTCTAACTCAATCAAAAGTCATTTCAAAATGAAATTCGAGAAGAATTGCTGTCTAGGCTACAAATGGGCTTGTGTTCGTGCATACATAGCTACACACGTTAATGAGTAGTTACAAACATGCAAGTGTAGCTTCACATGTGTGTGTGTAGTCACTCACATGCATGTATAGCGAAGCAATGTGCTTGTAACTAGTTCAAAACCATCAATCTCATGTGTGCATGCTTTAGTCAGGGTTTTCTTCATTACTTTTAAGTGTACTTGCCGTCTAAAATTCTACTTTGATTGTTATTTTTTGGTTGTCATCACTGGACTTTCAAATCATAAACAAAAATTCCGATGCTTATACTAGCCTTCTGCACATGAGTCACGATATTTTAACCGATTGGATACTATAGGAGGCATAGGTCAACCAAGAAGCATAAACACCTACATAACAATAAATAAAACATATTTAAATTAATTAAAATAAAATCGTTATTTTATATTATGTATACAACACTAAAATGTAGTAGAAATTTGGGAAGCATAACTATTATATTTGTAAAATACGTAGTAATAATAAATATATATCTTTACAAAATGGCATCCATTTATAAAGCTATTGTAACAATCTTCTGAGAGGCTTATGGTAATTGAGTAGATCTAAGTGAGAGAGATGTAAGACATTGTTACTTCGGTATAAGTAATAATACAATATTATATTTGGAAGCAATGAGATGGCTAGTATTTGGCATAGTCATCCAATGGTCATATCCTGGATTTTTTAAAAAAATAAGAGTGAACGTAGTACCTCGTTAAATTAGTCAACATCACCAAATATTCTGATAGATCGGTCAATACGATGTTAAGACTCATCAAGCAAGTCCTTTCTTACTTGTAACCAATTTTCTTCACCTATCCCAATCAAATTAGCTGCATCTCTAAATCCACAATTGCCATCAGTAGCAATATCCTTAATATCACATTAAAATGTCTCAACCTAACTAGAAATGAATAGATATAAGAGGCATGCTCAAATGATTGTGACTTATTCTTTTTTTTTTTATGTTGTTCATTAGATTGAGTAGAAGGAATGCTTGAAAGCATGGTTTGAAAAATGATTGACATCTATAGATAACATATACTCAAATTTGGATGCATCTCAACGAGTAGATGTGTCTAACTTGAAAGATGGTCTACCACATGTCTTAGCCTTAACTTCTAATTAAGTAAGAGAAGTTGTTGTCGGACTTGCTACCTCCTTCAATTTTTTTAGCAACTATAACCTTCCTAAGTCATTAGTTTCATGGAAATATTGCACAATCATTTATATCTCAACATTGCAACTCAATGATGTTAGTTTATCTTCTGTGTTGAGCACAAGATCTAATTTTTTTTCCAATGAGGATGTAACAAGGATAAATGAATAGGTCGACATTCATGCTTGGATTTTGTAATCTTATGAGCACATGGAAGTCTGTGTATTTATCAAGCCACGCATGCCTAATGTAGTCAAGTGCCTAGGGATACTTACAAGACATATTCTTCATATCACTTAAATGTCACATACACTTTTGATGAGATGCAAATAATACCAACCTATTCCACCTTCAATTGAAATCACCCCACTTCTCTTTAGTCTCGAATAGTTTTTTGCAATTAGCCAACACATTTTGTAAAATTTGTTATTTATAAATAAGATTTGTGGCATAAAGAAACAGTTTTGACTAGCATTCCTTAAAGCCAACTCTCTATCAATCACTATTACATTCGGGGACATATTTTCTTCGATAATACTCTTCAATCTTCCAGTGCCCGAATATAGTTATCCTCCCTTTCCAAATCAATATATGCACAACCAACAGAAAATTTCATATTAGTTGATGTGACATGAATAAACTTAAACAATGGAAGACAATATCTATTTGTCTTTTATGTACAATCCATAACCAAGACATGAGGAAAAGCTTGAAAGAACTCAATTGTGAATGGATGTGCCCAGAAAAAGTCTAGCACAATCTGAATCCTCATCACTTTGATGCCATTTAACATAATTATATACAGCCAATTCACTCAAAAGTTGTTGCATTTGTGACTATCCAGCTAATTCTTTAGCCTTAGATTTGTATTTTGCATTGTAAATCCTTCTCATTATGGTCACATTAAGCATATCTTTGTTCTTAATGTTTGCAACATGTTTTAGCTTCAAATTTCTTTTTGACATATCCATCATACGTTGTTCTCATTGTCAATAAGCCTTCCTACAAACGAATGACCATCAAGATATTGTGCAAATAGATGATCATGCAACCCACATATCACTACAACATCCAATCAAAAGTGTAACTGACTGCCCTAAAAAATTGTAGCAAATAGTGATGATCCTTGTAATTTGAAAAGATTACCTCCTTACTACTAGAAAACCATAAAGGTTTAAATAATACCAACTAATCTCAAAGAGATTGCATTTAGAGAGAAACTTATGCACTAACCTATTGAAAGATTTAACATTTGATAAAGATCTTGTACAAATTGATATTGGTGAGAGCTAAATACTATTGTGATATAGCGATGTGCTAGAAAATCCCAAAAGGTTTAGTTATCTAAAAAAACAAAAAAAATACGAGATGGATAGATGGTATAGATTTATTTTGAATATAGTCAATGATTTGATGATTCTTATTATCACAATCCTCATGTTGTTAAAAAAGATTGCAATAAGCTCATATTTTATTAGATCGTTTCGAGATAGTCATTAGTCATATAACGCCCAATTTTCAACCATTTAAGAAGCTACACATAGCTTGAGCCCACAAATGCAATTGTGACCATGTAGAATCACACAAATAGGCTAGCGTATATTTAATTTCTCTATTAGATTATTAAAAAAATAAAACAAGGTTTCAGAAAATAAAATCATAAGCACTTACAAATCGAGAACAAAAGAATGTGGGAAAAAACATATGATAATTGGCGGTCTATGAACATATGTAAGATCAGGCAGTGCTAGTTAAAAGTGATAAAGGAAAGATTAAGAGAGACAGGGAGACACACATAAAAAGAGAGAGAGAGAGAGAGAGAGAGAGAGAGAGAGTTGAGCCTTAACATGTTGTTTGTGGTTGAGTTTGAGCACAACTTTAAAGGATTTTGGAAGCTTGGCTTAATTAGCAATTTTTTGCTTGAACGATACACAAGCAATGATGATTATATTGGGTGGCACATAATGCGTGAGCAGAGGCCAATAGAAATGTGTGAGTCGTCATATAATGATTAAAGAAACTATGATTATCATAGATCCGATACCATGTAACTAACAATATATTGTTTGTAGTAATAAAAAGTGATTTCAATATATAGCACAATACATTGTATAAGAAACATAATCATGTATACAAGGAAGCTAGATAATTAACAGTAATGATGGCTGATTTGCTTGGTGGACTTATTGATTTGTGTGGCTTACTAGATGCTTGGCTGGCTTACTAGGTGCTTGGCTAGATGATAGGATATTTTATATGGTAACAACTAAATTAACCTTCTACAATATAAATTGCAATTAAGAACAGTATTATAAATAATAATAATAATAACAATGACAATAAAAAAAATAATGATGATAATAATAATAATTATTATTACCATTATTTTACTAAAATGGGTAATAAAAAGGATAGTTTTACTAAGACACAACATTTTGCATATCCTATGTATTCTTGTTCTCTACAAAAGTCAACATCATTTATTTTATCTTTATCATATTCATAAATGATGAATTTTCAGTACTTATATGTTTAAGTCATGGAAAAATAAATAAATATTTGAGATGAGATTAGTGTAATAAAAGATATATATATCTTTTTTCTTAGAATTAGTCATTTAAGTAACTTCTAGAGTAAGGTTTGACATTTGTATTGAATAATACTTGTAAAAAACTTTAGTGCATCTACATGTATGATTGTAGTTTGGACAAGTTAAAATTATTGATATCTCTTAGAGAAACCATTTGTAAAGAGTAAAAGATTTTTTTTTTAAATGTAAAAAAATACTCACAAAAGTTATCTTTCACAAATACATATTAGAGGAGTGCATTAATGCAAGTATGCACATTTAATTAATTATTTATTTATAAAAGAGATTAAATGTTACTGGAACTTGATTTGGATGATTAAAGAGATTGATTAATTTAAGAGAGATTGGTTGTACTGGAATTCAATTTAGAAAAAAACAACCAAAAATTGACAAAAATAAAGACAAAAGTGATTCATTACCTAAGATATTAAATTATACTGGAATTGCTTTAATATCGAATCATAAACTAGATTATCAATCTTTGCAAATTATGTTCAAAATGATATAAGGGTATATTTGATATTCAAATGTGCATGTAAAATCGATTTTAATTGTTAAAATTTTTGTAACAATTTTTTTAAGAAATAGAGTGCATAGCATATTCTGGAGGTTTATATAACCACATAGCTAATATATTATAAGTGTTATATTTTACTTGTAGAAAACTTATCTTAAAGATAGATTTTTGTGAGACAGAATATCTTTAATTTTATTTCTTTATTTTAAAATGAAAAAACATGAACTACCCTCCAAATATCTAAATTACCATACAACCATCTCTAATAAAAAAATAAAAATTCTTAGGCATTTTTGTTGTAAAACACTAGTTGTTCTTTTCAGAGGTTTATGGTAATGTTCATGGGTGAGTTTGGATGACTGGCCATTGTCCATCGATGATGGGATAAAGTTAGGCAACAACTTGAAGTTTTGTAAGCATTGAAATTTTAGTTATGGTTCAGAGGCTTGGTGATGATAAGCAAAGACAATAGCCAAAAGTCCTTCCTAGACTAACAAGGAAACCAAGAATCGAACACCAAGAATGGGGTAGAAAAATCCAAGTAGGCTCATGATCTATGTGGCATCGGTGGGAGAGGTTGAGACCTTAGGAACCATGTTCACCTGATGCACACATGGATCGACCTTCATGGTAAGGTCATGGTGGGGTTGGAAGGGGCTGGAAGCCCCCTATGGCCTAAGTAATGTGTGTTAGCACGGAAAACTAGAATTAGGTTTGCCACCTGTAAGCTAGGTTGGTACCTCTATAATTACAAGGTTGTGCCTCTAGGCAGAAGTGATGATTGTAACTTCTAGAAACCCTAGTGAGAACTGTAACATTTGGAAACCCTAGTGACGCCTCTAACCTTACAGGCATGTGCCTCTAAGCTATAGTCCCATACTGGGAAAAGAGCTCGTATCTTGGGAACCAGGAGCCTATGTAAGGGCACCTAGCTCCCAATTCAAGGCATCAATTTTTGGGTTAAAAAATAACTTAAAAACACATATTTTAAGGGATTTTGAATATTTTCAAAAACTTTCTTTAGTTTAAATGTAGTATTTTTCTCGGCATTCTTGGCATCCTCTAAAGAATTATGCGTCGTCGGTGCTAGTCCAAGATATGACTTCTGATTAAATTCGACATTTGGTAAGTCTTTCGAGGTCCTCCTATTTAGTTTAAGTATTATATTTAGTTTAGTTTTGCCATGTTTAAGTATAATTAGAAATGATTATGCCATGCTTGGTTTAGTATTAATTTAGTTAATTAGTACTTAATTAATTAATTGTCATGCTTATTTTAGGGTTAATAGTTTAATTAAGTATGTTTTATGTTTAATTAGTTGCTAATTATGCATGATTAGTAGATAATTAGTTATTAATTAATAGATAATTATGTAGTTAATTAGTTGATAATTATGCATGTTTTATATAACTGGTTAATGATTAATGATGCAATAATTAGTATAGAGATTGTATATTTAGATCAATATTTATTTTTAATCATGCCTATTATTATTTGATGACAAAAGACCAAGCTTCGAGCTCCTTTTAGTTTATATTTATTTAAATTACTTTATTGTAGTTATTACGAGAAAATGATGTAATTCTCAATCCCTTCCCCATGTTTGATGAAAATATAATAAATTCTCCTCCTTTTTATTAACGTATATAAACTATTGACACCGCATATGTAATAAAAAGATAAAAGCGTTGTGAATAGGAGGTCCTTTCTATGGGGGCCCGAGCCACAGGTTGGTCCATGCTGGGTGAGTTGATATGGGAGTTGCCACCTAGGTAATTAACCATGGAAAAAGTTTGGAGTAATGATAGTCTGATCTCTTACTTTTTGACCTAAATTGCCTTCACCCTTCAGAGAGGGGTTCAGGAACCTAGGTACAGATCTTTGATCTGTCGGGACAAAGGTTGGCCTCCACTAAGGTCTACCAAGGTTGTGGTTTTAGATTGTTAATTACTATTTGTCTTGATCCTAATTTGCTTTTAAATGCACACAATGAATTTTATCTTTTCTTACGTGTGAGGTGAGACAATCATAAGTAAGAAGTATAGAGAATTGAATACATTTTTAACCAAGCATGTGAGATAATAAGGTCATAATCATAACTACTTCCCTAATGCAATAAAGGAAGTCTAAGATGGCAAAAGCAATTAAAGTAAATTAAAATTAATACCCTCTTAATATTACTTTCGTCTTCACACAAATGCATTACAAACTACGAGGAGGGGTCTACCATTAGAATCCAAGTCGTTTGCCAATCAATGCGAATCCACTTTTTATCCAACCACACATATGGCCACACTTACATCTCAACACTCCAAACTGCCACTCCTATGTTTGTTTCCAACAGAATTCTTACTCACAAAGTGAGACTAACATCTGAACTTCAAATGGGTTCCCCATCGGGCAATGTAGGTCTACCTGCATCTGATATCATCAACTCATTCTACCAAACCTCCAATCACCCAAGTAAACTTCTCACCATCGCCATCAATGTGAGGTCGTTTACTATTCAACACTTCTAACATCACCAGAATCAACATGGAGCGATAATATGGAAGACCTGTCATCAACGCAAGGCCACTCTCCACTCACTTACCCTTATTTTCACCAAGCCTCATCAAGGACACAATAATCTCATTTAAACATTAACATAAACATTTATCATCAAAATAAAGTGCAAATCATAAGAAATGTAACTAATCATGCGAACATCGTCCTTCCTACTCCACTAATACGGATTACTAGCTCACTAGAAATATGGCCCTCTAAGCAACTGAAAGGAGCTTGAGAAAAGCTGTGCCAACATTGCAAGCGCTTAGAGTGGGATGGAATTCCCATTCATATTGGTAACTCCACTAGAGACCTAAAGAAGTTGATTTCAATTAGGAATACTGAGTTCTTTTGTTATTGGTTATTTATGTAACCTTAGTGCATCACTATACTTTCACACACTACACAACTGCCTTTTACTTGACCGGTGGCTTTGGTATGAGGATTCTTTACATTCCACTCAAGTCCTGAAGACTCATACCATTGATAATCATCACCTTGAGCACATACCATTAAGTTGGCATAAAAACGGGCTACCTTCCACTTTACGATACCTCTCGCGCAAAGAGACCCTGGGCCATTGAACACAAGACCAAAGCCCATGCTAGATGAACTTAGTTACTACCCCTAGGATTACCCAGAACCTTTGATTATTTGTATAAACCTGTGAAGTTACACGAATATTACAAGTCTCTATAGAAAGAGTGTGAACATTACTATAACCACCACGTAAATACCGTAAGATAATGACTATGTCTCCATGCCAATCAAGAATAGATAGTTGATATGGACACATTGCCATAATATTTAGGGTATTAATCTTGGTTACACTAGAGTTCACTTCATAACTATGAGACTTGTATACCTAGAAACCACAGTCAATTACAATTAGATTGTTGGTAATCAACTCCCATTATTGTATGGCATTCGTGTGTTAAACGACAATCGCATGTTATGGGATCATGATTGTGATTCCTAAACAATAGAACTACAATTAATTACGATTTCTTAAAATCATGTGGACTACTAAGGGTATGTCTTGAGACAATCTATGGGATCCTTATCCTTTATTGCTGAGGAATCAAAGCCAAAAATCCTAGGGAAGATGACTTTACATTGTGAGGGAGAAACAAGGTTGGAAGGCTAAACTGTGCAGTGACTGTGCTTCCATGCTATGAACAAGCATGCATTACATTCATGCATACATGCATCATGCTGAACCCTTATGTTTACAGTCATCATAGCTTGAGTTAGGTAGGAGGGCTATTTACACGGGGTGGAAAGACTAGAGGCATAGAAGGACATGGTTGAATCAAAAGAAGAAGAAATTACCAGGGAAATGGTCAAACAAGATCCACATTAGTTGAGGGCAGACATAGACACCATAAAATAACAGATGATGGAAATGATGAATCTAAACATTGCAGGCCAAATGGATAGGGTTCTAATAGAGATCTGCCTAACAGATCATGGGATGGCAACACTGGCAATGGAGAAGGCTAGACAAACCAATACACTGAGGGGGGCTTCCATGACAAGGAGGAGTAACTCAGGGCCGACGAGGAGGAGTACCTCAGGGCCAATAAGGCCAAGCAAATAGAAGCCATGAGAAAGGACTTGAAGAAGTTTCAGGTGATGATAAAGAAGAAGGGCTTAGAGAGAATACAAGACCTTGTAGTTGTACGGATTAAAGGGCTACCTTTGAAGTTTAAAATGCTAAATGTTGGTGAAGTTCACAGGAGATGGGAATCCGAAGTCACCTCTTACATTATGCTTTTGTTGATGGGCATGACGAGCTATGAATGAGGCTTTCATCCTGCTAGACCATTTGTGACCACAATATTGTGTCAAAGCCTCTTTTGAGACTTAAAAGAACATAAACAAGCCATGGCATGTTCTGAAATGGAGTTGCCACCCAATTTTCTATTAGAAAAATGGACGATGGTAATCAGATCCCTCACTTTATGACCTAAACCACTCTCATAGGTTCAGAGATGGGTTCAAGAAGTTAGGTATGAACCATTCGGCTTGCGAGGATGTAAATCCAGTCTCAATTATGGCAATAAAAAAAGCTAGAATTTGTCATGCCATCCGCTTATATTGTTCTTTTTATGCACCTATTGTTTATTTTATCTTCTTTAAGGCATATAAGGTGATTTCAATCAAAACAATTATATATTCATATAAAGAAAGAGATAAGGAGAATAAAATTATATATCCTTTCAAACACGGGGGAACAGAATAGGATTCCATCATTGTTGTTCAACAAATAAAGTAAATTTACTTCCAAACACTTCAAGATATCCATTCATAGCATATTCATGCAAATTAAATAATTAATCTAAGCAATCAATTCAAGATTTTATAAACAAAGAATGCCTCACCACTATATGTGAGTTGATTCAATGTTTATCAAGCCTCTTCAAGCATACATACATTCATATTTCTACATTCTAAGTGATGGTCCCTCGTATCAATGCAAGTCCACCATCACTCCATGGCATTATTCAGTCATAATTACTCAATTGTATCTCTAATCATGGCAATTATTCAGAACAAATCAATCCAAATCATATATGAAGACATGAACTAAAATCATGACACTTCTACCTAATTTTGATAATTCTATCACGGTAATTCTACCCTAGTAAGATATGACAATTCTAGCCTGGAGATTTCTTTATAACTTAATTCAACCTAGTTAAACTAAAACATGCTACTCTAGCCCATTTCAAGCAATCAAAGCAATTCCAGCCTAATTCTAACTTGCTATTTCTTAGCATCATTTAAAACCTTCGCAAGTTTTTTTAATCATGATTCTAATCATGTGTTCTTAACCTTGATTCTAAACATGTGTTCTTAAACATAATTCTAAGCATTGAACAAGAAATATAATCCCTATTCATGTATCTAAATAAGGAAAGGATCGATGACTTACATAGACAAGCATTTCCATCTTGCAAAACAAATCAAGGGTTAAAACAATTCATAATTACCTTAAACAAACTTCTAAGCATCAAAATAAAACCTAATCATGCTCATTTTAAGCATAAACAAACCTAAATGTGCTTAATTCTAAGTAATAAAAATAAACAAGCTCTCAAGACGTACCTTTTATAGGTTTAGAGTAATAAGAGTGCCTCAAAAAATATTTAAACTGGGAAAGACTCCTTGAAATTCTCATAAGTATGTCTTAGAGGGAGAGAGAAGATTTCTGGATGGCCATGAAACTGAGGAGAGGGGGTGTTTATATAGTTGAGGGTTGAGTTGAAAAAAGGAGAAAACAAAAAGGGAAGGTTTTGCAATAAATTTTCCAAAATTACAAGAGGAATGTCAAGTGGCTATAGGGGGACCATCGACAGTGGTGGGATAGCCGACCGATGGATCCCCCACAACGGGTCAATGGTGGCCCACCAAACCCCCTTGTTTTCAATTTTTTTTTCAATGCAGTCCTCTCTAACCTTCCTATGTTTGATCACAAGTAACTCTTTGAGTTCAACTTCGACTTATGATCTATAAATTTTCATGAAAACTAGACATCCATAGCTTTTCAAAGGCATATGATTCATCATTAGATTCCTTCTAGATTAATTTCTATGAATTTTCAAAGTCAAGTGCCAGTTTTTTCTCAACTCTCTTCTCTTTGCATCCAAGGTCATTTTGATCATTTCCATTGTTCAACGATCATTCGTGTCTTATCAACGAGCCTTAAAATTCCAATGTCTATAGCTTGGCCCCTACTATCGATAAGTTTGTCAGACACAAAGATCCCAAATTGCTCTTACTTCATCTTCTCTCTTCTTGCCTTGGTATCTTCACTCTCATTTGCATTTTGTCGAGCTTCTCATCATTTCCTCTCCACTTCAACTCCTGCAAAAACGATGTGCCCACTTAAGGGCTACTGTGCCCACTTTAGGGCTAATTCGCATCCTTCTAATCGAGGAAGTGCACTCTTCTAGTACGGACAAGTGCATCACTATAATGCAAGGAATGCATCTTTATGATGCATGGTATGCACTCTTCTAGTGCTGGAGGTGGATCCTTATAATGCTAAGATGAGACACTCTTAATTGCCCTTACTTCTTGGGGTTTAAAAACACTCTTTACTGCGCCTACTTCTTAGGGTTTGAAAACACTCTTTAGTATGCCTGCAATCTTAAGTGCATCTGCTTTTTAGGGTCTTTAAACACTCTACAGTACATCTCTTCTTAGGACTTGTGTATATTCTAAGGGCTTAAAACAATGTTAAGTACGCCTACTTCTTAGGGTTTTAAACTCTCTAGTGCACCTCTTCATAGGGCTTGTGCCTATTCTGAGGGCTTAAAACACTCTACATCTTAGGATTTTTAAACGCTCTTTAGTTTAAGGTTTGTGCCTATTCTAAAGGACTTAAATACTCATAAATGCACCTACTTCTTGGAGTTTCTTATCATGCACAAGGGAAAACATCTATTATGCAATGCATTATGTTCTTTAGACCCTTCATTCTTCATGCCTTTGTTCGAGCATTCTTTGATTTCTTTAGATTTCCCATTCATTGTTGATTCTTGGACTCACTGGGAATTCTTCATGAAAGATTAGGTCTTTACGTGCTCTTACAAGTTCCTGTAAAACATCAAACACATTTCATATCAATTCAAAATTTACCTCGTTAAATGTGTTCTTCAACAAACTACTTTCGAGTCTCTGAAGGAATTCTTCCATGTGATTTTGGTAAAAAATTCCATCAACTGATTTACTCAACTTTCTTTGTGAGTGCTAAACTATTGCCATGGCCAAGTGCTTGTCACCGGCGTGTTTGAAAGATTCTACAAACTTCACGTTAATATCTACTTTTTTCTTTTTCTCTCCATTTTCTTCTTTTTCTTTTCTTTTTCTCTCTTCTTTTTCTCTCTTCTTTTTCTTTTCGTTCTTTTCATTTCTTTTCTTCTTCTTTTCTTGTTCTTTCTTTCTTTTTCCTTTTTCTTCTCTTTCTTTTACCATTCTACCCCTTATTAAGGGGATTGCTAGTCAACTACGGGAGGACCATTGGGTGATGGTCAACCAATAACCATCTGACATTGGTTGGCCTATAAAAGACCCTTCGCCTTCCTCTCGGTTTATTCGAGCGCCAATTATTCATTTTTTTCATCTAAATTGCTTTTGATTTTCTCCTGCACGATTGTCTCCACTTTCTCTTTCTAATGGCAGGTCATCCAATTGACCTTGGATTGAAGGAGCCCAATCTAGTCTAGAAATCAACATTGAAAGGTCTTTCGAGAGATCAAGAGGTGCATGTCATTCATGAATTAGACTCTTACGTGAACAATCAGGTATGATATCTTCTCCATCCTTCACTTTCCATTTTCTAGGAATTCTCTAGGCATGTAGTCATATAAAGACTTCAAATTTCTTGTTTTAGGACTTCCATGAGAATAAGATGTATGGGTCATTTTCTAGAGCCCACAGTTGGTTCTTAAAGATTGGGAATGAGGCTACCAGGAATAGGATTGCCACTATCAGTTTCTATGAGTTCATCACTTCACTTTCATATGCTTCTAGTCATACTTATCGTCAAGCACTGGCTACATTTTGTGAAAGGTGGATGGACATGACACACACCTTTTATATTCCTATTGGTGAGATGACTATCACGCCATTTGACATCACCGGTTCGATTTGTCTTTCATGCAAAATAAAGGAAGTACCCATCAATTCTTACATTGTGAACTCGAAAGATCAGAGAAATTTGGTCCATCCACTTCCTGCTTATCATATAAAGATCAAGAATAATGTGATGATTCAGTACACGTCATTGTGGGCATATTGGAAGAGGAGATTGGATATAACTGTGGTTGAGGTGGAATAGTTTGCTCATAACTTCATCGTGTATCTACATGTTTTGATGCTCTTTGCCAATATGTTGAACACCACCTTCTTGTCTTTTTACACTCTAGGATCTTGATCGAGTGATAAACTTTGATTGGGGTTGTATTGCCCTTGGCCAATTATTCTATGGTTTGGACTGTGCATGTCGAGGTATAATTGCAATCACCGGCTTTGCTTCTTTGATTGAGATAACCTTCTTCTTTTACACCTTTATCTCTTCTATATGAAATGTATTTTTTATTATTGTTCTGTTTATAACAGATAGGGGCATATGAATTGGGCTTCCTGCCATCTCGGCTTCCTGCTTGTTAAGACTTCATTTTCTTGCAAATGAAGAGATAAGCTATGCCTCATGAGGACCTCGAGTACTCCAATGAGTTGGATTTCTTCCGTGATTGCATCCAGATGATGACCTAGAGCAAGGTAAAGACATTATAGCCAATTTTTATTTATTCCATTCTTCTCATACTCTTGCCATATCTCTATTGTGTATATTCATTTTTAGTGAAAGGGACCCATTGAGAGTTGATCGGGTGCTATGAAGGTCACCGCTCCATATATTAGCTACTGTATTCTTCTTTCATGCATCAATAGCATGATGTGCTATTTAGATGATATAGTTTCGGGCTAGTATAAGGGTTTAGAAAATTGCCATATTCCTCCTCCACTACCTGTTCTAATGATGGATTCAGTTGGTTTTACTATGGAACTAGAGGTGACAAACTATACTATTAGAATTTCCTTAAGGGACATTAAGTTTTCGAAAATGACGATTTCTTATGTTGAGTGGGCTCTAGTCACATTCCTACACACTAGGCCAGGCCAAAGTATTGATGTGATCCCTTAGCCTACTAATGGCATAGGTCATGGCTTTTCTAGCCATACTAATAGCTCTTTCACTTGTTGTGGGAAAAGATTGAGAGTTTTCTCCTCTGGTACAGGCACGTTTGCCTCTTTTGCTACTGCTACTAAGCAACCACATCCACCACTAGTTCCTTTAGCTGTTCAAGCTAGTCTTGTAATAGATGATCTCTAGGCTTCCCCCAATCATGTAGTCTATACATGAGATGCTACCGGATAGATCGTTGAGGATCCGTACATGCCTATTCCTTTTATTCATCATGATAACACTTTGGTATATCTTCTTATAATGTCTTCTTTAGATTTCCTACTACTTTTCAAAATTTTGTTAGTCATAACAAATGCATTGCAATGTAATACAGGCATTACGATCTTCCATGGAGTGCATTTTTCGAATGCAAGCTGCTTCTTATGGGTATGTCTTGCAGATGTCTCATTAGCATTAGGTAAAGCAACATTTTATGCTTCTTGTATGCATGATTTTTATCTTAATAGTTTTCTAACTATATGCTTGTTACCTGGATTAGATGAGTCATCAAGAGAATACGAGCTTGAACCGAGAGATCAAGGGCCTATGGTCTCAAGTTACTGCATTCTCTGTTGACAATGATGAGTGAGGACTATCACCATCAACTTTCTTTTTATGTCGATTTCTTTTCTAGTTGTCCATTTAGATTCCATGTGTGAACTTCCATGCTTAAAATTTCATGATGCGTGATCAAAGTAATCGATTGTATGAACAAGCTTCAAAGACTTAAGGAAAATTCTTGATTTTTCAATTTTGTACACTTCTTCTTAAATTATGAACACTTTGATCAATTTACATCCAAATTTATTCAATTTTTTATTTTTATGCATCATCATTTATTCAATTTTGAACAAATTACAAAATTTGGGACTCACACGCTTGAAATTTCTCATTAATATGCGAATCAGACTTCAAGTTTTTTGAGTTTTCTTGCATGCTTCTCAACACTTCTCCATGTTTTTCAACATGTCGGAGGCTACTCTCAAGGTTTGTCAACTTTTCTTGGAGCTTCTGAAAGATAATGATTGGAAATGACTCGAGTCCAATGGTCTCTACAATTTGAAATTTCTTTGACATGTTAAGCTCGATATACTTTTTCTTAAGGATTGCACGACCTTTTAGGATTCTTACAATCATGTTTTCCACTTCAATAGGCAAGAGCTTTATGCCTTGTGTGAGGATTTCTCCGTCATACTTGGTTGTTATTTGTCTAGCTCTAAGAGCATCATCTTGCCCACTATTGATGTCTGACCTTTTTGATTTCTACAGTTTTTTGCATTCTACCATGGGCATTCACACTAGAGGTGGTTGAGTGGTATTATCGTCTGTCATGCCTCTACTTGAGATGATTGACAGAACTTCATGCAATTGGCTATGCTTGCTTTAGTTTTGCTTTCTTCCATAATTTTTGTTGGTTTCACCAAAAGGACCTAGAGACCCATATCTTGTGACCATCATTCCTCAAATGAGGCATAGTTCCCTTGATTCTTACTAAGATATTGATCAAAATGGACTGCATCAAGATTGATCCGTGGTAGAGGTTCAATGATAGTCTTTTACTCCTCCAGGCTTTTTTTTTTCTTTCAACCCTAATTCTTGTCTAAGTCTCCCTTTCAAGTTTTCAACTTATGAGGTATGGCCTAACTTTTGCCTGAGCTACCCTTTCGGGTTTTTAACTTTGTGGGCTTTTGTTTATTCTCTTTTTTTTTTTTTTCAGTGTCTTAATTTTTGTGTAAGTCACCCTTTAAGGTTTTTGACTTAACGGACTTTTCTTTCATTTCTTTTTTCTTTGCCTAACTATTGTCTAAGCTGCCCTTTCGGATTCTCAACTTAGTGGGCTTTGCTTAATTTGTGCCTAAGCTGTCTTTTTAGGTTCTAAACTTAGCAACCTTTATGTTTTTCTTCTTTTTCAAATCTATTACGAAAGAGGTTATCTATTCTGATACCGTCTAGGAAGAATATTTCCCATTATAGCCCCCGGCTTCATATAAGGAGAAGACTTCTGAGGCGTGCTTCTTGGATTGACTCGCTTCAAGTCATTCTGGACACTTAGATCTACTAGCATTGTCCATTGTGGAGGTTGGAGCATGTGACTGTTGAGACTTACACCAAGTATGTGCCTTTGGCAAATTTCACTCACAGTTCATTCTATGATCTTGCTAGATTGCATCGATAGTATAGGCTCAAGCAAAGGATCATGGATTCACCGATCGCATTCAGGCTTGGGATATTGCTTGCTCACTATCTAGAGCATGTGAAGGATTCATGGCCTTCTCGAGCCATTGAGAGAATCGATTCCGTGATCTTTACTTCAAGACAGATGACAAGTGCAAGGGTTAGGTTACCCTTCAAGCTTACATTTCAGATCCTATTGTTTGAGGTAGAGAGTGCCATGAGTAATACATCAAACTTATTTGTATTCCAGTGAAGAGACAAAGGGGACATTGATAGTTTCATTGTTTAGCTTAGATGTTAGATGCTTTCCTTTTGTCATTATACAAAACAACAAGACATTTCAAAGGAATATTTATTTCCAAACAATTTCATTTCATTAATAAAAGTAGTATTATTCTTTAGATAATATGTGCATAATGATATAACTACTATCATTAATTAGCTATTTCTGTTTTTTTATTAATTATTTTATCTCTCACTCTTTCTTCTTTTTATCCTTACTTTCACGCATAGTATCTCTTCATCCTATCCATGTTGATAGGCTTAGTGAATTCATTCTCTTCCATATCTGACAAAATGATAGCTCTGTCAAACATGACCTTCATCACGATTTACGGTCTTTTCTAGTTGGGTTTTACTTCCCTCTTGGATCAAACACAACTGTTTTGACTTACTTAAGGACTAATTCTCCCTCTCTGAACCTTCTTGCCCTTATTCTTTTGTTAAAGGCTCGAGCAACCTGTTTCTGGTATAGCTATATATGATATATTGCCTTCATTATCTTCTCATCAACCAAGGTAAATAATTCACATCTGCTTCCAATCCACTCCCTTTTATGAATTTCAACTTCAATTAGAATTCTTGCTGATTTCATTTATATCTTAATTGGTAGGACTGCCTTTGAACCATAAACCAAAGAGAACGGCAACATGCCTATAGAGCTTCTAGGTGTAGTTCTATAAACCCATAGTACAAGCAGCAGTTTCTTTACCCAATCATTGTATGTCTACACTGCCTTGACCAACCTCTTATTGGAAGTGAACCCCTATGAATAGGGCTTTCATCTCGCCAAATCACTTGCGACCACAACACTATGTCAAAGCCTCTTTCAAGACTTAAGAGAACATAAACGAGCTATGGGCACGTCTGGAGAATAGAGTCACCACCCCATTTTCTATTGGGAAAATGGATGATGGCATTTTGATCATTCCCTTTAGGACCTAAACTACCGTTATACTTTCAGAGATGGATTCAGGAAGTTAGGTATGAGCCTTCAGCCTACTTAGATGTAAATCCTTCCTACATTAGGGTATACCAAATAAAAATAGCTTAAATTTGTTATACAATCCACTTAAGTTGTTCGTTTTATGCACATATTTTCCAATTTTATCTTCTTTAAGACATATGAGGTATATTCAACCAAGATAATTTTATATTCATACATAGAAGAAGGTGAGGAGAAAAGAATTACAATTTCCTTCAAACATAGGGGATACGGGATAGGATTACATTGCTCTTCAACAAATAAAGTAAATTCTACTTCTAAAAGCTTCAAAATATCGATTCATTCATGACATATTCATGTAATTCAAATATGAAATATAAACAATCAATTTCGGACTCGATAAATAGTGAATTCCTCGCCAGCATATGTGAGTCTATTCATTATTTATCATGCCTATTCATGGCTTCATTCACACGTATTCATGCATATTAAGTAATGATCCCTCACCATCACTTCATGGCACCATACAATTAATCATTCATATTTCCAATCATGGTAAATATCCATAACAAGATCAATTAAAATCATAAAGAAAGCCATAAACTAAGATCATGACGCTTTTACCTAGATTTGATAATTCTACTATGACATTCTAGCCTGTTCATAGCAATTCTAATAAATCATGGCAATTCTAGACTAGACATGGCATTTATAGGCTAATTCAATCAATCAAAGGAAAACAAGGCAATTGTAGCCTAATCATGGCAAATCATTACTATTGTAGCCCAATTCCAACATTCAAGACAATTATAGTCTAACGCTATTTCCTAGCATACTTTAAAGCATTCATAAGTTCTCCTAATCATGATTCTAATCATGTGCTCTTTAGCATATTTCTAATCGGGTGCTCATAAGCATGGCTCTACGACATTCACAAAGAAATAAGCTGTTAATCATGATTCTAGATAAATAAGGTATAGCGAACTTACCTTGACATGCTTTTCCATCTTGCAAAACAAATAAAGATTAAAACAATTCATAATAATCCTAAACATCAAAATAAATTCTAGATATGCTAAATCTAAAGAAAGAAAAATAAAGAAGACAGAAGAATAAGAGAGAACTGCTCTCAATACCCTTTTTGGGTTTAGAGAAATATAAACGTCCAATAAAATATTAAACTAGAAAAGGACTCCTTGAAAGTATCATAAGTGTGTCCCATAAGGAAAGGAGATTTTTGGATGATAGTAAAAGTGAATAAGAGCGACATTTATATAGTTGAAGGTTAGATTGAAAACAGGAAGTAAAAACCAAAAAAGAAAGGTTTGACTGAAAATTTTAAAAAAATACATGAGGGAGTGCCAACCAGCCGGTAGTAGGATAGTCGGTCGGTGGTGCCCCATCAAGACTTTAGTTTCTTCTTTTTTTCAATGTAGTCCTCTCTAACCTTCACTTAGTCGATTGAGTATAATTCATTGATTTTAACTTCGATTTACGCTATGTAAAAGTTTGTGAAAACTAGACATTCATAGCTTCGTAATTCTATATGACTCGTCATTAGATTCATTATGGAATAATTTTCTATGGTTTTTGAAATCTTGTGCCAGTTTTGAAAGCTTTTGATCGGTTTCTTCTTGACTCTCTTATCTTTGCTTATGAGGCTGCTTTGATCATCTACATCACTCATTACACCTTTGTGTTTCATCATTGAGCCTCAAAAATCTAGTGTCTATAGCTTGTCCCCAACTTTGGGGAAGTTTGTGGCACACAGAGATCGGCAAAGTACCCTTATTTTATCTTCTATCTTCTCATCTCGACATCCTTGGCATTTTATTAGACTTTTTATCATCTACTCTCCTTTTTTATCCTTGCAAAAAGAGGTGGCCCATTAAGGGCAAGTGTGCCCACTTAAGGGCTAGTG
The DNA here is from genome assembly GCA_013180625.2 of Boswellia sacra. Classification (NCBI taxonomy): domain Eukaryota; kingdom Viridiplantae; phylum Streptophyta; class Magnoliopsida; order Sapindales; family Burseraceae; genus Boswellia; species Boswellia sacra. The sequence goes on from SNVD02011673.1 coordinate 436,039, forward strand.
TACATCCTTCTAATGCATGAATTATACAGTTCTAGCATGAATAAATGCATCCTTATGATGCAAGATGTGTACTTTTCTAATCTAGACATGTGCATCCTTATGATGCTGAGATAAGACACTCTTAAGTGAACCTACTTCTTGGGCTTTGATTAGCACTCTTCAGTGCCCCTATTATAAGGGCTTCAAACACTCTTAAGCACACCTAATTCTTAGGGCTTTTAAACACTCCTTAGTACACCTCTTCTGAAGGCTTTTGCCTATTCTGTGGGCTTAAAATAGTCTTAAGGGCACCTACTTCCTAGGGTTTTTAAACACTCTTTGGTGCACCTCTTCTTGGGTCTTGTGCCTATTTTAAGTGTTCAAAATACTCTTAAGTACACCTACTTCCTAGGGTTTATTCTAATGCATGCCCACTAGGAAAACTTCTATCATGCACTACTTTGTGGTCTTTAGACCTTTCATTCTTCGTGCCTTTGGCAAAGTATTCTTTAATCTTGATCTCTTCATATTTTTGCACTTCCTGGGTTTCATGGCCTTCTTCTAAGTACTTCTTGCTTCTATTCTTCACTTATTTATTTCTTCAAACTCATTGTAGAGAATTCTGTAATATTGCATCTTCTTGGTCTTTAGAGCTTTCATTCTTCACACCTTTGGCTGAGTATTCTTCATCCTTCCTTCATTGATTTTTTCAAACTTTGCATTTGTAAGATATTACATCCTCCACTATGGAATTCTTATCAGGTTGTTAATTCTTGAACTTGCCAAGGATTTCTTCACTGTCTTTGCAAGTTCCTGCAAAATATCAAGCATCTCTCAATAATTTCAAATCAACTCAAAATTTGTCTCATTTGATGCATTCTTTAATAGATTGCATTCTAGTCTCTGGAGGAATTCTTTCACATGATTCCAATTGAAGATTTCATTGACTGATGTTACTCAACTTTCCTTACGAGTTGCTAAATTATTACCATGGCTCAATGCTTGTCAACGATTGTGCATGAAAATTCCTCAGACTTCATGTCGATGCAGGGATTTTTTTCTTTCTCTTTTTTTTCTTCTCTCTCTCTCTCTTCTTTTATTTTTTTCTCTCTTCTTTTCTTTTTACTTCTTTCTGTTTCTCTTTTTCTTTCCTTTATTTGTTTCTTTTCTTTTTTTTTCTTTTTCTGTTTTCCTTTCTTTCTTTCCTTTCTTTTTTTCCTTTGACCCTTTTACCATTTTGCCTCTCATTAAAGGGACTAGTGGCGAGCTATGGGAGGACCATCGACCGATGGTCGGTCGACAGCCGTCCAGTGGTAAAGAGTCTATAAAAAGACTTGTCGCCTTCCTCTGCTTCGTTCGTGTGTCATTTCTTCATTTTTCATCTGATTTGCTTATGATTTTTTCTTACGCAATTGTCACAACCTCCTTTTTCTAATAGTGGCATCTTGAATTACATGAAACAAATTCTGTCTGGAGATCGACGTTGAGAGGTCTTTCAAAAGACCAACAGGGGCCCGTTATTTACGATGTGGATTCCCATATGATCAATCAGGTAGGCATTCTTCTTCTTTCTTCATTTTTCCATTTTCTAGGAATTTTCTAGGCATGTATTCATGTAGAGACTTTAATTTCTCGTTATAGGACTTCCACGGGAGCAAAACATGTGGGTCATTTTCTGGAGGCCATAGTTGGTTCTTAGGGATAGGAAATGAGGCTATTATGAATAGGATCGCTGTTACCAATTTCTATAAGTTTATCACTTCTCTTCCACATGCCTCTCGATGCACTAATCTCGGGCATTGGCTACTCTATATGAGTGATCAATAGATATGACTTGTACTTTTCACCTTCCAGATGGTGAGATTACTATTACACCATTCAATGTGGCTGCCTTGATCGATGTTCCATGTAGTGGGAGGGTTGTGCTCATTAATTCTTGCATTATGGATTTGAGAGATTAGGGAAAGCTAGTCATCAACTTCTCAATTGTGATGTGAAGATCAAGAATAATATAACAATTCGATGCAATTCATTGAATGTGCATTACAAGAGGACATTGAGCCTGACTTCAATTAAGGTAGATCAGTATCTACATAGCTTCATCGTGCATCTGCTCGTTTCGTCACTTTTTGCCAACGCGTTGAACACTACCTTCTTAACTCTACTTGTTACTCGCTAGGACTTTGAGCACATGAGGGACTCTGATTGGGGCCATATTGCTCTTGGCCAGCTATTCTTTGGTTTAGATCGTGTATGTCGAGGTATCACTTCGATCACCGGCTTTGCTCTATTGATTAAAATAATTTCTCCTCTTTTACACCATCGTATTTCTTTTGTATGAATTCTGTTTCTAATTTTGTTTTGTACATAATAGATATGAGCCTAGGAGTTCGGCGTCGTGCTTGTCAAGATTTTTCTTTTTTGCATATGAAGAGTGGGTCGCGCCTTATGTGCTTGAATGATCTCATGACTTGGACTTCTTCTGTGACTATATTTGCATGATGACCTGGAGCAAAGTAAAAATATCATAGTTATTTTCATTCATTCCATGATTATCATATTCTTACCACGTTTTATCTTGCAAATTCATTATGAGTGGTGGGAACCTAGTAGGAGCTGGTTAAGCAGTATGAGGGTCACAGCTTCATAAGTTAACTACCACATTCTTCTTCCATGCATTGATAGCATGATGTGGTATCTGGGTGACAAAGGTTGGGATTGGTATAATGGTTTAGACAACCCTAAATTCCTTCTCCACCACCTATTCTAATGATAGACTCCAGTGATTTGGCCATGGAGCCCAAGGTGACAGATTATACAGCTGGTGTTCCTCTGGGACAAATCGAGTTTCCTGAGATGACAATCTCTTATACGAAGCAGCCTTAAGCCACATTACTTCACACTAGCCTAGTCGGGCCATTGATGAGATTCTTAGGCTTCTACTTGTATTGGGCGTAGCTTTTCTAGCCATCTGGTAGCTTTTCCACTCGTTGTGGGAAGACGTCGAGAGTTTGCACTTTTGGAATAGGCACCTCTACCTTATTTGTTGCTACTGTTGAGTAGCCTCATCCACCTCCAGTTCCACTAGCTATTCCAATTGATCATGTGATTGGTGATCCCCAGGCCTACCCCAGCAATGTAATGTACAAATGGGATGCCAGCGGACAGATTAGCAACCATGTGATCACTGACAATCCTACCATGCCCGTTCCATTCGTTCCTTAGGATACCACTCTTTTAAGTCTTCGAACTATATCTTCTTTTGAGTTTCCTACTAATTTTCCAATTTTTGTTAGTCATAAAAATGCAATGCAATATAGATACCACGATATTCCATGGAGCATGTTTTCGGATGCAAGCTACTTCGCATGGATATGTCTTGCAGATGTCTTACCAGTGTCAACTAAAATCATATTCTATTACTTCATGCGTGCAAGATGTTTATCTCAAATAACTCTTCTAACTATATGCTTATTGTTCATATTAGACAAGTCATAAGAAGAATGCTCATTTGAAGCGAGAGATTGAGCGCCCTCAGGCTCAGGTTGCAGCCTTCTTTGTTGATGATGATGATGATGGTGATGAGTTAGGACTATCATCGTCGGCTTGCTGTTCCATGTTGATTTCTTTTTGCTGTTCATTTAGCTTTATGTATGAACTTCTATGCTTGAATCAAAGCAATCAGTTGTATGAACAAGCTTTGAAGACTTAGTGAAAATTCTTCTATTTTCAGTTTTGTACACTACTTCTTAAACTGTGCATATTTTGATCAAATTTGTTCAGTTTTGTTTCTACGTCATCATTTATTCAATTATAAACAAAATTACAAAATTTGGAAGTTACATGCTCAAAACTGCTAGTCGATACACGAATCGAAAATTGAAAACGTGTGAAACGAGGCAAGTAAGGGCTTTGTACCCTAAATGGTTAGACCATCGACCGAGTGTCCTACCACTATCGGCTGGTGGTGGGACTATTGGCTGGTGGTCCTTCCATTATCTGCCAATGGTTCCCTTACATATGCCTTTTCGGCCTTCGTTCTTGCACTATTTAATGACCTCATCTCTTTTACTTCTCTTCACACTTTCCAACACTCATTTATGCATTTTTCAAGTTTTCTTTCACACTTCTCACAACCTCCTTATGCTTTCCAACATGCCTTGGACTACTCTCGAAATCCTTCAGCCTCTCTTGAAGCTTCAAAGGGATAATGACTAGAAGTGAGTCAAATCCAGTAGTCTTTACAATTTAATGTTCCTCTGACACGTAAAGCTCGACATCCCTTTTCTCAAGGACTACACGACCTTTTGGGATTCTCATCATTATGTTTTTTCCTTCAATAAGCAAGACTTTTCCCCCTGTTTGAGGAATTCTTTACCATACTTGACTGTCATTCATCAACTCCTGAGAGCATCATCTTATGCACTGTTGAGATATCGTCGATGTTTGACCTTGCCAATTTCTTTGGTTTTTTGTATTCTACCATAGGCATTGACACTAGAGGTGACAATATGTCATTATCTTCAGTGCTTCCCTATTCTTGAGGTGATGGATAGGACATTGTTCGGTTGGCTTCACCTTTTTCAATTATGCCTTTTTGCATTTTTTTCTATTGATTTCATCAGATGGTTTTGAAGACCCACATCTTGTGACCATCATTCCTCATATGAGACCCTATTTCACAGTAATTTCCTTGATTCTTGCTGAGACATTGATTGAACTAGATTATGTCAAAATCGATTTGAGTCATAGATTCAATGGTAGTTTTCTGATTCTTCAGGTAATTCCTTTTCACCCTAATTTTTGTCCAAGTCTTCCTTTCGGGTTTTCAACTTAGAAGGTTTTTATTATTTATTCTTTTTCTTTTTCTTTTTCTTTTATCAGCTTCAACTTTCACCTAAGCTACTCTATCAGGTTTTTGACTTAACGAGCTTGCACTAATTTTTGTTTGAGTCACCCTTTCAGGTTTTCCACTTAGCGGGTTTTTTCTTTATTCCTTTTTCTTTCTACACTAACTTTTTTGCCTAAACAAACCTTTTCGGGATTTCAACCTAGCGAGCTGACCTTAATTTTTGCCTAAGCCACTTTTTTCAGGCTTTTGACTTACTAGGCCTCTCTTATTTTTCTGTTTCTTCATTTTTTTTTTAGGTCTGGTTACAAGAGAGGTTGTCCACTATAGCATTGCCTGAAGGGGATATTTCCCATTGTAATACTAAACTTCATATGAGAAGCAGACTTCGGAGACATGTTTCCTGGGTTGATTGGCTTTGACTCATTCTAGATACTTAGATCTATTAGCATTGTCCATGGTGGAGATTGGAGCACATTGTTGGCCCTAAGGCTACATGATAATTTTGATGACAACAATACACATTGATTCATTGAGATTTACTAAACTGTTTATTTATGTGCAGCAGTAAGATCATTGAAATAATTGTAAAATCAAGAAGAGGCTTATTAAAATGAAGTGTTAAAGCTAGGGAGAAGACTACATGCTAAAAGCACCAAAGTTTAAGAACAAGGTTTGACTCAAGGAATGTGACACGTGAGCAATGTTCAAGCAGTTAGTCATACATTTCTCTACAAAAGTCTAAATGATGTGATTCTTAAGCCTTTGGAAAGCTTACTCAATTTATAACAATTTATATGCTTTAAAGAAATTCAAATTTCAAGTGAAAGGCTGTCGAAATCATCATGCAAGTTAAAAGACAAATAGAAGCAGCTGACATGAGCGCCAAATACTATCTTGGACATATCTTGAGTTAGAGATATTCAATTTACTTGATTCTTATGGCATTGGAAAGATGATTTAATGAAGCACATTTCATACTTTATGAAGAAATTCAAATTTCAAATGGAAGGCTGACATAATTGATATGCAACTTGGTGGACTGACACAAGGAAGAAAAATCAACTCACACGAGCACCAAATGGTATTTTATCCATATCTTGAGTTAGAGATATCCACATGACTTGATTTTTGTGGCATTGGAAAGATGATTTAATGAAGCACATTTCAAATTTTTTGAAGAAATTCAAATTTTGAATGGAAGGTTGACATAATTGACGTGAAATTTGGTGGACTGACACAAAGAAGAAAAATCAAGTCACATGAGCACCGAATGGTGTTTTATCCATATCTTGAGCTAGAGATATTCAAATGACTTGATTCTTGATGCGTTGGAAACTTATTCAATTTTACAGATCTTTTATGTTTTGCAAATTTTCTATTTTCAAATAGAACATTGAAAACAATGCTAGACAAAATTACAATTTTTATGGTGGGCAGAAAATTTGGAGTTGGTGTCTTCACTTGATTAAGTTCATCTTATTTGCCTATAAAATGAGCCCTTCTCCCATGCACTCAACAAGAATCCATCAAGCAACAAAGTAAAAGAAATATCAAGTTTAGAGATTTTTTATTTTCTTTATCTATTATTTGAAGAGAGTTGTACTTTTATTGTAAACAATTATCTTTGTTGTTGTATTGTGGTGAGAGTGAGATCTTTTTGTAAGGGATAATAGTTATCCTTAAGAGAACTCTTGGTGAATTGTTATCAAGGGTTGAAGGAAGAAGCCTTGGTGAGGTTGTTCATCAAGAAAAACTCTTGGTGTGGTTTTATCAAGGGTTGAAAGAAGAAGCCTTGGTGAGGTTGTTCATCAAGAAGAACTCTTGGTGTGGTGTTATCAAGGGTTGAAGGAAAATGTCTTGGTGAGGTTGTTTATCAAGCAAGTTGTAAAGATTTCTATAACTTAGTGGAAAACCTAGCTTGTGGAGCTTGGAGCCCATGGATGTAGGCAAGGTTTGCCGAACCACGTAAATAGAGGTTGCACTCTCTCTATCCCTATCCTCTTTATATTTACTTGCAATTGTGATTGTTCATTATTGTTATTCTCGTGATTGCATCTTTGATAACTTCTAATTTCATCTTCTTCACCTCTATTCTCAAAGGAAGAGTACACTAATCTTGATCTTTTAAGAAAAGTTTTATAAATCAATTTTGATAAATAAAAACCCAATTCCCCCCCCCCCCCTCTGGGTTGCCATACCTAGGTCAACACACATGATAGTCAAGACTTACATCACATGCGCGCCTTTTGTGGGTTTCACCCATGGTTCTTTTTTGATCTTGCTGAACTACATTGATAGCATGGGTTCAAGTAGAGGATCGTGGATTTGTCGATTACATTCAAACTTGGGTGACTATTGCTCGTTATCTAGGGCGTATGACAGATTCTTGGATGCATCGGACCTTTCAAAATAATTTGTTCCATGATCTTGACTTTGAGACAGATAATTAAAAAGGGTTAGGTGACTAATGATCTTGACTTTGATACATTCAGGCTTCTATTCACGATCTTACTTTCGAGCTAGACACTGCCGTGAGCAATACGGAGAACCTAATTGTAATCGAGTGAAGAAACAAAGGCGACATTGACACTTTCGCTATTAACATAGATGTTAGATGCTTTCCTTTTGTTATTATGCAAAATAATATTCATTAATAAAAGTACAATTGTTCTTTGAATAATATATGCAAAGTGAGACAACTCTTGTCATTAATAAGCCATTTTTTGTTTTCTGACTTAATAGTTTCTCTTACACTCTTTTATTTTTTTTTTATCTAGGCTTTCACACAAGTACCTCTTCAGCTTCTCCATGTTAATGGGCTCAGTGAATTCATTTCCTTCCATGTTTGGTGAGATGACAACTCCAATAGTCACGACCTTTGTCACAATGAATGGGCCCTCCTGGTTAGCGTTGAACTTCCCTCTTGCATCAAGCACCACTGGCTTGGCCCGCTGAAAGACCATTTTTCTTTCTTTGACCCTTCTTGTCCTTATTTTGTTATACCAACCTGCTTTTGGTATAATTGTAAATGGGGCTTTCATCCCACCAGAGTGTTTGTGACCATGACACTAAGTCAAAGCCTCTTTCGAGACTTATGGGAAGACAAACGAGCCATAGGCATGTCTGGAGGAAGGAATCGCCACCCAATTAATCAATTGGGAATGAATGGGGACAATTCGACCCCTCGCTTTGGGGCCTAAACTACCCGCATCCCTTCCCAGATGGATTCGAGAAGTTAGATACGAGTCTGTCAACCTACTCGAATATAAATCCAGCCTCCACTTGGGAAATACCAAATAGCAATAACTTATGTGTTACTTAGTCTACTTAGCCTTGTTCATTTTATACACACATTCTCATTTTTTATCTTTATTAAGCATATAAGGTGATTTTTTGTATTCAAAACAGTAGTATGTTCATGCATAGAAATAGGAAGGATAATAGATTACACTTCCATCATACATGGGGGAAGGGAAGAGGATTACAAGCATTGTTACTCAAGAATAAAATATTCCACACTTTGAACATTCATTCTAAGTAATGGTCCCTCACCATCAATGTGAGTCCACAATCACTTCATAGCATCACATAATTACACTTCTTAATATACAGGCATTCATATATAAACAATCAAATCAAGCAATAATCTAATATCATTGCATTCTAGCTGAGATTTTGATAAAGTCTATCATGGCAATTCTACCTATTGCTTATTCTAGCATAATCCATATCATGGTATTTCTAACTTGACATGGCATTCAGGGCATATTCTAGCCTAATCATAGTATTTCTAGCCTAATTCAAACAATTGAAATCAACCATAGCTATTATAGCTCAGACAAGACATTCAAGGGCAAAACAGTAATTCTTACCTATTCTATGCTATTTTCTAGCATGTTCTCATCATTTGCTCTTAAGCATGATTCTAAACATGTTATCATAGTTCATGATTCCAAGCATTCAAAAAGAGAGTAAATTCCTATGCATGATTCTAAAAAAGGAAATATTACAGACTTACCTCGACACGCTTATCCATGTTCTAAAAAAGATTGGGTTATGACGATTCATAATAACCTTAGACATACTCCTAAGCATAAAATTAAACCCTAAATATGCTTTTCTCTAAGCAACATGAATAAAAGAAGAAATGAGAGGGAGGAGAAAATTCTGCTCTCAAGACATACAGTTTTCAGGTTTAGAGTAATAAAAACGCCTAAAAAAAATATTTATACTGGAAAAGACTTCTCAAATTCTCGAGCGTGTCTTCGAGAGAGAGTGTGTATTTGACAATCGGTGTAATTCCAAACTTAGAGAATGGGGGTTTATATAGGAGAGGGGGGAAGATGAAAAAGGTAGCTTTTCAAGCTAATTTTAAAAAATAAGCCATTAAAGGTCAGGCGGCCATCTCCAAACGGTCAGGCAGCCATTTGACAGACAGCTAGCCATTGGCCAATAGTTGGGTGAGTGTTAGATGAATAGGTGACTGTCTTAGATAGTCGATCGGTTGTTTGATGGCCGACCGATCAATATCTCTTCGGCCATTTCCTTTTCTGTCATCCTTCTATGTAGTCCCTTCAAACTTTTGTTCCTTCAATTGCACATAATTTCTTGAGTTCGGCATTGATTTACAATCCTTAAATTTCTACAAAAACTAGACATCTGTACCTTGAACATGGTATAAGACTCATCATGAGATTCCTTTTGAATTAATTGCTATGATTTTTCAAAGTCATATGTCAATTTTCAAGGCCTTTGACCAACTTCTCACCCTTCTCTTCTCGGCCTTCAAGGGCATTTTGGTCATTTTTTGCTTGACATTCATCTTCATTCCTTCATCGAGCCTAAAAAATTTAGTGTCTATAGCTTACCCCCTACTTTGGAGAGGTTTATGAGATAGAAAAGTCGACAATGAACTCTTACTTCGTCTTTCTTTTTTCCATCTCAACACCATTAACTTCATCGTCCTTCTATTAGACTTTCTCATTATCTTCTTCTCTCTTCTTTTGCTCTCACAAAAAGTGTGTCCATTTAAGGACTAGTGTGCCTATCTAAGGGTAGATATGTCTATCTTAACGTAGATGTGCCCCTCTAAGTGTGGATGTGCCTATCCAAGGGTAGATGTGGCCATTCAAGGGCTAAAAAGCATCCTTATGATGGTATTATAAAATGCTCTTTGGTACACCTACTTCTAAGAGTTTTTAAGACTCTTCAATGCACCTACTTCTTAGGGTTTGGTAGCACTCTTTAGTACCTTATTGTAAGGGCCTCAAACACTCTCAAGTACACCTACTTCTTAAAGTTTTCAATACTCTTCAGTGCGCCTCTTCTTAGGGCCCGTGCCTATTCTAAGACCTTAAAACACTTTTAAGTGAACTTACTTCTAAAGGTTTTTGACACCCTTCAGTGGGTCTCTTCTTAAGGCTTGTGCCTATTCTAAGGACTTAAAATACGCTTAAGTTCACCTACATCTTAGGGTTTCCTTTTAATGCATGCGCATTGAGAAAACTTTTATCATGCACTTCTTTGCAGTCTTTAGACATTTTCATTCTTTGTGCCTCCGGCTAGGTATTATTCGTTCTTCTTTGATATCTTCAGACTTTGTATTCGTTGGGTTTCATTCCCCTTTTCTAAGTATTCCTCATGCTTCTTCCAGTCCTTGTATTAATTGGGTTTCATGCCCTTCTATTCTTGCTTCTATTATCGATTTCTTTTGGTCCATGGGGGAAATTTTCTTAAATTCTTCTTTCATGTATTCATGTTGTTCATTATCTGACTCGTTGGGGATCTGTCCCTTATCTTTGCGAATTCCTACAAGATTAAAAAATTTCTTAGTTATGGAAAATCAATTAAAATTTTACCTTGTTCAGTGTGTTCTACAACAAATTGCTTCCTAGTATCTGGAGGAGTTCTTCTAGTTGAATCCAATCAAAGATTCTATTGACTAAGGTCCCTCTTCTTTCCTTGTGAGTTGCTAAATCATTTCCATGGTTGAACACTTGTCACTGATTTTGTTCAAAGTGTCTTCAGGGTCAGTAAGGAATTCCTCTTTTCTTATTTCTCGCTCTTCTCTTTCTTTTTTCTTATTTCTTTCTTCTTCTTTTTTTCTCTTCTATCCTTTCTTTTTCTCTCCTCTCTTTCTTCTTTCTTTTATCTCTCTTTTTCTTTCTTCTTTCTCTCCCTTTTCCTCCATTTTTTTCTTTTCTTTTTTTTCTCTTTCTCTTTTTTTACCCTTCATTGTAGAGATGGCTGGCCGACTGTCTGATAGCAGACCGGCTATCTAACTGCCACCCAACGGTTAGTCAACAATTGCGTGGCTATCTAACTGCAGGTCGGTGATTGAGGGCTTCTATAAAGCCTACCTATCCTTTTGTGCACAACTTCTTCGTTTTTCATCCAATTCGTTCCCGATTTTTTCCTTCGTGTTTGTCTTAATTTTTCTTTCTAACGATGGGTCATCCAATCCACCTTGACCTAAACGAGACTGATCCAGTCTATAAATCAACATCGAGGGGTCTTTTGATAGACCAGGAGGTGCCGGTTGTCTAAGACATGGCTTCTCATATAATCAATCTGGTATGCAGTTTCTTCAATCTCTACTTTTCTATTTTCTTTGAATTTGTTTAGGCTTGCATTCATGTAAAGACTTGGATTTCTTGCTATAGGACTATCATGAGAACAGGATGTGTGGGGCATTTTTTAGATCCCCATCGTTGATTCTTAGAGATAGAGAATGATATGGTTAGGAGTAGGATCATCGATATCTGCTTCTATGAATTCATCACTTGTCTTTCACGTGCTCAACGGTGCACTGATCATCGGGCATTAGTCGCTTTTTGCGAGAGGTGGATGGATATGACCCACACATTTCATCTTTCGATTGGTGAGATGACGGTTATGCCTTTGGACATTGCTGCCTTCACCAATCTTCCATGCAGCGGTAAGCCGATTCCTATTAACACCGATTTTACGGACTTAATGGTAATATAAATTGATCCAAGAGCTTCTTAGGTGTGAGGTGAAGGTCAAGAACAAGTTCCATTTGATATGCTCCCTTGCATGAATATTAGAAACAGAGATCCAATCTGACTCCAATTGAAGTGGACCAATATGCTAGCAGCTTTATAGTTTATCTACTGGGTATAACACTTTTCCCCAATGTGTCGGATGCCACTGCTTTTACTGTACTTCCTGCCCTCCAGGATCTTGATCTAGTGAAATATTTTGACTGGGGTCATGTTGCTCTCAGTCATTTGTATTTTGGCTTAGATGAGGCTTGTCAAGGCATTGTTAGGGTTCCTGGATTTGCTGTACTTCTTGAGCTAACTTCTTTCTTTTTCACATGTGTTTTGTCTGTTTGACTTCATTTCTAATTTTGTACCATCCATAATAGATGTGGGTGTATGAGTTAAGAGTTCTACCATCTCCTCTTCCTGCTAGTGAGCATTCTTCTTTTCCTCGGATGAAGAGGTAGGTTGCACATCATGTAGAGGTTGAGAGATCTCACAAGCTAGACTTCTTTCGCGATTAAATTTATGCATTGACATGGGACAAGGTAAAAAAAGAAATTATAGTCATTATTTCAATTACACCATTCTCTCACCATGCTTCTTTGTTCTTTTGGGGATTCATTTTGAGTGGTGGGGAACCGAGGTGAACTGGTCCACAACTATGAGAATTGCTTCCCTCTTCAACTTATATCGCATCCTTCTTCCTTGTGTGAACAACATGATGTGATATCTGAGTAACCACGTGCCAGATTAGTTTAAGGGTCTGACACATCGTTCGATTCCTCATTCGCCACCAGTTTTGATGATTGATTTAGCTGACTTGGCCATGCAGCCAGAGGTCTCGAAGTACATGACTGGGATTCACTTGAGTGCTATCGAGTTCTCATTGATGATGAATCCTTATGTCGACTGAGCTCGAGCCACCCTAATTATATACTAGGCCCGGTCGCTCTGCTGATGGCACTTCTCACCATTCGACAGTGTCTAATCACTCAAGTAGTTTTTCTATTCGCCATGGGAAGAGATCGAGAGCCTCTTCTTAAGGCATTGGCATTCTTTTTCTACAATAGCTCAGTAACCACCTCCTCCTCTAGCTTTTTTTGCTGCCCTAACTACTCCAATCAGTCATATGATCAGTGACCTTTAGGATTACCCTAGTAACATCATCTTCATGTGGGATGATAATAAGTTGATCCATAGTCACTTGATCACCAATGATCTGAATATGCCTGTTCCTCTTGTTCCATAGGATACCACTTTGGTATGTTTCCTGATTGTTCATTTCTCAAACTCTCTGTCATTTATCACTAATAGAAATGCAATGCAATGCAGGTGCTATGATCTTCCATAGGGTAGGTTTTTCACAAGCAGGCCACCTCTTATGGATATATCTTGCAGATGTCTCATCAATATCAGGTAAAACATCATTGTATACTTCATGTATGCATGATTTCTACCTTAATAGTTTCTCTAACTATATGATTCTCTTGCTTGGTCAGTCAAGTCGTCAAGAAGTTACTCGTCTATAGCGTGAGGTGGAGCGTCTTCAAGCTAAAGTCGTTGCTTTTTCTTTTGATATTGGTAATGATGGTGATGAGTGAGGACTGCCACCATCGACTTTTATTAGGATTTGTTTTGTTCATTTTGCTTTCACGTACAAACTTCTCATGATGAATAATCAAATGTAAACAATTTCAAAAGCTTAGAGAAAATTCTCTATTTCTGATTCCATACATTGTGCATATTGTACTAAATTTACATCCAAATCTCTTCAAATTTGTTTTCACATCATCACTCATTCAATTATAAATAAAACTACAAAATCTAGAAGTCACACGTCTGAAATTGTCCATCAATACGTGTTCTGAAAGCCGAAGGATCGCACAAGAGGAATGCTAGTGCGTTGTTTAGGCCTAATGGCCAGTCAGATGGCCAACTGTAGGTTCCACGGTGAATGCTCCCTTTTTTGTCTTGATCTGTGCAGTATTTAAGCGCTTCTCTTTCTTGCTACTTCTTTGCACCTTTTATTTTGTTTCTTGAGACTTCTTTTTCACATTAACATCTCTTCATGTCGGTCAACATGTTTGAAGCTTCTCTCTAGATCTTTCAGCCCGTTCTAATATCTTTGAGGGAGGAGGAATGGAGATGACTCGTGTCTGTTGACCTCTATCATTTCAAATTCTTTTGTCACGTCAAGCTCGACATCCTTTTTCTAAAGGACTATAAAACCTTCTGGGATTCTCATGATCATGTCTTTCGCTTAAATGGGTAGGAGCTTTGCCTTCTATTTGAGCAATTCTTAGCCATACTTAGTCATCATTCTTCTAGTTCTGAGAGCCTCATTCTTCCCACTATCTAGACACCATCAACATCTGATCTGCACTTTTTCAGCTTCCCGATTTCTACCATGGGCACTCATACCAAGGAAGGTAGAGTAACATTATCTTCCATCGTGCCTTTGCTTGGAATGATGGAGAAGACTTCATGTGGTTGGCTTCGCCTTCTTTAGTTCTGTCGCTTTAAGCAATTTTTACTAGTTTCACAGGATGTTTCTCGGAGATCCATATCTTATGACTGTCGTTCCTCAGGTAAGAGTCAGTTTCGTTGTTGTTCCCTTGATTTTGGCTGAGATGTTAATCAAATTGGACCGAATCAAGTTTGACCCAAGTTAGCAGTTTGGTGGCAGTCTTCTGCTTCTTTAAGTTCGTGATTCATCTCATTTCATTTTCATTTCACTCACTTTTTTTTTTTTTGTGCTCTAATTTTTGCCTAAGCTACCTTTTTTCAAATTTTCGACTTAGCGAGCTTGCCCTAACTTTTGCCTGAGCTGCCCTTTTTGGGTTTTTAACTCAACGGGCTCTTCATTTTCTAGTGCCTTAATTTTTACCTAAACTACCCCTTTTGGATTTTCAGCTTAGCAGGCTCCTAATTTTTTCTTAAGTCGACCTTTTCAGGTTTTCGACTTAACAGGCTTCTTTTTTTTTATTTTTCTTTGTTTCTTGTTCTCAGATTTGGTTACAAAAGAGATTGTCTATTCTGGCACTGCCTAAAGGAGACATTTCCCGTGATAGTCCTCGCCTTCATGTGAGGACACTTGAGAGATATTCTTCTTGGATTGACTGGCTTCGAGTCATTCTTGATACTCAGATTCACTAGCACTGTCCATGGTGGATGCTAGAGCATGTGACAGTAGGGACATATATCGCATGTGTGCCTTTGGCAGGTTTCACCCATATAGTTCATTCCATGATCCCACTAGGCTGCATCGATAGTATGGTAAAAAAAAAAGGATTGTGGATTCACCGACTGCTTTTAGTCCTGGGAGACTATTTACTCGTCTCCTATAGCATGTGAGAGATTTTTGGGCAAATTGCACCATTGAGAAGAATCTATTCCACGAACTTGATTTTGAGACAGACGATTGATACAAGGACTGGGTGACCTTTCAGGCTTCCATTCCTGATCCTGTTATTCGAGCTAGGCGATTTTGTGAGTGATACAATGAGCCTACTTTAGCCCACCGAAGAGGCGAAGATGACATTGTTAGTTCCTTCATTGGCCTTGATGTTTGATGTTTCTTTTTGTTGTTATGCAAAATAATAAGACATTTCAAAAGGCATATTCATTCCAAACAATTTCATTCCATTAATAAAAGTACAATCTTTTGTTCTTTGAACAACATGTGCATAATGAGACAACTTCTATCATTAATCAACTATTTATGGTTTTCTTACTAATTATTTTTCCGCTCACTCATTTTTTTTTTTTTATACATGATACTTCTTCAACCTGTCCACGTTGATGGGCTCAGTGAACTTATTCCCTTCCATGTCTGATAGAATGACAACTCTACCGGACATGGCCTTCGTCACAGTAAATGGACCTTCTCAATTGGGTTTGAACTTCCCCCTTGGATTAAGCACAATTGGTCTTGCTTGCTTAAGGACCAATTATTCTTCTTTCTTTGTTCTTTTATTAAAGGCACGAGCAACTCGTTTATGGTATAATTACATATGATATCTAGCCTTTTTTCTTTTCTCGTCAATCAAGGCCAATTATTCTCGTCTATCACAAATCCACTCCTCTTCAGGAACTTCTGTTTCAATTTGAACTCTTACTGATTTCATTTCTATCTCAATTGGCAGGATCACTTCTGAACCACATACCAATAAGAAGGGCGTCATGCCGACCAAACTTTTAGGTATAATTCTATAACCCCATAACATGAATAACAACTTCTTTGCCCAATCTTTATATGTCTGTACCACCTTCGCCAACATCTTCTTGATGTTCTTATTACCCGCTTCTACTACCCCATTGACTTGTGGCCGATACAGCGATGACTTATGGTGTTCAATTATGTACTTCACAACCAAATCCTTAGTTTTCGCTTGAAAATGAACCTTATTGTTAGTCACAACATGATATGGTACTCTGAATCTACATATGATGTTCTTCTCGATGAACTTTGCCATCTGCTTTGCCTTTAACTTAGTATAGGACATAGCTTTTATCCATTCGGTGAAGTAGTCAATCGCCACCACCATATATTGATGCCCATTAGAGGTTGACGGCCTTATTTTGCCAACAATGTTGATGCCCAATGCAACAATAGGCCACAGTGCAGTCATTTGTTATAGGTCCAAGGGTGGTCAACGGATCAAATTTCCATTGATCTGACAATAGTGACAATTCTTAACAAATCAGACACAGTTTGTCTCCATATTTTACCCGTAAAAACCTTGCCTCATGATCTTATTTCTAAGCACTAGCCCATTCAGGTATGTCCCATATACACCACTACGAATTTCTTCCATAAGTCTCCTTACTTCTTTCTCATCCACACACCTTAGTTGCATCCCCTCTGGCATTGTCTTGTACATCACCCCGTGATGACAAATAAGTTGTTGGGTCAACTTACGTAACACAGCCCTATCCTTCTCGTTGGCCTCCTCAGACAACTCCCCTCTAAATAACTCTTCAAATCATAGAACCATGGCTTCTCATCCAGTGCAGTTTCTGTTACATAGGGTCCATATAACATGGATCCCATGCCTATGATATCACTATTTGCCTCACCAATAATTCCTGTGTGCTCACCCAAACTGGTGTAAATGAAGCTAGTGCATCAGCCATTTGACTCTCACTTCCAGAAAGATAGGTGAACGTGCACTACTTGAACCCTCTAATCAATCTTCTGATGTGTTCAAGGTAAGGTTTTAGATTTCCTTCTCGTAAATCCTACTACGATTTGGCTTAACAGATGATTAGTTTTGAATCTCCCAACACTTTAACTTCATCAATACCCATGGCAATCACAAATTCTAAACCAAAGGCACAGGCTTGATATTCAACTGTTTGTTGGTGACTTTGAACTCTAACTTCTTGGCAAATGGAATGACTTCTTCTGTCGGTGATACTAGAATTGCTCATTTTCTAGCATTGTTGTGATTAATAGCTCCATCAAAGAACATTCTCCATCCCACGATCGAGATTAGCCCTAGATGTTCATCCAGGAATTCCAACTCCCATGGTTCATCATCATAAACCAAGTTCATAGCCAATAATTCTGCTACTATTCTTCCATTGACCACCTTCGATTGACAATTGTACTAGACATCTAGCTAACTTCCCCACCAATGCTGGTGCCTCATAAAGATACTTCATTGGATACTCCTTCAAGACATCCTTAATTTTGTAAGACTTAAAATAATGCCTAGATTTCTTTGGAAGCGAAGCCATGGCCAAGCATGTTTTCTCTATGCAGTTATACTTCGTCTCATATGGTAGCAACTTCTTGCTGAGATAATATATGGCATGCCTTACACCCTTCTCATGTTCTTGTGCTAGCATAGCACCAATGGCCTCCTCTTCCAGAGCCAAGTAAAGAATTAAATTCTTCCCAAGCTTTGGTGGTCTCAAAAACGATGGATTCTGTAAGTACTTCTTAATCCTCTCAAATGCTTATTGGCACTAATCATTCCACTATACCAGCTGATCCTCCTTCAAAAGCCTAAAGATTTGTGCACAAACGGTTGTCAGTTTAGAAATAGATCAACTTATATATTGGATCTTCCCAAGAAACCCTCAGATTTCTTTTTTAGCCTTAGGGGATTGTATCTCTATAATGGCTTTAACCTTCTCTAGATCCACTTCTATCCCTTTCTTGCTGACTACAAATCCCAACAACTTCTCTGAAGTAATTCCAAAGACACACTTTTTTGGATTTAGCTATAGCTTGCATTTCTTTACTCTTTCTAGGAATCCATCTAGGGCTTCAAAGTAACCTTCTTGAGTTTCAGATTTCACCATCATGTCATCCACGTATTCTATCTCCTAATGCATCAAATAGTGAAATAGCATCATCACCATACGTTGGTAAGTAGCCCCTGCATTCTTCAATCCAAAGGGTATCGACTTGTAGCAATAAGTTCCCCATTCTATAATGAAGGTCGTCTTCATCTCATCTTCATTGGCCATCATTGTTTGATTGTATCCAGAAAATCAATCTACAAAAGAGAACATCACACTGGCAATAGTGCTATCTACCAATACATCAATGTGAGGAAAAGGAAAATCATTCGTTGGTGATGCCTTGTTCAACTCTCAGCATTCAGACCTTTTCGTCCATCTCCGGTAGTGGTATGATATTGAGTAACCATTTTGGACATTTCACCACTTTCAAAAACATAGCTTCAATTTGTTTAGAGACTTTCTTTTTGAATTTTCTAAGCCCACTTCGGCTCTATCCTTCTTAACTTCCACTTAACCAACTTTATATGCAAATAAGTCAGAATTGTATGCTCAACGATGCTTCCATTAATTCTAAGCATGTCATCATAGGACCAGGCAAAGACTTCTTCATATATCAAGTGTAATGCATATGTTCTTAGGTTTTTCGATTGTACCAAGATTAATGTCATGAGTTTGAATGGTATGAATTTCAAATATGCCAGTGAAATGCAAATTATAATGCACAACACCATTAGGAAAGACATCACACCAGTAAGCAAAATTATTTTTTATTGCATTAAACTTGGAAACATAAACAATGTCCTATTCTTCAAAGAGGTTGGGTACAAACACATCTTCACAAGATATACTTGTAATTCTTTCTTTGATGAAGACAATGAGGTCGATGGATAGAGCTATTGGCAATGCTTGTTCTTGAGGCTTCCCCTCCTTAGTGGTCATCTTTTCTATCTTTCCCGCCAGTCATTCCCCTTAAAGACTTTTGCCTGTAGAATATCTTTGAAGATCTGAAATCTGGGCTTCAGCATTCCCTTAAAAACCCTATGGTTCAACAGCCCCACAGACTTCATATCTTGGGCCTTTACGAATTTGATGAATCTCTCTTGCTCGGGCTCAATGTCATCTTCTTCCCCTTTGGATTCATAGCTTAAACCTCTTCTAGAAGTCTAGCCTTTGAAATTTGAAAAACATGGTAGGCCACATCCATTCTTCCCAAACCCAATTCCTAGCATCTACCCTTGTTTCTTCATTATTCTAGCTACAATTGGGCTAACTTCATCAAGTAAGGTATTTCTCTAACCATCACACCCAAAGTAGCTGGTGCAATTATTAAGGCTCCATGAATCGTTATGAATCTCCCCATCCATGTTGAATCGGGTTTTTTTATGTAAAGTAGAAGGAACTCCCCTCAGTGGATGGAATCATGCTCATCCTAATAAGGTAGCAAATGTGATTGGAATATCAAGGACTGTGGATTCTGTCACAACTTCAGTGGGCTGAGTCTTCACTAAGGCTTTGAAGATTCCTATAGCACTTCTCTTCGAATCATCATAAGCTCTGATCACCATCTCACAAGGCTCAAGTTTCACTGACTCCATATTTGTGCAATATCTTCATACTCATAATGTTGATGGCAGACCCATCATCCACCATGATGCAAGAGATATTTTCCCATCAATCTCCGCGATGATGAACAATGGCTTGTTATGGTTCCTCCTTTTGAATGGTGGATCTTCATTAACAAAGGTGATTGCTCCCCTTTCTCTTACCCCCTTGGATTTTCCTCTAGTCAAGGCGATCAGAATTTGGCAGCCATTGATATCTCTACCGCTACCAAAGCCCTTACTATGGCTTCTCTATGCTTTTAGGCTGATATAGGTAAATCCTAAATGCTAGCATTTGCTTGAGTCTTCTTCAACTGTTTCATCACTTTATCTTCTTCTCCTTTAGTTTCTTCTTCCTTGGCAACTTCTTTGCCTTTTTTAAATGTCTTTTTAGTTAGTTTCTCCTTTTCTTTCTCATGGTAAAATCTACCACTTCTTGTCACTCCTTGGGCATTCTCTCTCTTTCACCCATGAGTGCTTCTTCCTCATGTGCTTCTCCCTCATGTGTTTTTCACTCAATTCTTACTTCATCGCTGCTAAAGTTAGCCCAAAAGTTTGGAAGGGTCTTGACATTAGGGATATCAACCCAAATCCCCATAACTTGTACCTCCGTACACCTTCTAGGAAAACTCTCTATTCTTACAAGACTCTCGACATGGTTCCCTTTCCTACCCTTCTTCACCTTCAGTCTTCCAGATGATGGGCCTTTTTTGGCCCCTTTTCTAGCAATCCGCTTCTTGGCAAAGGAGCTTGATGGCATGGGCTTCGTATTGATGGGTGTCATTTTGACTTCTTCTTCTTGTGGTTTTCCTCTTCCTAGTCACCGAGATTCACAAGTTCATATTTTATACTACACTTGACCCCCTTCACCACAATGTTAGTCCATCAACCTTTCTTGGTGTGAATCTTGGCTGCCAAAGGAACAAGTTCATCTTCCACTCTCTCAATGATCTTTGTAGGCTCTTCAACCTTGGGCTTCTTTGTTCAGACCACACTTCTAATGGATTGCTCTAACTTGGACTTTTCCCTTCTTTTGGCTCTCTTGGCCTTACTTGACCCACTCTCCTTGACATAGTTCATGATGTTCTTCAGTCAAGCCATATCTGATCATGTTGGTTGATGGAGGAGGCACTCAGTTAAATTGGGTAGTGGGTTGCTCTTTATGTTGGGCTCATATGTCTCTCGATCAGGAATCTAGCCCTTGTCGATCAAATATTTGATCTAATGGCAAAGGTGAGTGCAATCATCAGTCTTGTGACCGGTCACTTGATGGAATTCGCATTTCTCATGGTGTCTCCGATTCCTTGGTAGAGGATTTTGAAGCTCTATTGGCAGCAATGGTTGCATTACAAGATTCATTCAGCTCTTAACCTTGTAAAGACTTTGGAAAGTGGCCTTCCCAAATGACTGAATCTTCTTTGTAGAGCAACTGCTTTCATCTCTACATGCCTTGTGCTATGCCCACTAGGTTTCTAGGGGGGTAGCCATGATTGCTTCTCGTCTATCTAGACTCTGATTCTTCTATTTGGATGCCTGAGTCATAAACACCTTCAAAGGTATTGATAGAGAAGCCCGCCAATCTATCGTTGATGAAACCATGGGCCCTATTGATCACCATACGAACGAGGTCTTTCTCCGCAGGCCTGATTGTCATTTTGGCTACCTTAGCCCTCTAACAAACTAGGTACTCTGAAAAAGTCTCACTGGGATTTTGTCTCATCGTCTCTAAATCCCTCAATGTTACCCGCAGTTGAGTATTGTGGCAATACAGTTCCATAAATTGTTTAGAAAGTTCTTGCCAATCTTCTCGAACTCTCTTTGGAATGTCATGATACTACGCTACCACATCGTCTTCTAAGGATAACTTAGAGTATTTCAAAATGTGCTCTTTCGTCAAAAGAGTGGTAGCCATGATGGCTGCATACTGCCATAAATGTGCTTTCGGATTCCCCTCTCCACTAAACTTTGGCAAGTTTGGCAAGCGAAACTTTGGAGGCAAATCTTGGTCTCCCATAAGCAAGATGTCATCTAGGTCTTTGACCCCCTTTAGCCATTTCTTCTTCAAAAGGAATTGGACCTTCTCCATGTCCTTGGCCAACTATTTGAACGATTCAGGTTCTTTTGGATTGATTAGGCTTTTCGCTCTATTTCTACTTTGGCTATTCTTATAATCAACATGACCATTACCTTTGAGGGGCAGCTGATTCATGCGGTTAAGCCTATTTTGGATGCTTCAATGGGTTGGGCCATTTTTTACTAAAGTGTGGTCATGTCAATTATCAGCTGGTCTATTTCAACATTGTTGTTGTTGGGTGTAGCCATATCATCTTCTTGTTTTATCAAATGACCACCTTATCTAACCCAAGCAATGATGGCTACAAAATGAAAGTGTTAATGCCATGCATGATCATTTGATGCAGGCTCATAAAAGGGCATAGACATGCTTTCATCCTTCCAAACTTATTCCTCCTACATACGTGAGGTTGAGTCTCTTTTCCTAGGATTTTAGGCTTCATTCCCAATACATCATTATGGGATGTAGGAACACGAGATTCTCTCTCCTAATTCTAACATTCATGTTGATGTTGGATTCTTCATGATTATCATAACATGGTTTTCAAAACATCATGATAATCTTAACTTCATGGCATATGCTCCCATTTTGTTCTTGTGGTTGACTTGACATGTGGCATTTGTTCATGGTTCCATGAGGTTTTGAGTTGATGTTGGTCTAATCATGGAGAATTTACATCAATAGACATGCATTTCAGCATGGGTTTTTGACATTCATCCTATTGGAAATTTATGGAGTCGTCTATATGGGTTTGAGTCTCAAGGGTCCAATGGTCTGGGCTACTTCGAGGGAGAGATGCCCCCTTGGTATGTGCTCAAAGTTGGTGACATCAACAAAAGTCGTCTAAGGGCCGAATGGAGCCAAAGACTTCTCATGCCAATGCCACACAACTGGTCTTAGGCAATTCGTGCTCATTGCGTGTGAAAGTGTAGTGATGCAAGGACTTATTATATCAATATGAGGTATTAGAATTTAGTATTCCCATCAGTATCAACTTCTCTTATCCCTAGTGGAGTTACCACTACAAATGCGGCTTTCATCCTGCCAGAGCGTTTGAGACCATGAGACTATGTCAAAGCCTTTTTTGAGACTTAAGGAACACAAACGAGTCATGGGCACGTCTAGAGAAAGGAGTCGCCACCCAATTATTCAGTTGGGAATGAATAGGGGCAATCTAATCCCTCACTTCGAGACCTAAACTATCCTTATCCTTTTAGAGATGGGTTTGAGAAGTTAAGCATCAGTCTTTCAACCCGCCTAGATACAAATCCGGCCTCTATTTGTGAAATACCAAATAGGAATAACCCGTGTTGTTACTTAGTCCACTTAGTGTTGTTTATTTTATGCACACATTCTCATTTTTTTTTCATTAAGCGTATAAGGTGATTATTCAATCAAAATAGTAGTATATTCATACATGGAAAGAGGGAAGAATAGATTACACTACAACCATTGTTATTCAAGAATATAATATTCCATGCTTTAAACATTCATTCTAAGTAATGGTCCCTCACCATCAATTTGAGTCCACCCATGGCATCATACAATTACACTTCTTAATATACAAACATTCACATATAAACAATCAAATAAAGCCATAATCTAATATCATGGCATTCTAGCCTAGATTTTGATAAATTCTATATTGGCAATTCTACCTATTGCTTATTCTAGCATAATTCATATCATGATATTTCCAACCTAAAATGGCATTCATGGCATATTCTAGCCTAATCATGGCATTTCTAGCCTAATTCAAACAATTGAAATCAATCATGGCTATTCTAGCTCAAACAAGACATTCAACAGCAAAATAGAAATTCTTACATATTCTATGCTATTTCCTAGCATTCATTAAAGCAAATAAATTTTCCTAGTATGATTCCAATCATGTGCTCTCAAGAATGATTCCAAACATGTTCTCTTAGTTTATGATTCTAAGCATTCGTAAATAGAAAAAATTCCTAAGCATGATTCGAAAAAAGGGAAGATTTCGGACTTACCTCGACACGCTTATCCATCTTGCAAAAGAAATTGGGTTAGCACGATTCATAATAACCCTAATTACACACCTAGCATAAAATTAAACCCTAAAAATACTTTTCTCTAAGCAAGAAATATAAAAGAGAAAATGGGAGGGAGGAGAGAATTTTGCTCTCATGATGTATCCTTTCCGGGTTTAAAGCAATAAAAACGCTTGAAAAAATATTTATACTGGAAAAGGCTTATCGAATTCTCAAACATGTCTTCAAGAGGGAGAAAGATGATTGTATCCGACAATCGGTGTGAACTCTGAAGTGAGAGACGGGGGTTTATATAAGAGTGGGGTGAATATGAAAATGGAAGCTTTTCAAGCTAATTTCTGAAAATAAGCCAACAAGGGTCGGGTGGCCATCTCTAGACGGTCGGGCAGCCATCTAATAGACAGCCAACTGTTGGCCAATAGGTGAGCGACTGTTAGATGACTAGGTTGCTATCTTAGACAGCCGAGCCACTGTTTGATGGCCCATCAGTCAATATTTCTTCGACCTTTTCCTTTTTTGTCACCCTTTGATACAATCCTTTCAGTTCTTTGTTCCTTTGATCGCACATAGCTTCTTGAGTTCAACTCCAATTTATGATCAATAAATTTCTACGAAAGCTAGACATCCGTAGCTTTGCAATGGTATATGACTCATCATTAGATTCCTATTGAATTAATTTATGTGATTTTTCAAATTCATAGGTTAGTTTTCGAGGCCTTTCACCAACTTCTTCTCACCCTTCTCTTCTTGGCCCTCAAAGGCATTTTTGTCATTTTTTTTTCGACATTCATCGAGCCTCCAAAATTTAGTGTCACAACAACTAAATATGATATTTGGCCTTCATTCTCTTCTCATCAATCAAATCCAACTATCTATTTTCCATCTACTCCCCCTTAGGAATTTCTGCTTTTATGAAAACCATCACTGATTTTATTTCCACCTCAATTGGTAGGAGTGCTTATAAACCTAAAACCAACGAGAAGGGCGTCATGTCTGTAACGCTTACTAGGTGTGGTTCTATAACCTCACAACATAAATAACAGCTTCTCAGCCCAATCTTTGTATGCCTGTACTGCCTTGGCCAACCTCTTCTTGGTCGCTTCTATCATTCCATTCACTTCTGTTCAATAGAGAGACAACTTATGATGTTTAATCCCATACTTCTCAAATAAGGCCTTAGTCTCAGGTTGAAAATGAACCCCATTATTAGTCATGATATGATATGGCACTCCAAATCTGTATATGATATTCTTCTAAATGAAGCTCACTGTATATCTTGCCCCCAATTTACTATAAGACTCGACTTCTATCCATTTAGTGAAATAGCCAATCGCCACTACCATATATAGATGCCTATTAGAGGCTAATGGCCTTATCTTGCTTATGATGTCGATGCCCCATGCAGCGAAAGCTTGTGGTGCTGCCATTCCTTACAATTCCAGTGGTGGTTGGTGAATCAAAATTCCATTGATCTGGCACTAGTGACAACTCTTCCCAAACTGGATACAATCCGTCTCCAGGGTTAGTCAATAGAAGCCTTCTCTCATGATCTTCCTAGCTAGCTTTAGCCCATTCATGTGTGGCCCATATGCACCACTATGGATTTCTTCCATAAGCTTTCTCACTTGTTTCTCATCAACACATCTCAATTGCACCCGTTTCGACTATTTGTTTGTACATCACTCCTTGATGACAAGCAAACTATTGGCCAACCGTCATAGTATAGCCCTATCTTTCCTACTAGCCTCCTACGGTAGAATTCTTTCTTTCAAGTATCTCCTCAGATTGTAGAACGATGGCTTTTCATCTACTTTGACTTCCATTACTTGGGGTTCCATGTAGCATGGACCCTCTACTGGCAATATCACAATTGGTGTCACCAATAACTATTGAGTACTTACCCAAACTGATGCCAAAGAAACTAAGGCATCTGCCATTTGGTTCTTATTTCTAGGCAAATTGGTAAAGGTCCAATGCTTGAACCTCCCAATCAACCTTCTAATGTGCTCAAGATACGGTTTAAGCCTTCCTTCCCTTGGATCCCAATCTTTATTAGCTTGCAAGATGACTAACTTTGAATCACCTAACACTTATACTTCATCAATTGCCATCATGATTAAGATCTCTAACCTAAAGGCATAGGCTTTATACTACACCATGTTATTGATGAATCTAAACTGTAACTTCTTAGCAAAAGGGATGACTTCTTTAGTCGGTGAGACTAGAATAACTCCTATTCTAGCACCATTTCTATTGATAGTTTTATCAAAGAACATCCTCTATCCCAATGTTAAGATTACGTCTAGATGTTCGTCCAAAAATCCAATTCCCATGGTTCCTTGTCATCAATCGAATTCATGGCAAAGAACTTCGCAACAACTCTTATTTTCAACACCTTTTTGGTGAGTGTTCGATGCCAAATTCTGACAGTTGAACCAACCATCTTGCTAACTTCCCCACCATTGATAGTGTTTCATAGAGATACTTCATTGTGTCCTCGTTTAATATGGTCTTAATCTCAACTTCTTTGAAAGCCACGCCATGGCTAAGCATGTCTTTTTCACATAACTATACTTCATCTCATAGAGTAGCAACTTCTTGCTAAGATAATTAACGGCATGCTCCACACGGTTCTTGTCTTCTTGTGTAGAATAGCACCAATGGCCTCCTCTTCAAGAGCCAAGTAGAGAATTAGACTCTTGCCAGGTTTTGACGATCTTAAGACTAGTGAATTTTACAAATACTTCTTAATCTTCCTAAACGCCTTTTGGCATGACTCATTCCAATCATCGATTGATCCCTCATTAAAAGCCTAAAGATTGGTGCACAAACTATCGTCTGCTTAGCAATGAATCGATTGATGTATTGGATCTTCCTAAGAAACCCTCAAACTTCTTTCTCCATCTTGGGCGATAGCATCTTAATGATTCCCTTAACCTTGTCATGATCTACCTTTATCCCCTTCTTGCCAACTACAAACCTGAATAACTTACCTGAGGTGACTCTAAAAACACACTTCTTTAGATTCAGTCGTAGCTTATACTTCTTTACCCTTTCTAATAATCTGTCTAAGGCTTCAAAATGACCATCTCGAGTCTCGAACTTCACCATCGTGTCATCGACATAAACTTCTATCTTTTTATGCATCATGTCATAGAATAGCGTCGTTGCCATTCGTTGATAGGTTGCCCCCACATTCTTCAACCCAAAGGGCATCACCTTTTAACTGTTTGTTTCCTACTCTGTAATGAAGCCTGTTTTCATCTTGTCTTCATTGGCCATCATTATCTAGTTGTATCCACAATTCCCCTCTATAAAGGAGAACATGATGATAGCTACAGTACTATCTACCAACACATCTATATGTGGCAAGGGAAAGCCATCCTTTAGTGACGCCTTATTCAAGTGCTGATAGTTGACACACATTTGAACCCTTCCATCCTTTTTTGGCATAGGCACAATGTTAGCTAACCATTCTGGATAATTCACCACATCTAAGAACTTGAACTTCAATCTGCTTGGACACTTCTTCCTTGATCTTTTGAGCCCATTATGATCTCAACCTTTTTAACTTCTATTTGACTAGTTTCATGTATGGATACCTCAAAATTGTGTTCTTGATGATGCTTCTATCGATTCTAAACATGACAACATATGACTACGTGCAGACTTCTTTGTGTTTCTTTAATAATTTTTCAAATCTCTCTCTCTCTCTCTTTAAAAGTTGTTTCAAGTGTAATGCACGTGTACTTGGGTTTTCAATTGTACCAATATTAATGTCATGCGTTTGAATGGAGTGGGCATCAAATATTCTAGTGAAATGGAAATTATCATGCATAATGCCATTGGGATACATATCAAACAAGTAAGCAAAATTGTTGTTTATTGTATTAAACTTGAAAAAATATACAATGTCTTCCTTACCAACCACAAATACATCCTCATACCAAAAGTCTTTGATCCTCTCTTTAAGACAGGTAGCAAGGGTAATGAGTCAGTCTATTGGTGGTGCTTGATCCTGAAGCTTCTCTTCCTTTGGGCTTCTTCTTCATGGCAACCTTTCTAATGGACCCCTCTTGTTGCTCAAGCTTGAACTTCTTCCTTCTCTTGACTCCCTCGACCCAACTTGATCCACCCTTTTCCTCAAAAGAGTTTATGACTTGCTCTTCGATCAAGCCTGACCCAATCATGTTGGTTGATAAATGAGGCACTCAATTGCAGTTATCAAGAATCTGGCGTTTGTCAATCAAGTTGGATCATATGGTAAAGACAAGTGTAACATTGGTCTTGTGACCAGTCACTTGATGGAAGTCATACTTCTTATGATGCCTTCAATTCTTGGCATAGATTAGGAAGCTCTCTTGGTCATAATCGCTGCAAATCCATTTTAGCTCTCAAACTAGTAAAGATCTTCAACAATAGTCTCGCTAAACAACTGAATTTTCTTTATTCCAGACACATTAACTTAATAGTAGTACCTTTTACTTCTTCTTGGATCGTTGTTGTTGTCGTTTCTCTTATGCTTGGCCACCAAATCTTTTATTTGGATGCTCAAATCATACAAGTCTTCAAAAGTTATAATGGGAAAGCTTGCAAGCTTATCATTGATGAAAGCATGGGCTCTATTGATTCGTATATGGGTCTGGTCCTTCTTCGTAGGCTTCGTGGTCCTCTTAGCAACTTTGGCCCTCCAACTAACCAAGCATTCAGAAAAGGTCTCGTTAGCCTTTTGCCAAGTTTTCTTCAAATCCCCCAAGGTTACCCCCACTTGGGCATTGTGACGATGTCGTTCTATGAACAATTCGGCTAGCTCCTCCCAATCTTCTCGAACTCTTTTAGGAAGATCGTGATGCCACATTATCGCATCATCTTCTATAGATAGTGTAAAATACTTTAAAATGTACTCCTATAACAAATGAGTGGTGGCCATGACAGCAGCATATTATCTTAAATACTTTTTCAGATTGCCCTCTCCATTGAACTTGGGCAAATAAGGCATACGAAATTTCGGTGGCTAATTGTATTCTTCAATGAGTAAGATGTCATCTAGGTCATCGACCTCTTTTAACCCTTTCTTCTTCAAGAGGAACGGGACCTTTTCTATGTCCTTGGCTAATTGGTTCTTTGATTTGGGCTCATCTTGGACAACTAGGCCTTTCCGCCTATCTTTGCCTTGGCTACTCTCACCCTCATCACCACCATGCCCTCAGGCAATGGCTGGTTTGTAAGGTTAGGCCCATTTCGCATAGCTTCTATGAGTTGGGCTAGCTGTTGTTGGATTATAGTGATGTTAGCCCATGTTTGAGTAATCTCAACATTGTTATTGCGTGCAGCCATTTCAACAACTGGTTTACTAATTTTAAGTTTTGTCAGACGACCACCTCATATAACCTAAGCTATGATGGCTACAAAGGAATGTGTCAATGCCATGAATGCAAATGCATATATGCATGATGCAATGCATGCTTATATAAGCAAAGACAAACTTTCAGCCTTCCAACCTTATTTCTCCCATACACAATTGGTCAAGTCTCTTTTTTCCTATGACTTTTGGTCTCATTTTCAACTTATCATCATGGGATGTGGGAATGTGAGATTCTCTCACCTAGTTCTAACATACCAGTCGATATTAGATTCTTCATGATTATCATAACATGGCTCTAAATGTCATGATAACCTTAACTCATGGCACATGCCCCCATTTTGTTCTTACGTGTGATTTGACATGGCATTCATTCACAGTTCCATAAGGTTGAGTAATGTTATTCTAGTCATGTGGAATTTACATCCATGGACAAACATTTCAATGTGGGTTTTAGATATTCATCCTAATAAAAATTTCTAGATTCATCTGTATGGGCTTGAGTCTCAAGGCTCCAATGGTATGGGTTCTTTCGAGCAAGAGATGCCCAAATGGGTTGGTCTATTTTTATACCAAGAGAATGGTTCATATTCAAAGATGGTGACACCAACAAGAGTCGTCTAACGGTTATATAGAGTCAAAGACTTCTCATGCCAATGTCATAAGGTTAGGGAAATCGTAGTTATTTTGTGCAAAATGTAGTGATGCAAGGACTCAAAATAACCAAGTGAGCTATCAGAATTTGGTATCCCAATTGGAATCAACTTCTAATATCCCTAATGGAGTCGCCACTGTGGACAGAGCTTTCATCCCACTAGAGTGCTTACAACGACACTATGTCAAAGCCCCTTTGGAGACTTAAGGGAATACAAACAAGCTATGGATACATCTGGAGAATGGAGTTGCCACCCAATATTCTAGTTGAAAAATGGATGACGACAATCCGATCCTTTGCTTTAAGAGCTAAACTACCCTCATTCCTTCAAAGATAGATTTAGGAAGTTAGGTAGGAGCCTTCAGCTCACCTAGATGTAAATCCGACCTCCAATAAGGTATACCAAATAAGTTACACAATCCACTTAAATTGTTCATTTTATGCAAATATTTCCAATTTTATCTTCTTTAGGACCTTTGAGTATATTCAACTAAGAAAATTGCATATTCATACATAGGACCTGGTGAGAAGAAAGGAATTACAATTTGCTTCAAACATAGGGGATAGGGGATAGAATTATATTGCTTTTCAATAAATGAAGTAAATTCCACTTCTAAACACATCAAAATATCCATTCATTCATAACATAATTATGTAATTCAAATATCAAATAAAAATAATCAATTCAAGACTCGATAAATAATGAATTCCTCACCACTATATGTGAGTTTATTCATTATTTATAAAGCCTCTTCATGGCATCATTCATACATTTTCATGCATATTAAGTAATGGTCCCTCGCAATCAATGTGAGCCCACCGTCACTTTATGGTATCATACAATTAATCATTCATATTTCCAATCATGGTAATCATTCATAACAAGATCAATTAAAATCATAAACAAGGACATAAATTAAGATCATGATGCTTCTACCTAGATTTGATAAATCTATCATGGCATTCTCGCTTATTCATAGCAATTCTTATAAATCATGGCAATTATATGCTAGACATGGCATTTCTAGCCTAATTCAATCAAAGGAAAACAAGGCAATTCTAGCCTAATCATGGCAAATCATGGCTATTATAGTCTTATTCCAACATGCAAGTCAATCCTAATTTAGTGCTATTTCCTAGCATACTTAAAAACATTCATAAGTTCTCCTAAGCATGATTCTAATCATGTGACCTTATGAATATTTCTAATCATGTGTTGCTAAGCATGGTTATAAGACGTTCGCAAAGAAATAAACTCCTAATCATGATTCTAGATAAAAAAGCAATAGTTTGCTTACCTTGACATGCTTTTCCATCTTGCAAAACAAATAAAGGTTAAAACAATTTATAATAACCCTTAAAATGCTCCTAAGCATCAAAATAAATCTTAGACTTGCTTAATCTAAAGCAAGAAAAATAAATAAGAAAGCAGGAGAATAGAGTACTACTCTTAGGATGTGTCATTTTTTAGTTTGGATCTATATAAACACCTAACAAAATACTAAAGTAGAAAAGAACTCCATGAAAGTATCACAAGTGTGTCCTCGAGGAAGAGAAGAGATTTCTGGATGATGGTGAATTTGAAGAGAAGGGGCATTTATATAGTTGAAGGTTAAATTGCAAAAAGGAAGTAAAACTAAAAAATGAAGGTTTGAATCAAAATTTTTCAAAAAATACAAGAGGGAGTGCCAGTCTACTATAGGGGGATCACATATCGAGGGTAGGACAGCCGGCCAGTGGTGGCCTACCAAATCTCTTAGTTTCTTTTTTATTTTTTAATGTAGCCTCTCTGACCTTCACTTGTTTGATCATGCATAACTCTTCGAGCTCAACTCTGATTTGCAATCAGTAAAATTCTAAAAAAACTAAACATCCGTAGCATTGCAACAATATATGATCTATCATCATATTCATTTTGAATTAATTTCTATGATTTTTCAAATTCATGTTCCAGCTTTTTAAGCTTTCCATCGTTTCTTATTGACTCTTTTCTCTTTGCTTCCGAGGCCACTTCCGTCGTTTCCATTGCTCCCTGCACCTTCATATTTCATCATGAAGACTAAAAAATCTAGTGTCTACAACCCATTATCAGTCATGACATGGTGTGGCACTCCAAATCTGCATATAATGTTCTTCTCAATGAACTTCGCCATTTGATTTAGCCCTAGTTTACTATTGGGCTCAACTTCTATCCATTTGGTAAAATAGTAAATTGCCACTAGTACATATCAATGCCCATTAGAGGCTAATGGCCTTATGTCACCCATTATATCAATGCCACATACAACAATGGGCCCTGGTGTTGTCATTCCTTGTAGGGTGGTTGGTGAATCATATTTTCATTGATTTGGCTCTGGTGACATCTCTTCACAAATTGGAAACAATATGTCTCTATAGAAGCCAATAAAAGCCTTGCCATATTATTCTCTTTGCTAGCATCAACCCATTCATGTGTGGCACACATACACGACTATGGGTTTTTTCCATAAACCTTCTCACTTCATTTTGATCTACACATCTAACTACATCCCTTCTAGCATCCGTTTGTATATCAACCCCTAATGACAAATGAATTGTTGGGCCAACCTTTATAACACAGCCTTGTCTTTCTTACTTGCCTTATGTCGTAAAATTTTAACTTCCCAATATCTCTTAAGATCATAGAAGCATGCCTTCTCATCCAGTTGGACTTCAATTATCTGGGATCCCAAATAACAACGACCCCATGCTTGTGCTATCACAATTTATCTCACCAATAGTTCTTGAGTGCTTACTCAAACTAATACCAAAGCAAGCAACGCATCTACCATTTGATTCTCATTTATAGGCTAGTGCATGAAGGTGCACTACTTGGACCTCCCAATCAATCTTTTGATGTGCTCAAGATATGGCTTGAGCCTTCCTTATCCCAATCATCATTGGCTTGTGAGATCACTAACTTTGAGTATCCTAACACTTCTACTCCATCAATGCCCATTGCAATTAGGATTTCCAACCCAACGGCATAAGCTTCATTCTCTACCATATTATTAGTGACTCTGAACTCTAACTTCTTGGTAAAAGGAGTGACTTCTTCAGTCGGTGAGATTAGAATAACTCCTATTCTATCACCATTTCTATTAATAGCTCCATCAGAGAACATCGTCCAACCCAACAATGAGATTGCCCCTAGATGTTCATTTGCAAAATCCAATTCCCACGGTTCATCTTCATCGATCAAATTCATGGCCAAGAATTCTACAACTACTTTTCCTTTCACCACCTTCTAAGTAATATATTCAATGTCGATTTCTGACAATTGAACTACCCATCTTGCTAACTTTTCCACCACTAATTGTGCTTCATAGGGATACTTCATCAGATATTCTTTCGAGACAGCCTTGATCTTGTAAGATCAAAAATAGTGCCTCAACTTCTAAAAAAATCGTACTATGGCTAGGCATGTCTTCTCTATATAACTGTACTTTATATCATAAAGTAGCAACTTTTTACTAAAATAATAGATGGCACGCTCTACACCATTCTCATCTTTTTATGCTAGTATAGTATCAATGGCCTCCTCCTCAAGAGCCAAATAAAGAATTAAATTTTTTGCCAAGCTTACGTGATTTCAAGAAAGGCGAATTCTATAAATATTTTTTAATCTTCTCGAACTTGACATTGTTCATTCCACTATATTGGCTTATCCTTCTTTAGAAGTTTGAAGATTGGTGCACAAACTGTCGTCAGCTTGGCAATATATCAACTGATGTATTAGGTATTCCCAAGGAAGCCTCGGACTTCTTTCTCAGTCTTGGGTGATGACATTTCAGTGATTGCCTTGACTTTATCAGGATCTACCTTTATCCCTTTATTGGTAACTTTGAATCCCAACAGTCTCCCTGAGGTGACTCCAAAGACACACTTCTTCAGATTTAGCTGAAGCTTTTACTTCTTGACCCTTTATAGGAATCTGTCTAACACTTCAAAGTGTCCTTATTAAGTCTCAGACTTCACCATCATGCCATCCACATACATTTCTATTTCCTTATGCATCATATTATGAAATAACGTAATTGCCATTTGTTGATAGGTTACCCCTACATTCTTCAAACCGAATGGCATCATCTTACAAGAGTAGGTTCCCTATTTTGTAATGAGCGTCGTCTTCATCTTGTCTTCATTGGCCATCATGATTCGATTGTAACCAGAAAACCCATCTACAAATGAGAACATCACACTGGCAGTGGCACTATCCGTTAGCATGTCTATGCGAGGCAAAGGAAAGTCATTCTTTGGTGATGCTTTGTTCAAGTCTCGATAATCAACACATATCCAAAGCCTTCCGTTCTTCTTTGGTATAGACACGATATTGGCCAACCATTCTGGATAATTCACTACATCCAGAAACTTGGCATTAATTTGTTGGGACACTTCTTCCTTAATCTTCTGAGCCTATTCTGGTCTCAATCTTCTCAACTTCAGGTTGACCAGTTTCATGTGCAAATACGTTAGAATTGTGTGCTTGGTGATGCTTCTATCAATTCCAAGCATGCCGTCATAGGACTAGGCGAAGACTTCTTCATGTTTCTTTAGTAATTTTTTCTCTCTCTTTCTTCAAGAGTTGTGCCAAGTGCAATGCATATGTTCCTAGGCTTCTTAGTTGTACCAATATTAATGTCATGAGTTTAAATGGTGAGTATGTCAAATATGCTAGTGAAATACAAATTATCATGGACAGCTCCATCAAGAAAAACATGAAACAAGGAAACATATAGATTATATATCTTCCTCATCAAACAAATCAGGAAAAAATACATCCTAAATGCCTTCGATGAAAGGAACATGATCGACAAACAAGTCTATTGAAGGTTCTTGAAGCTTCTTTTCCTTAACCTTTATTTTCTCAACTGCTTTAGCCAAGTCATACACTAAGGAAATGTCAGCTTGGAGTTTGTCTTTGAAAATCTTAAAAGTGGGCTCCAACATTCCCTTGTAAAACTATGGCTCAACAGCTTCCATATACTTCATATTTTGGGCTTCGACAAACTTGACGAATTCTCCTTCTTGGGCTCAAAGTCTCTATCTTCATCAGACACATAGCCTAACCCTTTTCTAATGGTTTGGCCCTTGAAATCTTGAAGGGATGGCAAACCCCTTCACCTATTTTCATACTCAAGGTAGTAGGTGCGATGGTTAAGGCAACATGGATAGTCATAATCTCCCCATCGATATTGAATCGTATCTTTTGATGCAAAGTGGAAAGAACTCCATCAAGCGGATGGAACCATGCTCGACATAACAAAGTAACAAACATGACAAGAACTAGGACCGTGAACTCACACACCACTTCAATAAGCCCTATGTTCACTAGTGCTTTAAAGATGCCAAATGCGCTTGCCTTTGTCATCATAAGCGCTGATCACCGTCCTACAGGGCTTAAGTTCATCTTCTTTAACTTCAAACTTATGCAATACCTTTATTGGCATAATATTGATAGTGGACCCATCATCCACCATGATGCAAGGAGAAATCTTCTCTCGAATCTTTGTAACTATGAATAGCAGTTTGTTCTGGTTCCTCCCTTTGAAATGAAAGTCATTATTGTGAAGGCGACTACTTTCTTCTTATTTACCCCCTTGGGTTCTCTTCCAATCATGGGAATTAACATCTCATTATTAGGAGCAGCCATTGATATCTCCACGTTAGCCAAAGCTTTTACCATGGCCTCTATATGCTTTTGAGACGAGATCGACAACCTCCAAATGCTGGCATTCGCCCGAGTATTCTTTAACTATTTAATCACTTGATCTTCTTCTTCTTTAACTTCTTCCTTGGTAACTTGTTTGACTTTTTCCATTGCTTTTTCCTTCTCAATTATTTTTTTATTAACCTTCTCATGGTAAAATCTACCACTGCTTGTCACTTCTTGTACATTCGACCTCGAATAGGATATACCAAATAAAAATAGCTAGACTTTGTTATATAGCCCACTTATATTATTCTTTTTATGCACACATTGTTGATTTTATCTTCTTTAAGGAATATAAGGTGATTTCAATCAAAACAATTGTATATTCGTATAAGGAAAGAGATAAGGAGAATAGAATTACATATCATTTCAAATATGGGGGGAATAGAAGTAGGATTATATCATTGTTATTCAACAAATAAAGTAAATTTATTTCAAAACACTTCAAAATATCCATTTGTAGCATATTCCTGGAAATTAAATAATTAATCTAAGCAATCAATTCAAGATTTGATAAACAAGGAATTCCGTACAACCATATGTGAGTTTATTCAATGTTTATCAAGCCTCTTCAAACATTTATACATTCTAAGTGATGGTCTCCATTCATAAATGCAAGTCCACCGTCACTCTATGGCATCATATAGTCATAATTATTCAATTGTATCACTAGTCATGGTAATTATTCAAAACAAATCAATCAAAATCATAAACAAAGCCATAAACTGAAATGATGGCACTTCTAACTAATTCTGATAATTTTATCATGGTAATTCTACCTTATTAAGATAATTCTATCATGGCATTCTAAATATGACAATTCTAGCCTAGACAAGGTATTTCTAACTTAATTCAATCAATCAAAACAAAACATGACTACTTTAGCCCATTTCAAGCAATCAAAGCAATTCTAGCCTAATTCGAACTTGCTATTTCCTAGCATCATTCAAAACATTAATAAGTTTTCCTGTTATGATTCTAATTATGTGTTCTTAAACATTATTCTAAGCGTTAAATAAGAAAAAGAATCCCTATCCATGTCTCTAAATAGGGAAAGGATCAATGACTTACCTTGACAAGTATTTTCATCTTGGAAAACAAACCAAGGGTTAAAACAATTCATAATAACCCTAAACATGCTTTTAAGCATCAAAATAGAACATAACCATGCTCATTCTAAGCATAAATAAACCTAAACATGCTGAATTCTAAGTAAGAAATTTAAACAAGAAAAGAGGAGAAAGAAGAGACGACTACTCTTAAGACATACCCTTTTCAGGTTTAGAGCAATAAGAACGCCTAAAAAAATATTTAAACTATAAAAGTCTCATTGGATTTCTCACAAGTGTGTCTTAAAGGAAGAGAGAAGATTTTTGGATGGTCGTGAAATTGAGGGGAAGGGTGTTTATATAGTTAAGGGCTGAGTCAAAAAAAAAAAAAAAGCGAGAAAAAAATGGAAGGTTTTTTGAGAAATTTTTTAAGAACTACAAGCGGAGTGGTGACCAACCGTGGGAAGACCATTGACCAGTGGTGGGATAGCATGCCAGCTATAGGAGGACTATCGGCCTGTGGTAGGCATGTGGCTCCCCTACAACCGGTCGGTGGTGGCAGCCCACTAAACCCCCTTGTTTTATCTTGTTTTCAATGCAATCCTTTCCAACCTTCATATGTTCGATTGCATGTAACTCTTCGCGTTCATCTTCGATTTGTAATCCATAAAATTCTATGAAAACTATACATCCGTATCTTCGTAATGGTATGCCTCATCATTAGATTTCCTCTAGATTTATTTATTTTAAGCTTCAAAGTCAAGTGTTGATTTTTTCTCAACTCACTTCTCTTTGCATCGAAGGCTATTTCGACCATTTATATTATTCAACACTCATTTGTGTGTTATCATTAAGCCTAAAAAATCTAGTGCTACATAGGCCTATCAAAAGAATTGACTCTAAAATTCTTCATTCACTCATTGGAAGGACGGGTGTTGGAATGGTACCTCGAGTGGGATGATTGAGTGAGAGAAGATTGGATCGAGCTGTCTGAGAGGTTTGTACATTAGTACTCCTACATCACCTAGCTAGGTGTGACATTGTGAGACTTAGAGACAACATGCCAGAAGTAGGGCAAGAAGTTTTCAGAGCATCTGGTCTGCTTGAGAGGAAAGCTTGCATAGATGGTCTCAAGGCCTTCAGAGAAGGATCAAGTGAGAATAATGGTGAAAGGAGCTCTTGCCTCTATTCGGGGTCATCTACTAGGGTCCCATTGAGAACATTCAAGAAATTTTATGATTTCAGCATCTAGAATAAGGATGTTCAAGCTAAGTAGAAGAAGAACTTTCCAAGAAGGAATTTCCACTAGAGAAGAGGTGGAGGAGGAGGAGGAGGAGGAGGAGGAGGAGGAGGAGGTTTAGCCTCTAAAAGTGTTGAGCTTATTATGGCAACATATAGCAATCACTGTCCAAGGCTTATGGGAACCTTTGTGCACATTTTGAGTTGCTACCACTGCCAAACAAGGATTAGCAGGATCTTTTCTAACCTAATCCAAGTTCAATGAGTACTACGTTTCCACTAGACCATTGAGGACCTTACTTACAATAGTACTCATCTTTGACATGAGATACAAGATTTGATTAATAATGAATGAATACCAAATCCTGGTAAGCAACACCTAACACTAGCAGCAACCTGTTGCCAAACTGTAGGAACTTGCCCCCACTGCATGTGAATGTGATTGACTTATGGGTAATTGAGGAGGAAATCCTAAGGTCATTTGACGACAACAGGGAAGAAGAAAGGAAGTTTTGACTGTCTTTAAGAATAAGTGGACAAAGATTAATGAGTAACTTGCTCATGTGAGAGGCAAGAATAGAGAGAAAAGAAGGCTAGAATGTTGAGTGTCTTCAAAAAAGAATAAATATCAAGAAAGGTCGCTAAGTGAGGCTGCCTAGGTGAAGAAATAAAGGTAAAGAAGGAGAACCCCTTCATGAAGAAATGGATAGCATGGAAAAGAGCTAGAAGATGGCTATAGATAGAATGGGTGTCCCCAAGTGATGATGAAAGTGAAAAAAAAGTGCAGAGTAAGTACAGGCCACTTAGGGGAGAAGATGAATATAGTCCACTCAGCGATAATGAGGACAATTACATGCCTACCTATGTAGGGAAGGATGAGTATGGATATACCCTACTTAGTGATAGGGATGATTGGTACTCACCACTCAGTAATATGTGGAGTTAGAGCACATACACGCCACTCAGTGAGGAAAGAGATCTTAGCAGGAATTCATCGAGAATTTTCATGATTTTCTTAAGAATTACAAAAGAAAATATATTAAGGTCTTTTTAAAGAAGCAAAGTAGGAAAACATGAATGGGCTGATCCATGTCACACCATTGGTGGCTAAGGTTTAGATTAAGGGGAAGCAAGTAGAAATGACCCTACGTCAACTTAGAGAATGATTGAAGAGAATGAGGAAGATAGACATAAGAAAGGTAAGGAATTACTCAATGCAATGTCTCCGGTAGCTGAACTATACTCCTAGAACACTGAATGGATCAAAGCCAAGATAGAGTCATTGGAGGAAATGAGAAGATGGATGAAAGAAGAAACATGGTCACAAGATTGGTGACAATGACGTGACGAAGACAGTGACAATAATGAAAGTGAATAAAAGGTCCTTATGGCCGAGTCAGGACACATGGAAGAAGAAATCAAGGGGTCATTTGGGGATGACCACGTGACTCTATTAGATGTCAGGATCCAAATCAGAGGAAAGTGGGTGGAAATGAATTTACCACTTGGGGGAGTGGATATTAGAGGAAGGAAGAAAAAATGGAAAAGGAACATTAGACAAGACATCTTGGGAAGTAAAAGTATACTCCTAAAATGTTGGATGAATAG
Source organism: Boswellia sacra (assembly GCA_013180625.2). NCBI lineage: Eukaryota > Viridiplantae > Streptophyta > Magnoliopsida > Sapindales > Burseraceae > Boswellia > Boswellia sacra. The sequence goes on from SNVD02011673.1 coordinate 475,475, forward strand.
AGTCGATATTAGTGTCAGTGATAATGAAGATGAAGAAAATAATGGGAATGTTATAGGTAGATAGGACAGCAGTGAAACGATTCATGACTTCTAGGTATGATTTCAGTGATGGAGAAGAAATAGAACCAGGAAGTAAGGGAGAAAAGATAGAATATTTCTGGGATAGTTTTAAGAGCGGAAGAGACGATGGAGAGAGGGGCAATTTCTAGGATAGTTTTAAAGACGAGGGAGAAACACTAAAAAAAAAGAGAGAATGAGAGCATAAGGGTAACTAATGAAAAAGAGGTGAAAAGAAAGAGATGAGCAGAGAAGAAAAGGAAGTTCAAGACTTAACCTACAGTGGGAGGTTCTATGAGAACCTAAAAATCAAAGAAGTAAAAGTAGAGCAAAAGATAAAGGAACCAAAGAATGACGAAAGAAAGAAAGCTAGGGAGGATGATATGCAACTTAAGTGACTAAAGAGACACAGGTGAACACCAATATATGGGCTTTGCTCATATCATCCTATAAGCATCGAGAAGCAATGGCTAGAGCATTGGCCCATATATGCATATCCCTCATCTTCAGTCCTAAGGAGATGATCATAGTAGTAACTCTTAAGGAGGGAAAAAAAGGCCTGATCAATTTCTTTGATCATCAGAGGGAGTAAAATAATTGGAATTTTTTTGTTCTAGAATATATGTAGGTAAGTAAGGAGTCGAAAACTAGTCCTACGAAGGCCCCCTTATTTTCAATGTAAGCTAGCTCTTACTTGTGTTTAGTGAGGAGGCTACCTAACATAGAGGTGAATATAGACCAAGTTGTCTTATGATTTCTTCCTTGGGCAGGCCTGCCTTTACCTTTCAGCGAGAGGGGGGAATCATTTTGATACAAGGTAGAATTAAAGTCCTACTATACATTCCAAAATCTGAAGGTTGTAGTAAAGCTCTATGAGGCCTTTTTTAGGACTATATGGCATACGAGACCAGACGCAATGACAGGTTTGATTAGGAAGAAAATATTTATTTTGGGAAGATGATTACTCACCCTTTCTTGATATTGGTATAACTTAAAGTCTTATTATTACGGCTACTATGGATTCAAAATACACTCACTATGATTCTTATTATTCTGCTACTCTTTTTGATCTACCTTTAGAAGGAGGAAAGCACAACAAACCGCTATTTATAGCAATTGAGATATGAGGGAAGAAGACCTTATATGTTATCGTGTATGATGGATTGGTAATGAATCTAGTACCACTAAGGCTCTTGAGCAAGTTCGAGATTGAGAGAGAGGAGCTGGAGCCCTCCCAAGTAGTCATTAAGGCCTATGATGGCATTAAAAAAGAAGTGCAATCGAAATGTTCAAAGCTTTGGCGAAGACAGCCTCAATAAAAGTAATGATAGAGTCTATTATGCTAGATATTCCAATAATTTTTACAGCATTGCTAGGACAAGCATGGTTCCACTCCCTTAATGGTGTACCATCTACTGTACACCAAGCCATCTGCTTAAATCATAGTGGAGAAAGAATAACGACTAGGGCTAAATGATTGATTAAATTAGCTTCGTGGTCACTAGTATCATAAAGAAACAAAGGTACATTCTTGGTACTAGACTGTGGAAAAGCTTTTTAGGTTTACTAAGCTTCCTTAAGATCAAAGGGCAGACCAGCAAAAGAGGACTAGGGTACAATTCAGACGAGGAGACTTAGCTAACTGGGGGTAAGAAGAGGGTTACCTAGTTTGTGAAGGGGAAGGAGCCTGTTTATACTAGAAAGACTGAAATATTGAGTTATAATGACATTGAGAAGGCCAGATTTGGAATCTTCAAGGATGTGATGAACTCGAAGGCTTAGGAGATTAGAGAACTAGACAAAGCAATGAAGAAGCTTGTACTAGAAGAGAAGCCAATGAAAGAGGTCGCATGCTCGGACGAGGAGATTCTTGTTTGCCTAACCACTCTTATTGAAGAAGACATGAGTGATGCTTATTATATGGATGTTTTTATTCTCAAACTATTTTAGAACACTTCCCTAAGATGTTTTTGCTATCAAGGTGTAGCGGGGGGATATTTAAACAAGCATGCTTGGTGGGCTGGATTTCATGGTGTATGTAGTGTTCTAGTGTGAAGAATAGTGGTGCACAATCTTTGTGGTGGTTTTCCAACTTGGTGCACAATCTTTGTGGTGGTTTTTTGGGTTAGTTTAGGGTTATTGATTTGGGGAAATTATTTGATTTGATTTGACTATGAGTTTTAGGGTAGTTGATTTGGTGCTAGGGCTTGTAGCAGCATAGGAAAAGGCAGAAGAGGGGGAGGATATGGTCGTGGAGGTGGAGGTAGCAGTGGTGGTATAGGAGTAGGTACTTGTGATGGCAATGGAGGTTAGCAGCTATCTTTGTGAAAGTGGGATTTTTTTTTTTTTGTGGTGCTTATTTGTTTGGTTAAGAAGAGTAGGTTTAGTTAATTTGTACAATATTTAGCACAAATTAGGAAAAAAAAGTGGACATTGGGGTATTTTGGTCAAATAGCACACCTTATCTTCTCTCTCCTATTTTACCATTTAAGTTAACGTTAGAAATTGAATTTCAAGTGCCAATTTGCAATTTCCAGTCTCTTAGAGGGGAACTTTTTTTTTTTAAATGAACATTAGGGGAAAAATGCAAATATCGCTCTTGAAAATTTTCTTGGAACTAATAGACATATCAAAGTACAAAGGAGATGCCAATAAGATACAATAACTTGTTTCAAATATTATCATAATATTTTAGGAAAAAGGCCAAGTGTTTAACCACATGTATGCTTTGTATATGATTATGATTATTTTATTTAATTGTAAAATAAAATGATGACATGTCACATGCCATTTAGAGAAAAGGAAACGTTATATCATGCATTATAGCATATTTATGCATTCGTGCATATGTTTATATATAATTAATCAAAGAGTTTGATTGATGGGATATGTAAATCAAGATTATTTAATTAATTAGATTAACTAAAATAATTAAATTAATATAATTTATATATTTATCAAAGAAGTTTGATATATAGAATATAAATCATAAACTTAATTAATTAGATTAATTAAGTAATAAAATATAGATATAAAAGTTTTTAAAGAGTTTGAAAAAAAAAATTTATATGTATCATATTTAAAATTAAGACCCTAAAACTATAAAATATTTGAGTGGGAGAATGTTTAAATTTGTAAACTTAAGGTGTCCATTAGTGGTCCATTTGGATGAGCTATCCATAAGCCTCACCTTGGCCCATTTCAATGCCTTGCACCCTTAAAGAGGTTATGATAGTTGTCTGCTAAGATTGGATCTACTTATGGGTAAGATTGTTCCGAACAGCCATTAATGATATTTCCTCCAATAATTTCACTTCAATGCAATCTTGGAAATAATTGAAATAATGGTCTCACACTCAACTTAATTTTTTAAAAAATATTTCCTAAATGAATGATTTCATTAATTAAAGACCAAAAATGCGGTGGTTATTATTATCGAAATATGAGATGTTTTGAAAATAATAATGATTAGAAAGAGTTCTAATTTTATCAGATAGAGTTATTACATTTTTCTAAAGAAAAGTGATAACTGTTTGATTAAAGTACTATATAATATATTGTAGATTAATTTGTGCAACAGCATTGCATCTATATTTTTGCATACCACACATCATGTAGTCATATTCTAAATGCTTGTAAAGTAATTGTGCAAACTGGGCTTTCATCTCACCAGAGCATTTGTGGCCATGACATTATGTCAAAGCCTCTTTCGAGACTTAAGGAAACACAAATGAGCCATGGGCACATTATGGGTCAAGTTTTAAATCAGCCTTATCCCTTTAGAGATGGGTTCAAAAAATTAGGTAGGAGCCTTTCACGTCACTCGTATCAGAATCCAGCCTCCACTAGAGTATACCAAATGAGAATAGGTTATATTGTTTTACAGTGCACATAAGTGGTTCATTTTAGAATCAAATTGTTCATTTAAGGTGATTTTATTCAAGATAGTTTTATATTCATATAAAGCAAGAGAGAGGAAAATAAAGTTACAATTCCTTTCAAACATGGGGGATAGGGGATAAAGTTACATTGCTCTTCGATAATAAAGTAAATTTACTTCCAAACACTTCAAATATTATTTATTCATTCATTAAGTGATCATCCCTCACAATCAATGTGAGTGCACCACCACTTGATTGCATCATAAAATCATAATTATTCAATTATACTTCTAAACATGATAATTATTTAAAATAAAATCAATCAATCAATTAAAATTCAATATGAAGTCATAATCTACAATCATGCACTTCTACCGAGATTTGATGTTTCTTATCATGGTAATTCTACCTATTGCTATTCTAGCACAGTTCATAACAATTTATTGTATCATGGTATTCCCAGCCTAATACAATCAATCAATATCAAGCATGGCTATTATCGCCCAATTTAAGCAATCAATATGGCAGTTCAATCAATCAAAGTAATTCTTGCCTATTCTATGCTATTTCATAGCATGCTTCAAAAACCATAAGTCTTCTTAGCATAATTCCAATCATGTGCTCTTGGGCATGATTCCAAATATTCGTAAAGAAAATAAACTCCTAAACATGCTTCTAATAAATGAGGAAAAGATGACTTACTATGACACGCATTTCCACCTTGCAAAACAAATAAGGATTAAACAATTCATTAAAACCTAAAGATGCTTATTCTGAGCGTAAATAAGCCTAAAAATGCTTAATTTTAATAAGAAAAATAAGGAAGAAAAGAGGAGGGAGACAAGAGCATTACTCTTAAGACGTACGCTTTCTAGGCTTAGAGTAACAGAACGCCTAAAAATATTGAACTAGAAAAGACTCGTCGAATTATCACATGTGACTTCAACAGGGAGAAGAGATGATTTTGATGTGTATTGAAAAGTGAGGCGGATGGAGGTTTATATAGTTGAAGGGTGCAAGTGAAAAAGGAAGAAGAAATCAAATATCGAAGAGGTTTAACAAAATTTTCCAAAGTTAGAGGGAGAATAGTCAGCCGGCTGCTGGAGGACCATTGGTCGATAGTGGGACAGTCGATTGACTATGGGTGGACTATTAGCCGATGGTAGGATAGCTGGCCAGTTGTGGCCCACCAATCCCCCTTGTTTTGTATCTTTTTAGTGCAGTCCTTCTTTGACCATTATCGATTCGAGTTGACATAACTTTTTGAGTTCAAACTCCTATCTGTGATCCATAAAATTCTTTGAAAACTAGACATGCATAGCTTTATAACTATATGACTCATCATCATATTCCTCTTCACTTAATTTTTGTCATTTTTTTAAGTCATGTGTCAGTTTTCAAGACTCTTGGTTGCTTTTTTCTCACCTTTCTTCCTTTTGCTTTCAAGGGCATTTTGGTCATTTCAACTGCTTGACATCCATCTTTACTTCATCATCGAACCTTAAAAATCCAGTGTCTGTAGCAAGATCCTATCTCCTAATTCTAACATTCAAGTTGATATTAGATTCTCTGTAAATATCATAACATGGCTTCTAAACGTCACGATAACCTTAACTCATGGCACGTGCCCCCTATTTTGTTCTTATGGTTGATTTGACATGTGGCATTTGTTCATGGTTTCATGATATTTCAGTCGATGTTATCCTAATCATGTGAAATTTACATCCATGGACATGCATTTTAACATGGGATTCGGACATTTATCCTATTGAAAATTTATAGATTCATCTACATGGGCTTGAGTCTCAAAGGTCTAACAGTCTGGGCTCCTTCGAGCAAGAGATGCCCTTTGACTAGTCTCTTTTTATGCCAAATCAATAGTGCATGCTCAAAGGTGGTGACACCAACATGAGTCAGCTAAGGGTTGAATAAAGCCAAAGACTTCTCATGCCAATGCCACATGGCTAGTTTAGGTAGTTCATCCATATTGTGTGCAAAGTGCAGTGATGCAAGGACTCAAAATAACAAATTAAGCTATTAGAATTTGGTATCCCAATCGAATGAGGCTTTCATCCTGCCAGAGTGTTTGTGACCATGACATTGTGTCAAAACCTCATTTGAGACTTAAGAGAACACAAACGAGCCATGAGCAGATCAAGAGAATGGAGTCGCTACCTAATTATTCAGTTGGGAATGAATGGGGCCAATCTGATCCCTCGCTTTAGGACCTAAAGTACTCTTATCCTTCAAATATGGGTTTGAAAAATTACGTACGAGCCATTCGCATTGCTCGGATCAAAATCCGACCTCCATTAGGGTATACCGAATAAAAATAGCTTATATTGTTATACAGTCTACTTACGTAGTTCATTTTAGGCATATATTGTTCATTTATCCTCCTAAAGACATGTAAGCTGATTTAATTCAAGACAGTTGTATATTCATGCAAAGAAAGAGAGAGGAGAATAGAGTTTCAATTTCTTTCAAACATGGGGGATAAGGGATAGGATTACATTACTATTTAACAATAAAGTAAATTTGCTTCCAAACACTTCAAATATAATCCATTCACTCATAACATTCATTGCATATGCAAATTATAAATTCAACATAAGCATTCAAGTCGGGACTTCATAGAGAGTGAATTCCTTAACACCATATGTGAGTCTAATCAATGCTTATCAAGCCTCTACATGAATATTCATACATTCAATTACTACTATAAGTAATGGTCCCCCACCATTAATATGAGTCTACAATCACTTCATGAGATCATCCTAATTATATTTCTAAACATGGTATTTATAAAATCAATCAACCAATTAGAATTCAATATAAGGCCATAATCTAAAATCATGGCACTTCTACGTAGAGTTGATTTTTCTTATAATGGTAATTCTACCTATTGCTCTCCTCGCATAATTCGATTGACTTAAAACAATTCTAAATATGGCAATTCTAGCCTAGCAAGGCATTTATATCCTAAGTCAATCAATCATTACAAACATGGCTACTCTAGCCCAATTCAAGCACTCAAGGGCAAACATGGTTCTTACCTATTCTATACTATTTCCTAGCATGCTTCAAAACAATCTAAAATCTTCCTAGCATGATTCTTCACTTGAATGAGAGAGATTCGGTCTAGAGATTGATGTTGAGAGGTCTTTTGAAAGACTAAGAGGTGCTTGTTGTCTATGACATGGATTCCCACATGATCAACCATGTATGCATTCTTCTTCATTCTTCAATCTTCCATTTTTTAGGATTTTTCTAAGCATGTATTCATGTAGAGACTTCAATTTCTTACCTTATGGACTTCCATGAGAACAAGATGTGTGGATCATATTTTGGAGCCCACACTTAGCTCTTAGAGATAGAGAATGAGGCTGTCAGAAATAGGATCGCTATTACTGGCTTCTATGAGTTTATTACTTGTCTTCCAAATGCTTCTTGGCACACCTATCATTGAGCATTGGCTTATCTATGTGAGAGGTGAATGGACACGACCCACACTTTTCGTCTTTGGTTGCTGAGGTGACTATTAAGCCATTCGACATCGTTGCTCTTACTGGCCTTCTGTGTGGAGGAGAGGTTATACCCATCGATGCTTGTATCGCAGACTCAAGGGATCAGCAAAATTTGGTTTGTTAACTTCTTGGGTGCCATATGAAGAGTAAGAACAACATCATGATTCAATACACTATATTATACGAATATTGGAGGAGGAGATCAAACCTAACTCTAGTTGAGGTGCATCAATATGCGCGTAGCTTCATCGTGTATTTGCTCAATTCAATGCTTTTTGTCAATGCGTCAATCACTACCTTCTTGACTCTACTTCCTGCCCTCTAGAATCCTGATCGAGTGAGGACTTTGGTTGCAGTCATGTTGCTCTCGACCAATTATACTTTAGTTTAGACTATGCATGTCGACGCATCACTACGATTATCGGCTTTGCTCCTTTGCTTGAGGCAATGTTTCTTTTTTTTGTATCTTCATGTTTTCTATATATCCTATTTCTGATTCTATATACCATACGTGGGCCTACGAGTTGCTCGTCCTGCCTTCCTCACTTTCGGCTTGTCAGGACCTTTCGTTATCATAAATGAATAGGTGGGTTGCACATCGTGCAAAGCTCGAGAGATCTCATGAGCTAAACTTCTTTCGTGATTATATCCATACAATGACCTAGGACAATGTAAAAAACATTACTGTCAGTATTTCATTTATGTCATAATCTTACCACATTTCTATTGTTTTCAGATTCATTCTAAGTGGTAGGGGCCTGTTAAGTGTTAGTCAGCGGCTATGAGGGTTATTGCCCCATTTATTAACTACTGCATTCTTCTCCCATGCATTGACAGAATGATGTGGTATCTAGGTGATCAAGTTTGGGATTTGGTCAAATGCCCAAAGCATCATACGATTCCTCCTTCTCCACTAGTTCTAATGATAGACTCAAATGACTTGGTTATGAAGCCAAATATGCCATATTACATAGCTGGGATTCACTTGAGTGAGATTAAGTCCCAGTGATGATAGTTTCTTATGCTGAGTGGGCTCGAGCCATATTTCTATGTACTAGGGCAGGTCATTTTGTAGATGAGGTTCCTCATCCTCCTTCTAGTAATGCTCACAACTCTTCTGGTTGTGCTTGTAACTCTTCCACCTGTCGCGGGAAGAGATCAAGGGTTTCTTTTTGTCATTAGCACATCAGCCTCTTTTGCTGTAGGTGCTCCAGCCGTTCTAGTTAGTCATGTGATTGGCAACCTCCAAGCTTATCCCAATAACATAGTCTACATGTGGGATTCCAATGGGTTGATCAATAGCCATGTGATCATTGAGGATCCGATCATGCCTATTCCTTTCATTCCTTATGACACCATATGATACCACTCTAGTAAATCTCTTGACTATGTACTCCTCAAGTTTTCTGTTATTCTTCAAATATTTGTTATTCATGCAATGTAATGTAGGTACCACAGTCTTCTATGGAGTGTGTCTTTTAGATGCAGCTATTTCTTGTGGGTATGTTTTGTCGATGTCTCACCAATATCAGGTAAAACACTACTCTATGCTTCATGTATGCATGATTTTTTTCTTAATAGTTTTTTCTAACTATATGCTTCTTGCTTGGATTAGACAAGTCATCAAGAGAATGCTCGTTAGAGGGAGAGATCGAGTGCCTTCGAGCTCAAGTTGCCGCCTTATCTGTCGATGATGATGACAATGGGGATGAGTGAGGACTGTCACCACTAGATTTCTTTCTTTTGTTCATTTAGCTTCCATGTATGAACCTTCATGCTTTTGAATTTTTTTTATTATAATCAAAGTAATCAGTTATGCAGACAAATTTCAAAGACTTAGTGAAAATTTTCTATTTTCAGCTTCGTATACTGTTTCTTAAACTGTGCATATTTTGATCAATTTACATCCAAATTTATTCAAATTTGTTTTTACATCATCATCTGAACAAATTACAAAATTTGAAAGTCACACGCCCAAAATTGCTCGTCGATACACAAACTGGAAAGGAAAAACACGACGAAAGGGGAGTTAGAGTGCTTTTTGCCCTAACCATCATTGGCCCACTATTTGATAGCTGGTCGACTATCTTACCACCATCGACTAGCGATGGGATAGTTGGTTGATAGTCCTTCCATTGCCTGCCGATAGTTCTCCCTAATTAGTGCATTTTTGCTCGTTTTTAACACTAATTAAGTATTGCTCCTATTATGCTTCTCTCCACACTTTTCAATGTTTCCTCCCTTATTTATGAGTTATTTTGCACTTCTTGATGCCTCTTCACACTTTCCAACATGTCTGAGGCCTCTCTTAGGACCTTCTAATCTCTCTTGAAGCTTCTAAGGGATAATAACTGGAAGTAACTCAGATCAGTGGTCTCTATAATTTGAAGTTCCTTCAACATGTGAAACTTGACATTCCTTTTCTTAATGAATGCACTACCTTTTGGGATTCTCATGATCACATCATTCGCTTTAGTGGGCAAGAGCTTTGCACCCATATATGAGGAATTCTCTACCATGTTTAGTTGTCATTCATCTAGTTCTAAAATCATCATTCTGCCTATTGTTGAGACACTGCCGATGTCTAGTTTTGTTGACTTATTTGACTTTCTAATTCCTACCATAGGCATTCACACTAGAGGTGGCAGAGTGACATTGCCTTCCTTCATGCCTTTACTTGAGATGACGGATAGGTCCTCATTCGGTTGGCTTTGCCTTCTTCAATTTTGCCTTCTTGCATAGTTTCTAATGGTCTCACCAGATGATCAACGCAACCCACGTCTTATGACCATTATTCCTTAGATGGGACCCAGTTCCATAGTAGTTCCCTTGATTCTTGCTCAAAAATTGATCAGACTATATCATGTCAAGATTGATTTGAGTCAAAGGTTTAATGGCAGCCTTCTACGTCTTTAGGTATTGTTCTTTTAACCCCGATTTTGGTTGAAGCGGTCCTTGGGGTTTTCAACTTAGCATATTCATTTTTTTCTTTTTTTTTTCTTTTGCTTCATGCTCTAATTTCTGCCTAAGTTACCCTTTTGAGTTTTTTACTTAGCAAGCTTACCCTAACTTTCGCCTGAGCTACCCTTTTCGAGTTTTCAACTCAGTGGGCATCCTCCTCTTCTTTTTCTTTGACCCAACTTTCGCTTAAGCTGCCTTTTTAGGTTTTCAGCTCAGTAGGCTTTCCTTAATTTTTGTCTAAGTCGCCTTTTGAGTTTTTTGAATTAGCAGGCTTTTTCTTTTTTTTTTTTCTTTTTGAACTTTGGTTACAAGAGAGGCTGTCTATTCTAGCACCACTTGAAGGGGATATTTTTTGTTATGGCCCACGACTTCATACAGAGAGGAGACTTGAGAGACGTTCTTCTTGGATCGATTGGTTTAAAGTCATTCCGAATACCCAGATTCGTTGGCACTATCCATGGTAGAGGCTGGCGCATATGATAGTCGAGGCCTATATCGCATTTGTGCCTTTGGCAGGTTTCACCCACAATTAATTCTATAATCCTGCTAGACTACGTCAGTAGTATGGACTTAAGTAGTGGATTGTGGATTCACCGAATGCTTTCGGTCCTGGAAGACTATTTGCTCGTTATCTAGAGCGTGTGAAGGATTCTTGGCTACATCAGACCATCGAGATGAATCTATTCCATGATCTTGACTTTGTGACAGATGACCAATGCAAGGATTGGGGGACTCCCAGGCTTCCAATATTGATTCTACTATTCGATCCCAACAGTGCCCTGAGAGATATGGTAGGCCTATTCGTAGTCAAGTGAAGAGGCAAAGACAACGTTGATAGTTTCATTATTAGCTTAGATGTTAGATGCTTTCCATTTATTATCATGGAAGATAATAAGACATTTCAAAGGCATATTTGTTTCAAAACAATTTCATTTCATTAACAAAAGTACAATCATTTTTTCTTCGAGCAATATGTGCACAATGACAAAACTCTTGCCATTAATAAACCATTTCTGGTTTTTTGATTAATTATTTTTCCTCCCACAAATTTTTCCTCTTTTTCTTCTTTTTTTCTTTCACACATAGTTTTTCTTCAGGCTGTCCATGTTGATAGGCTCAGTGAACTCATTCCCTTTCATGTCTAATAAGATGATAGCTCCGTCGAACAATGAATGGGCCCTCCCAGTTGGGCTTGAACTTCGCTCTCAAGTCAAACACTATTGATGTAGCTTGTTTAATGATCAATTCCCCTTCTTTGAACTTCCCTGCCTTTATTCCCTTGTTAAAGGCTCGAGTGACCCACTTCTAGTATAATTGCATGTGATAACTAGCTTTCATTCTTTTCTCATCAATCAATGCCAATTGTTCACATCTATTGTGAATCCACTCCTTTTTAGAAATTTGTGCTTCCATCAAAACTATCGCTGATTTCATTTCTATCTCAATTGATAGGAATGCTTCTGAACAATGCACTAATGATAAGGGCAGCATGCCCATTAAGCCTCTAGGCATCATTATATAACCCTATAACACAAAGAATAGCTTCTCTGCCTAATCCTTATATGTCTACACTATCTTGGCCAACATATTCTTAATGTTCTTATTGGTTGGTTCTACTCTTCTATTTGCTTATGGCTGATATGGGGGTAACTTATGATGTTCAATCCCATACTTCTCGAATAAGGCCTTAGTCTTAGCCTAGAAATGAACTCCAATGTCAGTCATGACGCGATGTGGCACTGCAAATCTGTATATGAAGTTCTTCTCAATGAACTTTGCCATCTGCTTTGCTCCCAATTTATTGTAGGACTCAACTTCTATCCACTTGGTGAAGTAGTCAATCATGGTCGCCACCACCACATATCGATGCCCATTAGAGGCTAATGACCTTATCTTGCCTATAATGTCAATACGGCATGTAGCAAAGGGCCACAGTGCTGTCAATCTTTGTAACTCTAAGGGTGGTTAGTGAATCAAATTTTCATTGATCTGGGATTGGTGACACCTATTCACAAGTTGGACATAATCTGTCTCCATGATTAGCTAGTAAAATCCCTACCTCATTATCTTCTTTGCAAGCATTAGCCTATTCATATGTAGGCCACATACACCACTATGGATTTCCTCCATCAGCCTTGTAGCTTATTTCTCATCAACACATCTCAATTGCATCCCTTCTAGTATTCTCTTATACATCGCTTTTTAATGGCAAGTAAATTTTGGGCTAACCTTCATAGTACACCCCTGTCTTTGTCGTTGGCCTCGTCTAGCAGAATTCTGTCTTTTAGATATCTCTTCAAATTATGGAACCACGACTTCTCATCCACTTCGGTTTCTATTATATGGGGATCTATATAGCAAGGGCCCCATGCTTGTGATATCATTATTGGCCATGCCAGCAGCTCTTGAGTGCTCGTCCAAACTGATGCAAAAAAAGCTAAAGCATCAGCCCTTAGATCCCAATCTTCAGTTGCTTGAGAGATAACTAGCCTCGAATATCCCAACACTTCTATCTCATCAGTGCCCATCATAGTCACGATTTCTAGCCCATAGGCATAGGCTTCATGCTCAACCATGTTATTGGTGACTCTAAACTCTAGCTTCCTAGCGAAAGGAATGGCTTCTTCAATTGGTGAGACCTAAATAACTCCTATTTTGGCACCATTTCTATGGACAGCTCCATCGAAGAACATTCTCCATCCCACTTTTGGGATTACCCCCAGGTGTTCATCTAGGAAATCTAATTCCCATGTTTCATCATCATCGATTGGATTCATGGCTAAGAATTCTGCAACTGCTCTTCCTTTCACTACCTTCTTGGTAACATACTCAATGTCAAATTTTTACAATTAGACTAGCCATCTTGTAGACAAAAAAATTTGGAGGCTCGATGAAGGAACGTAATGAATGTCGAGCGAAGAAAATGACCAAGATGCCCCTGGAGGCCAAGAAAGAAAAGGTGAGAAGGAATTGATGAAAGGTCTCGAAAAATGACATATGACTTCAAAAATTCATAGAAATTAATCCATGAAGAATCTGACAGTGAGTCATATATCGTTCAAAATCTACGGATGTCTAGTTTTCATAGAAATTTAACTATTGCAAACCATAGTTTATTTCAAGAAGTTAGGTGTGATTGAATGGACAAAGGTCGGAAGGGACTGCACTACAAAGTCCTAAAATAGGAAGGGCCACTAGGTGAACACCGCCTAGCTGTTAAATAACCGATAGGCTGTTGAACAATAGTCGATCAACTATTTGACAGCTGCTTGACTGTTGAGTGACAACTAGTTGACTGTTTAACAGTCGCCCAATGGTTTGACCAACATTCATATTGCAATTTTCATATTTGTTTCTTTGCTTCATTTTTCAACTCCAACCTTCCATTGTATAAACATCCCCTCTCCTCACTTTTCCACATACTAAATTTTGAACAATTATCTCTTCTTCCTCTCGAAGACACGCTCGAGAATTTGAGAAGTCTTTTTCAGTATAAATTTTTCAAGTGTTCTATTGCTCTAAACCCAAAAAGCGATACATCTTGAGAGCAGAATTCTCTACTCCTTATAATTCTTCTTTATTTTTCTTGCTTAGAATTAAGTACGTTTAGGTTTATTTATGTTTAAAATGAGCATGTTAGTATTTCTTTTTATACTTAGAAGCATGCTACAGTTATTATGAATTGTTCTAACCCTTGTTTGTTTTGTGAGATGGATAAGCGTGTCAAGGTAAGTTTGCCATCTCTTCTTTATTATAATCATGCTTAGGAATTTAATTTCTTTGCAAATGCTTAAAATCGTGCTTAAGAGTACATGATTAGAATCATGCTAAAGAAGACTTATATTTGCTGATGGATGCTAGGAAATAGCATAGAATAGGTGAGAATTATCATTTTACACTTGGATGGTATGATTGATCACAATTGCTTAAATTAGGCTAGAATATGCCATGCATGCCATGATAGCTACAGTTAGGCTAGAAATGCCATAAATTGATATGAATAATGCTAGAATAGCAATAGGTAGAGTTGCCACGATTATAAAATCTAGGCTAGAATGCCATGATATTAGATGATGGCTTTGTATGATTTATAATGTATGAATGTTTGTATTATGATGAAAGTGTAACTCTGTGATGCCATGAAGTGGTGGTGGACTTATATTGATGGTAGTGAGCATTACTAGGAATGAATGACTTAATGCGTGAATAGAGGTTTAATAGATGTTGAATAGCCTTACATATGTGTGAGGAATTCATCATCTATTGGGTCATAAATAGACTATTTCTATTTGATATTTAAATGTACATCTTAGAATTTCTTTTATTAAAGAATAAAAGTGATGTAATCCTCTTCCCCTTCCCCCATCTTTGAAAGAAAATGTAATCCATTCTCCTCCCTCTTTGTATGGACGTTTAGAATTGCCATTGATTGAATTATCACCTAACTTATTTAACAAAGATAAAGTGGAAATGTGTGCATAAAACGAACAACATTAAGTGGGCTAAGTAACGACATGAGATGTTACTATTTGGTATTTCCTAGTGGAGGTAGGATCTTAATCTAGGGAAGTTGAATGACTCGTACCTAACTTTCCAAACCTATCTTTAAAGGGATGAGGGTAGTTTAGGTTTTTAAGCAAGGGATCATATTGCCCCCATTCATCCCCATTAGAATAGTTGGGTGGTGACTCCATTTGCTTGATGTGCCCATGGCTCATTTGTGTTCCCTTACGTCTCCAAAGAGGCTTTGATACAGTGGCTTTGGCATGATGAAAGCCATATTCATAGTGGCGACTTCACTGGGGATTAGAGAAGTTGATTTCAATGGGAATATTAAATTCTAATAGCTCATGTCAATATAACGAGCACGAACTACCTAAACTAGTCGTGTGGCATTGGCATGAGAAGTCTTTGGCTCTATTTGACCCCTAGATGATTGATATTGGTGTCACAACCTTTGAGCACGTACCATTGAATGGGTATAAAAAGAGATTGGCCCAAAAGGACATCTCTCGCTCGAAGGAGCCTAGATCATTAGACCCTTGAGACTTGAGCCCATGTAGACGACTCTAGAAACTTCTAATATGATGAATATCCAAAACCCATGTTGAATGCATGCCTATGGATGTAAAATCCCTATAATTCAAATATCATCAACTCAAAACCTCATGGAACCATGAATGAATGTCACATGTCAATTCACCCATAAGAACAAAATTGGAACACATGCCATGAATTAAGGTTATCATGGCATGTAAAGAACCATGTTATGTAATCGTGGAGAATCCAACCATCAAGATGAATGATAGAATTAGGAGAGAGAATCTCACATTCCCATATCCCATGATAATGACTTGGGAATGAGGCAAAAAATTCTAAGAAAACAGACTCAACCTCATGTGTATGGGAGAAATAAGGTTAAAAGGCTGAAAATGTGTTTATGCCCTCGTATGAGCATGCATCCTATCATGCAGACATGCATGTATGCATGGCATTACCACCTTTATTTTGTAGCTATCTTAGCTTGGGTTAGATGAAGTGGTCATTTGACAAAGCAAGAAAAACCAGTTGATGAAATGGCCACATCCAATAACAATAATGCTGAAATGGCCCAATTGAAAGGTGATATGACTGCACTCTGACAACAAATGGCCTAACTAATTGAAGCACTCCAAAATAAACCTAACCACATGAATCAGCCTCCACCCAAGGGTAACGGTGGTGATGATGGTTAAACTAGCCAAGGCAGAGATAAGGGGTAAAGCCCAGTTAACCAAGAAAAACCAGAATTGGTCATGCAGCTAGCCAAAGACATGGAGAAAGTCCAATCCCTCGTGAAGAAGAAGGTCTGAAAGCGAAGACCTAGACGACATCTCACTCATTGGAGGCAAAGACTTGCCTTCAAAGTTTCGCCAAATGAACTTGCCCAAGTTCAACAAAAAGGCCAATCTAAAGACACACTTGAGGCAATATGCAACTATCATGGCTACTGCTCCTTTGACAAAGAAACATATATTGAAGTATCTCATGCTATCCTTAGAAGATGATGCTGTCGCATGGTATCATGACCTCCCAAAGAGAGTTTGAGAAGATTGGGAGGAGCTTTCCTGATAGTTTGTGGACTAGCATCACCACAATACCTAACTGGCAGTAACCTTGAGGGATTTGGAGACAACAAGGCAAAAACCCAATGAAACCTTTTTAGAATATCTAGCTTGTTAGAGGACCAAGGTAACCAAGATGACCACTAGGCCTAAAAAGAAGGACCAGGTTTTCATGGTGATCAATAGAGCCCGTAATTTCATTAGTGACAAGCTACTAGGCTTCCCTATTAAGACATTTGAAGACTTGTATGATTCAGGCATCTAAATAGAAGAGTTGGAATCTAGGCAAAAGAGAAATAACTACCTTCGAAGAAGTCAAGGGCAACATCACCTAGCTAGTGGGTCTAGCACGAAGCATATGGAGGTCAAGACAGTCACCCAACAAAGAAAATTTAGTTGTTTGTGAAGATCACTTTCCAAGATCTTTGTAAGCTTGAGAGCTAGAGGGTTCTTACAGTCATTGCCACCAAGAGAGTTTTCAAATCCATTACCAAGGAATTGAAGGCATCACGAGAAGGGTGAATTCGACCAAGTACCGGTCACAAGACTAATGACTGCACTCGCCTTTGCTATGAGATCTAAGAGTTGATTGACAAGGGCTAGATTCCTAACCTATAGACATACAACATAAGAAGCAACCCACTAACCAATAACAATTGGGTACCTCCTCTAGCAACCAACATAGTTGGGTCAAGCTTGACAAAGAAGCAAGTCATGAACTCTTTTAAGGAGAGTAGTTCCACCAGGGCTGAGAGAGTTAAAAAAAAGGAGAAGTCATGCTTGAACAATCCACTAGAAAGGAGGCCTCGAAGAAGAAACCCAAGACTAAAGAGCCTAAGGTCGAAGAACCCAAAGAATAAGAGCCCAAGGAGATCATCAGGAGGGTGGAAGACGAGCAAATTCCTTTGGCAGCGAAGATTCACACCAAGAAAGGTGGATGGGCCAATATTGTAGTAAAAAGAGTCAAGCGAAGTCTAGAACCCGAGCTTGCATGCCTTGGTGACCAAGAAGAGGACAAATCACAAAAGGAAAAGGAAGGAGAAGACACTGAAGTAACACCACCAAGAAGAAGTCCACATCATCAAACTCCTTTGCCAATAAATGGATGGCCAGAAAAGGGGCTAGAAAAGGCCTACCACCTAAAGACTCATGGCGAAGAAAGGTAGACAAGCCAGAAAAGAGAAGAGAGCTAAGAGTCTTGCGAGAAGAGAGAGTTTGCCTAGAAAGTGTAAAGGAGTGAGAGTTATGGGAATTTGGGATGACATTCCTAAAGTCAAGACTCTTCTAAACTTTTGGGTTGACTTTAGTAGTGATAGAGAGAATGCACAAGGAGTGACAAGGAGTGGTAGATTTTACCATGAGAAGGAGAATGAGAAAACAATCAAAAAAATAGTTGAGAAGGGTAAAGAAGTTGCCCAAGAAAAGGCCAAATAAGAAGAGGATCAAGTTATCAAGCAATTAAAGAAGACTCAATCATATACTAGCATTTGGGATTTGCTAATATCATTCCACAAGCATATAGAAGCAATGGTGAAGGCTTTGGTAGAGGTGGAGATATCAATGACTGCTACTACTAGTGAAATGTTAACTGCCTTGACTAGAGGAGAACCCATGGGGTAAAACATATATGTGTGATCACATTTACTGTGAGGATCTACTGTTTGAAGGGAGGAATCGTAGCAAGCCGTTATTCATCACCGCAGAAATTGTTGGGAAGACATCTCCTTGTATCATGGCAGACGATGGATCTGCCATTAATATTGTGTTTATTAAGATATTACACAAGCATGGTGTCAGTGAGGATGAACTTAAGCCTTGTTAGTTGATGATCAGGGCTTATGATGACTCAAAGGGGAGTGCTATTGGGATCTTCAAGGCATTAGTGAAGACTAGGCCAATTAAAGTCATCATAAAATTCAAAGTCCTTGACATTCTAGTCACATTCACTGCCTTGTTGGGACGAGCATGGTTCCATCTGCTTGGTGAAGTCCCTTCCACTTTACATCAAAAGATCCGATTCAACTTGGATGGGGAGATTATAACTGTTCATGGAGTCTCGACTATTGCATCGACCGCTCTAAGTGTGAAAGTGGGAGAAATACCTTATATGGGACGCTTTCATGTAGCCATGATTGACAAAATCAACCCTATTGTAGTTGGGATAATGAAGAAGCAAGGATACTTGCGAGAAACTAGGCTTGGGAGGGATAGACTTGGCTTACCATCCTTTCTAGATTTTAAAGACCAAATTTCAAGATGAGGTTTGGGCTACAATTATGAAGAAGAAGAAGAAGACATTACACCCAAAAAAGGGGGATTCATCAAGTTTGTCAAAGCCTAAGAAAAGAAGTATGTTGGAGCTGCCGAACCATGGGTTTTCAAGGGAATGTTGTAGCCCAAATTTAACATCTTCAAAGATATCCATCAGGTAGGAGTCTCCAAGGGCAATGACTTGGCTAGAGAAATGGAGAAGATGACTATCAAGAAGGAGAAGCCTCAAGATCACGCACCGCCAATGGACATCCATCGACCTTGCTGCTTTCATCAAAAAAGGAATCAAATATGTATTTTATGAGGATGTGTTTGTACGTAAACTCTTTAAAGAAAAGGACATTGTTTATGTTTCTAGAAATGACGCAATAAATAATTAATTTGCTTACTTGTGTGATTTCTTTCCTTATGGCATTATGTATCATAATTTACATTTTAATAGCATATTTGACATCCATACCATTCAAATTGAGGACATTAGTCTTGGTACAATAAAAAAATCCAAGAACATATGCATTGCACTTGATACGACTCCTGAAGAGAGAGAGAGAGAGAGAAAGAGACTGATTTGAAAATTTACTAAAGAAACATAAAAAAGTGTTTGCGTGCTTCTATATCGACATGCCTGGAATTGAGAGAAGTATTACTGAGCATACATTTCCAACTTATCCACATATGAAGCCAGTTAAGCAAAAACTGAGGAGGATGAGCCCAAAGTGGGCTCAGAATTTCAAAGAGGAAGTCTCCAAGCAAATTGAAGTCGAGTTCCTATAAGTGGTTAAATATCCAAAATGGCTAGCCAATATCATGCTAATGCAAAAGAAGGATGTAAGGGTTCGAATGTGTGGGGATTACCAAGACGTGACCAGGGCCTCACCAAAGGATGATTTTCCTTTACCTTATATTATTATGTCAGTAGATAGCGCTACTACCAATATCATTTTTTCTTTCGTACATGGGTTTTTTGGATACAACTAGATAATGATGGCCAATGAAAATAAGATGAAAACGGCCTTCATTACAGAATAGGGAGCCTACTGTTATAAGGTGATGCCCTTTGGATTGAAGAATGCAGGGGCAACTTACCAAAGAATTGCGATGTAGCTGTTTCATGACATGATACATAAGGAGATAGAAGATTATATGGCTAACATGATGGTGAAATCTAAGACCTGAGAGGGTCATTTTGAGGCCTTAGAGAGGTTCCTAGAAAGGTTAAAGAAATACAAGCTACGACTAAATCTGAAGAAGTGTGTCTTTAGAGTTACCTTGGGGAAGTTGTTATAGAAGATTATATGGCTGACATGATGGTGAAATCTGAGACTCGAGAGGGTCATTTTGAGGCCTTAGAGAGGTTCTTAGAAAGGTTAAAGAAATACAAGCTACAACTAAATATGAAGAAGTGTGTCTTCAGAGTTACCTTGGGGAAGTTGTTAGGATTTGTCTTTGGCAAGAAAGGGATAGAAGTAGATCCGGACAAAGTTAAGGCCACTAAAGAGATGTCATCACCAAGACTGAAAAGGAAGTTCGAGGCTTTCTAGGGAAGATCCAATACATCAAATGGTTTATTTCTAAACTGACAACCATTTGCACACTAATCTTTAGGCTTTTAAAGAAGGATCAGCTGGTGGAATGGAATGATCAGTGCCAAGAGGCATTTGAGAAGATTAAGAAACACTTACAGAATCTGCTAGTTTTGAGATCGCCAAAACCTAGTAAGAATTTAATTCTCTACTTGGCTCTCGAAGAGGAGGCCATCGGTGCTATGTTGACACAGGAAGACGAAGCGGTGTAGAACATGCCATCTATTACCTTAGTAAAAAGTGGCTACCATATGAGACGAAGTATAGCTTTGTGGAGAAAATGTGCTTGGCCATGGTTTGACTCTCAAAGAAGGTAGGGCATTATTTTTAGTCTTATAAAATTATGGCTGTGTCGAAGGAGGATTCGATGAAATACCTTTATGAGACACCAACATTAGTAGAAAAATTAGCAAGATGGCTAGTGTAGTTGTGAGAATTTAACATAGAGTATATCACCAAAAAGGCAGTGAAAGGAAGAGTAGTAGCGGAATTCTTGGCTATGAACCTCATCGATGATGGTGAACCATGGGAGTTGGAATTCCTAAATGAAAATTTGGGGGTAATGTTAGTAGTGGGATGGAGGATGTACTTTGACAAAGCCGTCAATCGTAATGGCGCCAGAATAGGAGTTATTCTAGTGTCGCCAACTGAAGAAGTCATTCCATTTGCCAAGAAGTTGTAAATAGTGCAGACGCATTAGTGATATCACTTTTGGGAGGTTCAAACAGTGCACCTTCACCTATCTTCCTAATAGTGAGAATCAGATGGCAAACGCATTGGCTTCATTAGCATCAGTTTGGGTGAGTGCACAAGAATTATTGGTGAGACCAATAGTGATATCGCAAGTATAGGTCTTTCTTATATGGAACCTTATGTAATAGGGGTTGACATAGACGAAAAGCCATGGTTCTATGACCTGAAAAGATATCTGGAAGAGAGGATTTTGGCTGAGGAGGCCAGTGAGAAAGACAAGGTTGTGCTATGAAGGTTGGCCCAACAATTTTCTTGTCATCAGGGGGTGATGTACAAGAGAATGCTAGAAGGGATGCAATTGAAGTGCGTCAATGAGAGAGAAGCAAGAAGGCTTATGGAAGAAATCCATAGTGGTGTATGTGGACCACACATGAATAGGCTGGTACTCGCAATGAAAATAACGAGGCAATGTCTTTATTGGCTAACCATAGAGACAGATTATGTCCAATTTGGGAAAAGATGTCACCAATGTTAGATTAATGGAAATTTGATTCACCAACAACCCGTGGAACTACAATGGTTGATAGCACTATGGCCTTTTGCTACATGGGGCATCGACATTATAGGCACAATTAGGCTGTCAGCCTTTAATGGGTATCGATATGTGGTGGTGGCAATTGATTACTTTACCAAATGAATAGAAGTTGAGTCCTATAGTAAGTTAGGGGCAAAGTAGATAGCAACGCTTATTGAGAAGAACATCATATGCAGATTTTGAGTACCACACCATGTCGTAACTGACAATAGGGTCCAGTTTGAAGCAAAAACTAAGACCTTGCTCGAGAGGTATGGAATTAAGCACCATATGGTGTCTTCATATAGGTCACAAGCAAATGAAGCAGTAGAAGCAGCCAACAAAAACATCAAGAAGATGCTGGCTAAGGTGTTACAGAAATATAAATATTAGGCAGAGATGCTGTTATTTGTGTTATGGGGTAAAGAACAACACCCAAAAGTTTGACAGGCATGACACCCTTCTCATTATGTATGGTTTAGAAGTGGTCCTACCGATTCAAATAGAAATGAAATCAGCGAGGATTTTGATAGAAGCAAAAATCCCTAGAGGGTAGTGGACTAACAATAGACGTGAACAATTGGCCTTGATTGATGAGAAAAGAATGAAGGCCATATATCACATACGACTATATCAGAAACAGGTTGCTCAAGCCTTTAACGAAAGAATAAAGGCAAGGAAGTTCAAAGAAAGGGAATTAGTCCTTAAATAGGCCAAACTGGTGGTGTTTGATTCTAGAGGGAAGTTCAAACCCAACTGGGAAGGCCCATTCATTGTGACGAAGGCCATGTCTGAAGCGGTCATCTTATCAGACATGAAATGAAATGAAATGGCTGCAGAAATATTATGTATAAAAAAAGAATGAACTGAGAGGAAAAATAATTAATCAGAAAACCAGAAATGGCTGATTAATGATAGGAGTTGTCTCACTGTGGACATGTTGTTCAAACAACTGAAGATTATACTTTTATTAATGAAATGAAAATGTTTGGGAACAAACATGCCTTTTGAAATGTCTTACTATTTTGCATAATAATGAAAGGAAATCATCTAATATCTCAATTGGCAAAGAAACTAATAATGTCACCTCTGCCTTTTTGATGGACTACGAATGGGCTCACTATATCACTCACGACACTATCTAGCTTGGATAACAGGAATAGGAATAGAAGCCTGAAAGGTCACCAATTCCTTGTACCAGTCGTCTATCTCTAAAGCAGGATCATGGAATAGATTCCTCTCAACAGTACAATGTGGCCATGAATCCTTCACACGCTCTAGATAATAAGCAAATAGTCTTCCAAGATCGAAAGTGATCGGTGAATCCACAATCCTCTGTTCGAATCCATACTATCGACGTAGTCTAGCAAGATTGTAGAATGAACTATGAGTGAAACTAGCTAGAGGCATGTATGAAATATATGTCCTTGCTGTCACATGCTCCAGCCTCTACCATAGATAGTGGCAACGAATTTGAGTATCAAGAATGACTCAAAGGCAGTTGATCTAAGAAGAACGTCTCTCAAGTCTCTTTCTTGTATGAAGTCAAGGACTATAACTAGAAATATCTTCTTCAAGTAGTTATAGAATAAATAATCTCTCTTGTAATCAAATTTGCGAAAAAGAAACAAACAAAAAAAAAAAAAAAGAAAAAGGGTCCTGCTAATTTGAAAACTGAAAAAAGGTAGCTTAGGCAAAAATTAATGCAAGCCCGCTACCACGCCCTAAAATCTCTTATTTAGACACTTTAAGGGTGACTAATTAAGAAAATAATAAAAAGACATCATTAATATCTCCATTTTTTTTCATCTACGATCATTTTCTAATTTACATATATATTTATACATATCACCTGAATCCATTACAACATCTAGCTATTTGTTCAAAATAAACTTTTACATACACCGATGGTTGAACTTAATACATAGGTTGCTAATTACATTACAAAATTTCCTATCATGATCTAGGCTAAGTCAAAACATTCCCCAAAACCATCGCATGCATGTAAACGTCCAGCCTCCCTAGGAAAGCTCTGAAACACCACTAGTACGAATATTTTTTTGTGTACCTGTGGAGGGAGGGGGTGAGCATAAAGCCCAATAGAAAAAATTCTAACATTATACTAAATCACAAGCATTCAAACAGTTACTTAATTACACAATTACACAACCTATTACAATATGTCATGCAGTCATTCTCATTCATACATCAAGATATCAGTATTCGCTTAACAACTAAAATTTTTCATCTAATGTTTCCCTTAGACTCGTGTCCAAACGGCCTGTCCAAGGTCTAACATATGAAGTTTATATTCGCGTTCTCTTTGGATCCATATCCAAAACAGCCCATCAAAGGTCCAACACTAAGAATTTCATATCCGCATTCCACTTGGATCCGTATTCAAAATGGCCCACCTAAGGTCCAATACATATACTTATAAACCTTTCAATACAATTTCTAATTGCATATTTTAAAAAGCTATTTATACCAAATTTCACACCTCACGAAGTTAATTCTAAGCTTCAACCACATTATTCATTTCATACCACTACACAATTCAGCTGCTAATATTTAACTTTGAAAATTTGCTATAATTTGTCCACTCAATCAATTTAAGTGAGACTAGTTGGAAATGAAAGATTCAAGTGTCTAGATTCAAAATAAAATGTAATCTTTCTAAAATAAGTTCCAAGGTAATACAGTTTTATGAAAAATCTAAACCTGTCACTAAACCCATGAAATTTCCAGGATTTCAAACTCGAAATAGAAAAATCACCAAAAAATGTAGAAAAATTCTTTTCAGGTGATTCAACTTGGAAATGAAATTTTATGAAGTCTATTATAAGGTAAAAATATTAATTTTAAAATATTAATTTTGTAGATGTAACATCTAGTGAATATAGTTTTGCTAAAATATATTGCAAATGTTGAATGACTATCAAAATGTCAGTTTGTATCATATATATTCAATAATTCCCCAAAATTTCATTTTAAATCCAAATTCAATGAAATCAGTGGTTAATTAAAGCTTCATATGTCTATTTTCCTAAACAAAAGAAAAATTATATAAATCACAATAAAAAAAATGCAGCAACTCAAAGAACATAGAACAGTCACATGAACTACAACTTCCATCGAGAACAACATCTCCTCCATTTCATAAGCACATAATTTCACAAATAATTCATCATCCAAGCAACAAACAATCAATTTAACAATAAATCACATGCATTGCAAACCCATATCAATTAAAAGAACAAAAATGAATTATAAGATTTAAGTATAGTGTTAGAAAATCCTTACTTAGTTTCAAAGCCTATGTACCCCTTTTATTTTTCCCCTTTTTCTTCCACTTTTTTCTTCTCTTTTTCTTCCTTATTTTTTCCTTTAGCTCGTAGCACCCTCCTCTTCTATTACAAAAATGAAAGAAAAATACCTCTTTTGAAACCCTAATGTCTCTTATGTGTACAAGGCCTTAACCCATGAGCCTAAATCCACTTACTTCAAATTCGAATAAAATTACTCAAATACCCTTAGGCATAGTTTCCAAAATTTGTAATATATATACATATATATATATATATAGACACACACATATATTGATACACATTTTGGAATTCTACAACCTATCCCCCTAAAAACAAATTTCGTCCCCAAAATTTTAAAATATGAGTAAGAAATTACCTCTTGCATTCAAAAGCTCATGATACTTTCTTTGTGTTTCTGACTCTAACTCCCATATGGCCTTTTTAGCGCCATGATGCCCCCACAAGACCTTGACTAACAGAATGGTCTTGCCACATAGGACTTGCACTCTTGTGTCCAAGATTTGAATAGGAACCTCTTCATAAGAAACAACTTGTTGAATAACCAACTCACTCTAATCCAGTACATGTGTTGGGTCAGGCTCATACTTCCTTAGCATCGATACATGAAATGTGTTATGAATTCCCGATAATCGTGGTGGCAGTGCTAGCTCATAAGCTACTTCGCCAACCCGTCTTATAATTTCAAATGGGCCAATGTAGCGTGGTGCTAGTTTACCTTTTTGCCCAAAACGCATCAAGCCTTTACGCGAAGACACTTTTAAAAACACATGGTGACCCACTTTGAATTCCAACGGTCATTTCCTTTGGTCTGCAAAAATTTTCTGTTGACTATGAGCTGTAAGTAAACGTTGGCATATCAACTTCACCTTTTCTATTGTCTCTCGTACAAGCTCGGGTCCTAATAAGATAGCTTCTCCCACTTCTATCCAACATAAAGGGGATCTACATGGCCTACTATAGAGTGCCTCAAAAGGTGCCATTCCAATGCTTGACTGGTAGCTATTGTTGTATACAAATTCTACAAGTGGTAGATGATCCTCCCAATTACCTTGAAAATCGATCACACAAGCCCTTAACATATCTTCCAAAATTTGAATAGTGCGCTCTGATTAACCATCAATTTGAGGATGGAAAGCTATACTAAATAATAATTACGTACCTATAACTCTTTGAAGGCTTTGAAAAAATTGAGCTGTAAATCTAAGACCTCTATCTGGCACCACTGAAACTGGAACTCTATGCAATCTCACAATTTTTTTAATGTACAGCCGACTCAAAACACCCACCAAATTGGTTGTATGGATAGGGAGAAAATGTGATGCTTTTGTTAACCTATCCACAATCACCCATATTGCATCATTTCCTCTCAAAGAACGTGGTAATCCAATACCAAAATCCATGGTGATGTAGTCCCATTTCCATTATGCTACAAGAAGTGGTTGGAGTAATCCTGTAGGCCTTTGATGCTCAACCTTCACTTGTTGACATGTAAGGCATCTGGACACGTATTCAACAATATCCTTTTTCGTTCCTTTCCACCAAAACTATCGACGTAAGTCATGATACATCTTCGTGCCACCAAGATGAACAACAAATTTAGAGTGATGAAATTCCTTAAGGATGTCATCTTTACACTCTTTACTTGATGGAACAAAGATCCTGCCTTTGAATCATAAACTCCCATCTGAACCAATTGTCCAATCAACACTTCCATCACCGTGTAACACTTGCCCATACAAGGCTCTAGTCTCTAAATCTTAATGTTGCAACTCCATCACTCTATGCACAAGAGGTGGTTAAGCAACAAGTGTAAAGAGGCAAATTTGATCTCTGCGATCTGTTGACACAGGTATGGCAACCCAAGAGGGGGGGTGAATTACGTTTTTATTTATAAAAACAAATTTAGAAAACTTTTCTTGAAAGATCAAAATTATTTAACTCTTTATTTGAAAATAAAGATGAAGAAGATGAAAATAGAATGCAATCAAGAGAATGGCAATAAAGAATAATCACAAGTTCAAGTAAATGTAAAGAGGATAGGGATAGAGAGAGTGCAAACTCGATGTACGTGGTTCGGCAAACCTTGCCTACGTCCATGGGCTCTTAGCTCCACGAGCTAGGCTTTCTACTAAGTTGTAGAAATCTTTACAACTTGCTTGATGAACAACCTCACCAAGACTTTTTCTTCCAACCCTTGATAACACCACACCAAGAGTTCTTCTTGATGAACAACCTCACCAAGGCAACTTCCTTCAACTCTTGATAACACCACACCAAGAGTTCTTCTTGATGAACAACCTCACCAAGGCAACTTCCTTCAACTCTTGATAACACCACACCAAGAGTTCTTCTTTATGAACAAACTCACCAAGGAAAGAGTTCTCTCAAGGATAACTTGTATCCTTTACAAGAAGATCTCACTCTCACCACAATACAAGAAAAAAGTAAATTTTTACAACAAAAATACAACTCTCTTCAAATAGTAGATAAAAAATATAAAACTCTCTAGACTTGATATTTCTCTTATTTTTTGCTTGATAAAATGCTTCTCTTGCACTTGTTGAATGCATGGGAGAAGGGCTCCTTCTATAAGCAAATGAGATGAACTTAATCAAGTGAAGACACCATCTCCAAATTTTCTGCCCACCATAAAAACCATAATTTTGTCTGCCATTTTTGTCAATGTTCTGTTTGAAATTTGAAATCTACAAAACATAAAAGATATGGATATTTGAATAATCTTTCCAACGCATCAAGAATCAAGTCATTTGGATATCTTTCGCTCAAGATATGGCCAAAAAACCATTCAGTGCTCATGTGACTTGATTTTTCTTCCTTTTGTCAGTCCACCGAATTGAGTGATAATTCTGTTAGCTTTCTGTTTAAAATTTGAATTTCTTCAAAACATAAAAGATCTGCATATTTGAATTATCTTTCCAAAAAATTAAAAATCAAAGCATTTTGATATCTCTATCTCAAGATATGGACAAAATATCATTTGGTGCTCATATGAGTTTATTTTTCTTCTCTGTGTCAGTCCATCGAATTACATGTCAATTATGTCAGTCCTCTGTTTAAAATTTGAATTTCTTTAAAACATATGAAATGTGCCTCATTAAGTCCTCTTTCCAGTGCCGTAAGAATCAAGTCATTTTGATTTTGCTAACTCAAGATATGTCCAAAAGAGTATTTAGTGCTCATGTCGGCTACTTCCATTTGTCTTTCAACTTGCATGATGATTTGGACAATCTTACACTTGAAATTTGAATTTCTTTAAAACATATGAAATGTTATAAATTGAGCAAGCTTTCCAAAGGATTAATAATCATGTCATTTGGACATATGTAGAGAAATATATGATCAATTGATTAAACATTGCTCATGTGTCACATTCCTTGAATCAAACCTTGTTCTTAAACTTTGGTGTCTTTAACATGTAGTCTTCTCCTTAGCTTCAACACTTCATTTTAATAAGCCTCTTCTTGATTTTACAATTATTTCAATGATATTACTCTTGCATAAATAAACATGTTAGTAGATCACAATGAATCAATGTGTATTGTTATCATCAAAATTATCATGTAGCCTTAGGGCTAACAATCTCCCCCTTTTTGATGATGACAAACCATTGATTGCTTTCAAATAATATCTAAAATAAAGAATGAAAATAAATCAAGAATAAACAAAAAAATGGCACTTGTTATGAATATAAGCAATCCAACCATTTCTCCCTCTTTTGTTATCATAAAAAAGATTTAATCAAATTAACTACTCCCCCTAAATATATTCTCCCCCTTAACATATGCTACCATTCAAACATTATCTTATTAAAGCAAAATTAAGACATATTCAACATGCCTAATTCTCTTCTAATTATACAAAATCTATCTTGACTAAGGGGTTTAGTAAATATATCGGCTAATTGTTTATCGGTGGGAATAAATTCTAAAGAAATATTACCTTTTTGAACATGATCTCTAATAAAATGATGTCTAATCTCTATATGCTTAGTCCTAGAGTGTTGTATGGGATTTTTTGAAATGTTGATGGCACTTTTATTGTCACATTTGATGGAATATGATCAAATACCACACCATAATCTTTTAAAATTTGTTTCATCCAAAGAGATTGTGCACAACAACTTCCTACTGCAATATACTTGGCTTTCGCGGTTGATAAGGCAACAGAATTTTGTTTTCTACTAAACCATGACACTAATGCATGTCCTAGAAAATGGCAAGAGCCACTAGTGCTCTTTCTATCAATAAGACTTCCAGCAAAGTCCGCATCAGAATAACTAATTAGATCAAAATTATCACACTTAGGATACCAAAGACCTAGATTTATGGTTCCAATAAGATATCTAAATATCCTTTTGACAGCCTTAAGGTGAGATTCTTTTGGACAAGATTGAAATCTAGAACACATACATACACTAAACATAATATCAGGTCTACTAGCAGTTAAATACAAAAGAGCGCCAATCATACCTCGATATTTTGTTACCTCAACATCTTTTCCTTTCTCATCTTTGTCAAGCTTGGTTAATGTACCCATAGGTGTGTTATATGTCCTTGAATTATCCATGCCAAACTTCTTGAGAAGATCTCTTGTGTATTTAGCTTGATTAATGAAGATCCCATCTATTGATTGCTTGATTTGAAGTCCAAGGAAGAAATTTAATTCTCCCATTAAGCTCATTTCAAATTCTTGTTGCATGCACTTGGAAAATTCCTCACACATATAGACATTAGTAGCACCAAATATAATATCATCAACATAGATTTGAACAATTAATAAATCATCATTTTTTGTTTTAACAAAAAGAGTAGTATCAACTTTTTTCATTTCGAAACCATTATCAATGAGAAATTTGCTCAATTTATCATACCATGCTCTTGGTGCTTGTTTCAAGCCATAAAGTGCCTTTTTGAGTTTGAAAACATGGTTTGGAAAATCATGATTTTGAAAACCAAGAGGTTGCTCTACATATACTTCCTCCATAATGTAACCATTTAAAAATGCACTTTTGACATCCATTTGATATAATGTAAAATTTTTATAACATGCAAATGCACACAACATTCTAATTGATTCTAATTTAGCTGCAAAGGTTTCCTCAAATCAATACCTTTTTCTTGATTGTATTCTTGAGCAACAAGTCTAGCTTTGTTTCTAATAATGGTGCCATTTTCATCTACTTTATTTCTAAAAATCCATTTAGTGCCTATAATAGAATGATTTTGGGTCTAGGGACTAATTCCCAAACTTGATTTCTTTCAAATTGATTCAATTCTTCTTGCATAGCCAAAATCCAACTTTCGTCATTTTCGGCTTCTTTAAAAGATTTTGGTTCAAATTGAGAGACAAAAGCAAAATGATTACAAAAGTTCTTAAAAGAAGATCTAGTTTTCATACCTTGTGATGGTTCACCAATAATGAGATCTTTAGGGTGAGCTTTTGCATACCTCCATTCTTTTGGTAATTATTGGGAAGAATCATTTACTTCCTCAAGCTTTTCTTGTTGAAGTTGTAATTCATCTTGGCTCTTTTCATCAAGCCTTGATTCCTTGATTTGCCTTTCTACCTCAACAATATCATCATCTAAATTCTTTGAAGAAATAACATTAGTTTCATCAAATTTAACATGCATAGATTCTTCAATAGTAAGAGTCTTTTTGTTAAAAACTCTATATGCTTTACTATGGTTGGAGTAGCCAACAAAAATTCCAACATCGGCTTTTGCATCAAATTTTCCAAGGTTATCCTTGGTGTTTAAAATAAAACATTTACATCCAAAAACTTTAAAAAATCCAATGTTGGGTTTTCTTCCTTTCCAAAGTTCATAAGGAGTTTTCTTCATTAAAGCTCTAATATGGACTCTATTGATTATAAAGCATGCGGTATTTAACGGCTTCGGCCCAAAAATATTTTGGCAAATTATTTTCAAGTAACATGGTCCTAGCCATTTCTTGGATAGTCCTATTTTTCCTTTCAACAACACCATTTTGTTGTGGAGTTCTAGGTGAGGAAAAATTATGCTCAAAACCATTTTCATCACAAAGATTTTCAAATGCAACATTGTCTACTTCACCACCATGATCACTCCTAATGGACACAATAGAATACCCTTTTTGATTTTGGACTCTTTTTGCAAATTTTGAAAAAGCTTGTATGGCCTCATTTTTAGTTTTCAAGAATAATACCCAAGTGAATCTTGAATAATCATCCACAATAACAAAAACATAATACTTTCCACCAAGGCTTTGAGTTCTTGATGGTCCAAATAAATCCAAATGAAGTAATTGTAGAGGTTTATTTGTTGAAATAAATTTCTTTTGTTTAAAAGAAGTTCTCACTTGTTTTCCAAATTGACAAGCATCACAAATCTTATCCTTTTCAAATTTTATTTTTGGAAGACCATCAACTAAATCATTTTTAGAAATTTTTGAAATTGTGTCCATGCTAGCATGACCTAATCTTCTATGCCATAACCAAGCATCGATTAACAATGAAACAATTTTCTACATGATCATTAACATCAATATCAATTGTATAAATATTACCACATCTATTACCAACAAATAATGTCTTATTGTTACTAACATCCGTAATCACACATCTATTAGGCTCAAAAGCAACAAAATATCCCTTATCACACAATTGACTAATGCTAATCAAATCATGTTTCAAACCATGAACAAGCAAAACATCTTTAATAATAGGTGAAGAAGGGTTACCAATATCACCATGTCCGATTACCCTTCCTTTGGCATTATCACCGAAGGTCACATATCCTCCTTTCTTCATGATTAATCTTGAAAATTTGGAGGCATCTCCGGTCATATGCCTTGAGCATCCACTATCTAAGTACCACTTGTGTTTGCCACTCCTTTGTCTCTACAATCAACATTCAAGGAGTAACTTTTTGGTACCCAAAAGTTCTTGGGTCCTTAGGGGTTAGTTATGGTACTTTTTGGAACCCATATTTGTTTCAAATTAGGATTTCTCTTAATATAGCAAGAATGCACTTTATGTCCTTTTCTTCCACAATAAGTACATGAATGATTAGGATTATTCCTAGAAGATGCATGAGCAAAATACTTTTGATTTTTATGAGTTTTCTATCCTAAACCTTTTTTTATCAAAAACACACCTTTGGTTTTGTAACATAGAATTCAAATTTTTTGTGCTTTTTGTAAAACTATCAACAATATTTCTTAAGTCATTATTTTCCTTTTTCAAAATAACATTTTCTTTCTCCAATTTATCAAAATCCTTTTGTTTTAAAATCTCATTTTCAGTTTTTAAAAAATGTATTTGACTTTCCAAACTTTCAAAATCTTTTTGCTTTAAAATTTCATTTTCATTTTCTAAAGCTTCATTTATTTCTACCAACTCTTCTAATTGAGATAACATGATTTTTGACTTCTTTTTGAAAGCATTGATTTTTGAATTTTGCTTATCAACTTGCACATGTAAATTTTGGAATGCTTCAAGTAATTCATCATATGAAAGTTTAGGATCATAGTTTAGAATACTTACCTCATCTTCACTTAAAGCCATGAAGCACATGTTTGCCACTTCGCAATCTTCTTCTTCGGTGGAGCTAGCTTCACTATCATCCCAATTTGTGGCTTTCATTGCTTTGGATTTCTTGTTTTGACTCTTGAAGTAAGGACAATCCATCTTTACATGTCCCGGTTTCTTGCACTCATAGCAAATGACTTGATCATTTTTCTTATCTTGCTTTGAGCTTTGCCCTTTGTACTCCCTTCTAGAATTCTTCTTGAATCCTTGGTTTCTTCTAATCATCCTTTTTAGCTTTCTTGTGATGAATGCAAGATCTTCATCATCTCCTTCATCGTCGGAATCATCATCTTCTTTTGTTGAAGATTTGAAAGCGATATTTTTCTTTTTCTTGAAATCTTCTTCATTCTCCTTCAAGGTGATTTCATGAGTCATGAGAGAACCCATAAGTTCTTCTAATGGTAGTTTGGTGAGGTCCTTTGCTTCTTGAATTGCCGTCACCTTTGGCTCCCAAGATTTTGGTAGACACCTAAGAATCTTTCTCACCATTTCAACATTAGAATAAGATTTACCAAGAGATTTCAAACTATTAATAATATCCGTAAATCTAGTAAACATTTCAGAAATTGATTCATCCGATTTCATCTTAAAAAGCTCATAACTATGAACTAGCATACTAATTTTGGATTCTTTAACTTGACTAGTTCCTTCATGAGTTACTTCAAGTGTGTGCCATATTTCTTGTGCCGTAGAACAAGTAGATATTCTATTAAACTCATTTCTATCTAGAGCACAATACAACACATTCATAGCTTTAGCATTCAAACTCAATTTCTTTTTATCTCTTCACTAAACTCTTTAGGTTCTTTAAGCATGCATTCCCCATTTTCAATTTTGGTAGGAACAAAAGGTCCTTCCAAAACAATAGACCACAAATCATAATCAAAAGATTTCAAGAAAATACTCATTCTAGTTTTCCAATAAGAGTAATCACTTCCATAAAAAATGGAGGTCTAGAGATAGAAAGTCCCTCAATATATGAAGTTGAATTAAAAGTAGCCATAGCTCAAAATCGGTTAAGATTAAAAAAAAATGAGCAACCTTGCTCTGATACCACTTGTTGACCCAGGTATGGCAACCCAAGAGGGGGGGTGAATTGGGTTTTTATTTATCAAAACGGATTTAGAAAACTTTTCTTGAAAGATCAAAATTATTTAACTCTTTCTTTAAGAATAAAGGTGAAGAAGATGAAAAGAATAGAATGCAATCAAAGAATGGCAATAATGATGAACAATCACAAGTGCAAGTAAATGTAAAGAGGAAGGGATAGAGAGAGTGCAAACTCAATTTACGTGGTTCGGCAAACCTTGCCTACGTCCACGGGCTCCTAGCTCCACGAGCTAAGCTTTCCACTAAGTTGTAGAAATCTTTACAACTTGCTTGATGAACAACCT
Organism: Boswellia sacra; assembly: GCA_013180625.2. NCBI lineage: Eukaryota > Viridiplantae > Streptophyta > Magnoliopsida > Sapindales > Burseraceae > Boswellia > Boswellia sacra. Next base: position 509,439 of record SNVD02011673.1, read on the forward strand.
CACCAAGACTTTTTCCTTCAACTCTTGATAACACCACACCAAGAGTTCTTCTTGATGAACAACCTCACCAAGGCAACTTCCTTCAACTCTTGATAACACCACACCAAAAGTTCTTCTTGATGAACAACCTCACCAAGGCAACTTCCTTTAACTCTTGATAACACCACACCAAGAGTTCTTCTTGATGAACAAACTCACCAAGGAAAGAGTTCTCTCAAGGATAACTTTTATCCTTTACAAGAAGATCTCACTCTCACCACAATACAAGAAAAAAGTAAATTTTTACAACAAAAATACAACTCTCTTCAAAAAGTAGATAAAGAATATAAAACTCTCTAGACTTGATATTTCTCTTATTTTTTGTTTGATGAAATGCTTCTCTTGTACTTGTTGAATGCATGGGAGAAGGGCTCCTTTTATAGGCAAATGAGATGAACTTCATCAAGTGAAGACACCATCTCCAAATTTTCTGCCCACCATAAAAATTGTAATATTTTCTACCATTGTTTCCAATGTTCTGTTTGAAATTTGAAAATCTGTAAAATATAAAAGATCTACACATTTGAATAATCTTTCCAACAAATTAAGAATCAAGTCATTTGGATATCTGTAGCTCAAGATATGGCCAATACACCATTTGGTGCTCATGTGACTTGATTTTTCTTCCTTGTGTCAGTCCACCGAATTGAGTGATAATTCTGTCAGCCTTCTGTTTAAAATTTGAATTTCTTAAAAACATAAAAGATTTGAATATTTGAATTAGCTTTCTAAAACATTAAAAATCAAAGCATTTTGATATCTCTATCTCAAGATATGGATAAAATATCATTCCGTGCTCATATGAGTTGATTTTTCTTCCCTATGTCAGTCCACCAAATTGCATGTCAATTATGTCAGTTTTCTGTTTGAAATTTGAATTTCTTCAAAACATATGAAATGTGCCTCATTAAGTCCTCTTTCCAATGCCACAAGAATTAAGTCATTTTGATTTTTCTAACTCAAGATATGTCCAAAAGAGTATTTGATGCTCACGTGAGTTGCTTCCATTTGTCTTTCAACTTGCATAATGATTTGGACAATCTTACACTTGAAATTTGAATTTCTTTAAAACATATGAAATGTTATAAATTGAGTAAGCTTTCCAAATACTTAAGAATCATATCATTTGGACATCTGTATAGAAATATATGATCAATTGATTGAACATTACTGTCACATTCCTTGAATCAAACCTTGTTCTTAAACTTTGGTGTCTTTAACATGTAGTCTTCTCCTTAGCTTCAACACTTCATTTTAATAAGCCTCTTCTTGATTTTACAATTATTTCAATGATATTACTCTTGCACATAAATAAACATGTTAGTAAATCACAATGAATCAATATGTATTGTTATCATCAAAATTATCATGTAGCCTTAGGGCTAACACGATCCTCAACCAAGATATCATAATAATGAATAGACTGCAACATGCCCCACTCTCCTATCATTGCACTAACCATAGCCCTCAACTTTCTACTTAATGCATCAGCCACCACATTTGCTTTGCTTGGGTGATATTGGATGGAGAAGTCATAGTCTTCATAGTACTCCATCCATCTTCGTTGTCTCAAGTTCAAGTCTTTTTGGGTGAAAATGTATTTCAAACTTTTATGATCACAAAAGACTTCAAACCTTTCACCATACAAATAATGTCGCCAAATTTTCAGAGCATACACTATCGCAACAAGTTCTAACCATGGGTGGGATAATTCTGCTAGTGACGTTTCAACTAGCGAAAAGCATAAGCTATAACCCGACCTTGTTGCATTAACGCACACCCTAATCCATTCAGGGAGGCATCAGTGAATACTATATAATCAACTCCATGTTGTGGTATCACAAAGATAGGTGTTGAAGTTAAACTTTTCTCCAATTATCGGAATGCTTGTTCATATGAATAATTCCATTCGAATTTGACTCCTTTCCTTGTTAGCTTGTCATTGGTGCAGCTAATCGAGAAAATTTCTCAACAAAACGCCGATAGTAACTTGCTAGACCCGAGAAACTACATACTTCAAACACATTCTTTGGTTGTTCCTATTTCATAATTGCTTCCACTTTCGATGGATCCATTGAGATTCCTTGTCTTGATATCACATGGCCTAAAAATTTTACTTCTGATAGCCAAAATTCACATTTACTTAGCTTGACATAAAGACGATGTTCTCTCAGTGTTTGAAGTGCTATACATAGATATTGCTCATGTTCAACTTCAGATGAAGAATAAATAAGGATATTATCCACACACACAATTACAAATTGGTCCAAGTGAGGTTTGAAAATACAGTTCATCAAATCCATAAAGGTAGTAGGAGCATTAGTTAGTCTAAATGGCATGACCAAGAACTCATAATGCCCACAACGGGTATGAAAAGCAGTCTTTGCTATGTCTCCTTCTTTTATTCTCAACTGATGATAGCCTGAATGAAGATCTATCTTGGATAAAAAACAAGATCCTCTTGACTAGTCGAATAAATCATCAATCCTAGGTACATGATATTTATTTTTCACTGTAACCCGATTTAACTGCTTATAATTTATACATAAACGTAATGAACCATCTTTCTTCTTCACAAACAATGTTGGTGCACCCCAGGGAGACGTACTTGGTCGGATGAATCATTTTTCTAGCAATTTTTCTATTTGTAACTTTAACTCCCTCAACTTTGTTGGAGCCATTCGGTAAGGAGCAACTGATATGGGTACCACACCTGGATACACCTTGATAGCAAACTCCACTTCTCTAGCTGGATGTAACCCAGTCAACTCTTCGGGAAAAATATCAGGAAATCACTTACCACATGGAAAAGTTCAGAAACTCCTTTATTAGTCTCATATACCAATATACTTGCTATCATGCTCCTGACTCCCTTTTGGTTTTGCAAACCAAGCATAGGGTAAAGCAAGGATGCATATTTGTCCCCATAGAAACTAAAAATGATCCCCTCAGGCGTGCAAATTATCACTTTCTTCTTGTAACAGTCTAATATAACTCGAAAGGTTGACAACCAATCCATTCCTAATATCACATCATACTCAGTGAAATCCATAAGTATCAAATAAAATGACAACATGTGCCCATTGATCTCTAGCGCACAAGAACGACATGTCCTCCTAACTTCTAAGGTACTACCCATGGGTGACTCCACGTGTAATACAGAATCCAACAAGTCAGACTCTAATCCTAGTGCAGATGCAAACTGAGTATATATAATGAAATGAGTAACTCCATAATCAAATAAACCCATGAGTTAAAAATCAATAATGTACCTGCAATAACCATGTTATCCATAGGCTCTGTCGGCTGATTCAAAGCAAAAACTCATCCTTGAGTCATCTGTCCCTGATGTTAGGGGAGGGTTGGAAGGGGGAGAAAAATTTTCTCTCAATTAGGGTCGCCGGAGTTACTGTTCACTCCGGCCAATTTACGAATCGGCCTTTCAAATCTACATATGTTATAGATCGGGATATCCTGAGACAAATTTTCTTCTGGGTCGCCCTCAGTTTCCGGTAGAAAAACGGTTAAAATTGCAAAAAAAGGTTTCGGATTTCACTATTCATCATCGACGGCGGGCGAGTGGGACGCCTCCTTTGCCATCATCGTGTTGGTCTTGACTCGATCTATAAGTTTTCCTTCATCAGCACCACCACATTCGCGCCGCAACACCTCCGTTCTAGGCCACAAAGTTTCGGATTTTCACTATTCACCGCCGCCCGCCGCTATCACCGGCGAGTGGCATCTCACCTCCATCAAATTCTTGTAGATCAGGCGACATTCTACAAGTTTCTCCTCATCAGCACCACCAGATTCGTGCCACAACACCTCCGTTCAAGGCCTCAAAGTTTCGAATTTAATATTCACCGCCACCTCTTGCCGAAAAACGGCGAGTTGTATCTCACCTTTACCACCATCTAGTAGATCGGGCAACACTGACCAACTTTTTCTTCTTGGCCGTCATCTGATTCCAACCAGAAACCCCTCAAATCGCCGCTTCTTCAATTCGGATTTTACTGTTCACCGCGGTGGTTACTATTCATTTACCGGAGACACTGTTCATAAGCCCCACCCAGATTGTTCTTCAGGTTATTTCATGCAACTTTGCCTCTTGGTCGATTTCCTGATTCCTTGCGGATTATCGTTTTTAAAGAGGTGACGACGACTTTGGAAGCCAAGCCGCTTCGGTGCCTGGTTTGCTTTCGTTTTTCCATCTCTTTTTTATGAGTTTGCATTGTATTTGATTTGTAATTCACTTGATGGATCCATCCAAGACAACTACTGGCTCTTGGGCTGATAAAATCAAGATTACTAATTCGAGTACCCGATGCAAATTGAGTCCGGTTACTCATAAGAAACCGGGTACAATCCTTGAGATTCCAGATGAGATTGTCGACGAGAATTTAGCCGAATGGCGTAGATATCTTGTTGGCTTCTTTCCGGGATATGTGATACCCTTCCATGCTGCACGTTCAATGGCGGTGCGTGCATGGAAATCTAGTGGTCTTGAGGACGTCCGTTCCACGGATAAGGGATTTCTCATCTTCCGTTTTAGAACTGAGGATGAGGTACATGCAATCATTGCTCGAGGTCCTTAGATGTTTGGAGGTAAATTCATTTACCTGCAGCAATGGCATCCGCATCTGGATTTCAATCTTACAGCATTCTGGACACTACCAGTTTGGATCCGTTTGTATGGCCTGCCGTTTCCTTTGTGGACAGCCAAAGGCCTTAGCATTATCTCCAGCATGGTTGGAGAACCTCAATCTTGTGATAAGGCGACTTCTGATCTATCTAGATTAGAGTATGCGAGGGTTTGTGTTTTTATTGATGCAAGACGCCCTCGAGTTAAGAACTTTGAGTTCAAGTGCAAACTCTCTCCAGAGCCCATCAAAATTCAAGTTGAATATGAGTGGACTCCAAAACATTGTCCAAAATGTTGCCAGTTTGGTCATCGTTGTCCAGAACCGGTAAAGACTTCAAGTCCAGATAAGAATGAGGCTAGCACCTCTGATAGTACCCCTTTGAGAAAAGAAAAGGATGTGACCAAGGTCACTGATTGCACCAAAATAGTTGCTATCCCAGAAGTTTCTGCAGTACAAGTTGAGCCTCCGAAGGCTACTACACTTCCGAGTGCAGAGTCAGTTTCAGATTCTGATTCTCCATCTCCTTTTGCGACCGACGAGGGTAGACTTTTGGGCACTATCAAATGTTCTACAAATCGTGAGGCATCTATTTCCTCAGGGCGGATACCTACTGAGTCTTCTCCCACTCGTTTTGAGCCTTTGATTGGGCTCAGTGAGGATGATCAACCTGATAGGATTGACCATACCCATTCGGACACCCCAGCTACCCCGGTAAAGAAGGGTAAGAAGAAGAAAAACAAGAAGGGTTAAAGCTCTTGTATTTTTATGTTTTAGACCGTTTGTGATCATTTCTCTTTTATGTTGTTAAGGTCGTTTGTGGCTTTTTTACTTTGTTTAGACCGCTTGTGGCCTTCATTTTCTATCTTTTTGTTGGATTGTATGTTTGGACTTTACATCCTTTTGTAATTCTTGGGGTATGCCCCTCGGATTTTTGTACATTATAACTTTTTTGGATTTATATTACTAAGTAACTTTTCAAAAAAAAAAAAGTCTACTACTCTGTGATTGCCTTTGAGGCCTAATGGATTGAGAAGAAGCTGCTTGAGACCTTTGAGATGCCTAATATGACTGAGTATGACGTCCTTTAGATGGTGGCTCTGACCCTTGTTGAGGAGTCAATTGAGTTTGACTAGTGATACTTTGAGGACTTATCATCCCTGCTAGACAATCCCATTGAATGTGACTGTACTATCCACATCTATAGCATCTAGGACACTGACATCGCAAGTGACCTGGTTTCCCACATTCATAACAAACTTTCTGACTCTGTGCTAACCTACTTGATATGGAGCTTTGAGATTGCAGTTCCAAAGACTGAAATTAAAGGAAGTTTTATTGGAATGAGTTCTCAGTCTCTTAGTTGAATGATCATGCTGTCTCATTCCTTCAGAAGCTATGCCAATGCCCCCTACTTTGCGACTATGGGAGATCTCCTGTTCTGCAACTAAAGCATATGTGGTCAACTAAAATATTGCAACTGAGAGTTTGATGTCATCTCTCAATCCCTTTTGAAATCTTCGAGCCTTGCTAGCCTCATCTGCTAGCAAACTAATGCAAAATGGGATAAGGTAGTAAATCATGCCTCATATTGTTGCACAATCATATTCCCCTGTGTCAAGTATATGAACTCCTTTTCCTTCTAATCATGAAAAACTGAAGGAAAATATTTGTCTAGAAAAGCAGTAGAGAAATCACTCTAAGCAAGGATATTTCCTTTTCTATTACGCTCAACAGGTGTCCACCAGTGTAATGCATCCCCTATCAATAGGTGAGTTGCCACCCTAACCCATAAATCTTCTTCAACTTGCAAAAGGTGAAACAGGTGCTCAACTCTTATAGGCCAGTCCTCTGCAACATTCGAATCGGGCTCCCTATGAAAAATAGGAGAATTGTAACGTTGGACCTCTCTAAGTGCATTCTTTATTCGATTGTCAACACCTGCCACTAATACCGATTGAGGTGGTGGTGATGGGTTAGCACGAGGAGTATCTGTAACTGTGTTTGCCATTGTTTCTACCAATGTATTGGCCACCTCTCTCATAACCCTATAAAACTCTGACCTCTCACCACCCTCAGGCAGATTGGAACTCGAAGCACCTTGTGTATGATAACTCATTACCTAATTTCATCAATGGCAAAAACATAAGTGACAGAATTCTATAACATATAGAACATAAGCAAAACAAACAATATTCAAAGGCACATGCAAGCACACAAGACATAACTCTACCCCTCCCAAACCATCTACATCCTTTTCCCAGGTCTACAATAAAAGCTTAAGCTCCGATACCACTCTGTCACACCCTAAAATCTCTTATTTAGAGACTTTAAGGGTGATTGATTAAAAAAATAATAAAAAGACATCATTAATATCTCCTACTTTTTCTTTTCATCTCATATCGTTTTCTAATTTACACATATATTTATACATATCACATGAATCCATTACAACATATAACCATTTGTTCAAGATAAACTTTTACATACACCAATGACTAAACTTAGTACATAGTTTGCTAATTACGTTACAAAATTTCCTATCACGATCTACGCTAAGCCAAAACATTCCCCAAAACCATCGCATGCATGTAAACGTCCAGACTCCCCAGGAAAGCTTTCGAACACCACTAGTACGAATATCTTTTTGTGTACCTATGGAGGGAGAGGGTGAGCATAAAACCCAATAGGAAAAATTCTAAGATTATACTAAATCACAAGCATTCAAACAGTTACTTAATTACACAGTTACACAACCTATTACAATATTGCAAATAATCATTCCCATTTATACATCAAGGTATCACTTATTAACTTAACAATTAAAATTTTTTGTCTAATGTTTCCCTTAGACCCGTATCCAAATAGCCCATCAAAGGTCTAATATCTGAAGTTTATATTCGTGTTCCCTTTAGATCTATATCCAAAACCGCCCATCTAAGGTCCAACGCTAAGAATTTCATATCCGTATTCTCCTTGGATCTGTATTCAAAACAGCCCATCCATGGTCCAATGCATATACTTATAAACCTTTCAATACAATTTCTAATTGCATATTTTAAAAATCTATTGATGCCAAATTTCACACCTCATGAAATTAATTCTAAGCTTCAACCATATTATTCATTTCATACCACTACATAATTCAACTACTAATCTTTAACTTTGAAAATTTTATATAATTTGTACACTCTGACAATTTAAGTGAGACCAGTTGGAAATGAAAGATTCAAGTGTCTAGATTCAAAATAAAATGTAATCTTTCTAAAATAAGTTCCAAGGCAATACAGTTTTTATCAAAAAATCCAAACCTGTCACTAAACCAGTGAAATTTCTAGGATTTCAAGCTCGAATTAGAAGAATCACCAAAAATTGTAGAAAAATGATTTTCAGGTGATTCAACTTTGAAATGAAAGTTTATGAATTCTATTATAAGGTAAAAATATTAATTTTACAGAATTAACATCTAGTGAATATAGTTTTGCTAAAACATATTGTAAATCCCGAATTACTATCAAAATGTCAGTTTGTATCATATACATTCAATAATTCACCAAAATTTAATTTCAGGTCCAAATTCAATCAAATCAATGGCTAATTAAAACTTTATATGTCTATTTTCCTAAACAAAAGAAAAATTATATAAATCACATAAAAAAAATGTAGCAACTCAATGAACATAGAACAGTCACATGAACTACAACTTCCATCAAGAACAACATCTCCTTCACTTCATAAGCACATAATTTCACAAATAATTCATCATCCAAGCAACAAACAATAAATCACATGCATTATAAACCCATATCAATTAAAACAACAAAAATAAATTATAAGATTTAAGTATAGTTTTAGAAAATCCTTACTTGGTTTACAAGCCTATACACCTCCTTTATTTTTCCCCTTTTTCTCCTCGTTTTCTTCCTTCTCTTTTCCTTTAGCCCATAACACCCTCCTCTTGTAATACAAAACTGAAAGAAAAATACCTGTTTTGAAACCCTAATGTCTCTTATATATACAAGGGCTTAACCCATGGGCCTAAGTCTACTTACTTCAAATCCAAGTCCATTTCATCCTTACCAATTTCTAACACAAGCCCACAACTATAATCCAACCCAATCCTCATTTATTAAACACGGTTTTACAGCTATTTCATGGCCTAAAGCCCATCAAATTCGAATTGTAAATTCTGGAAGTATGTAGTTATAAGAATTGTAATAGCAAACTGTAATGAAAATCAGCATCGGAGGATTTTACATGGTTTGGCTTTAAAACCTACATCCACTGTCAGCTATAGAGCTGCAATTCACTAAGTTCTTGTTTGTACAATCTTTAGGATCGTTTTCAGTGCTGACTCACTCTCACACACTAACCTAATATTTAAAAAATAAAATCCTACCAAGATCTTAAACTCTATTGACACTGCCCATTCTCTGTCATAGATAACTTAACAACACACTGTTAAGTTATACATAACAACGATGTCTGACACTGAATTATATAAATACTTAACTCGTAAGTTCTCTCAAATGTTTACTAACTCAATCAGACATAATCAAATATTCATGCACAATTTCTACCTCTCATACATGGATCAAAAAATCAAAGAGTCAAATCAATTACGCATTCCAATTTGTGTTGAAACTGTCCTCTCAATTCTTGGAATGCCGTGACATAGACTCTCCCAAACTGAACCGACTAATCAGACAACTTCCCAACTAAGTTATGTAAAAATAACTTTGCATATGTAGTGGGAGGCCTGGATGAAATCTCCTTTGAATCCTGTAAAAATTATAATCAATATCATATTAGGATGAGGAGAAATATAATAGGAAGTGATAAATATAACTCCTAAAGGAATTAGGACACAAATAAATATTCACCTATTTTCACTAAGATACATTAAATAATGTCCTATTCTAAGAGGATATTGATTATAAACCAAATACTTCCTTGAATATACTTCTAGAAATAGTAAATATAATATTCTTGTTTTAGCACAAGTTAGACAAAAATATCAGGTGCATGTTGGCACCGACAATCTCCCCCTTTTTGGCAACTTGTGATGAAAACACTAAATTGCTTCTGATCAAAGAAAATCAAACCTGATAAGTCAGATATAACCATAAGCTATCATGAAATAGTAGACATAAAATATAATGTGGAAAGAAATAACAAGTGTGCTGTTACAAATCTCATAATAGAACACTGTCCAAATATGTATAACCTGTAAATTCAACACAAAAATGAAGTTTGGCAAACTTGTCAAACAACAATGTAATCTGATCATGATCAGAGCAAACCATTCATCAAACGAAGATAACACAAAATAAGCATAAGAAGTTCTTCTTACTCCCCCTTACTCCTTACTTACAACTCTTGAGAAACAAGCAACAAAAATATAAATAGAAGTAAACACAGTTATATTAGAAACAAAAAAAAAAAAATCAGAAGAATTAAAAAAGAAAACAAAAAGATTAGACTCCTTCTCCCCCTTGATTTCAGCACAAGTGCCAAAAGCACTTAACGAAGTCTTGGAGACTTACGAACAGGTGGGGAAGAGGAACTGCCAGGGTGCTTCTTGTATCTGCCAGCCTTCATTTTGAATCTCTTCCTAGTAGCGGTAGGCGTTGGCTGCTCATAACCCATAGGAGCAAGTTGGTCATCAGCTATGTCAGATGAAGTGGCAGTAATTTCAGCCACAATCTTGCAAATCTCTTTGTCAAGACGGTCAACACTGGTTTTTTTTTTTGTCAGCAACTCAATAGCAATTTGTTGATAAGGTACCAATGACGCATCTGCAAGTGTAGATGGTGGAGGTGTGACTGGTGCAATTGTTTATGCTTAAGGAGGAGGTTCCTGAGCGTGTTCTGCAGGTGATAAGGTTTGAACTTCATGTGGTGATGACTGAGTTGATGGTGGAGAGGCATGATGCTCTGCTTCAAGGATTGGAGAACCCTAAGGTTCTTCCTCAGCAAGTGATGAAGGCAATTTCATCTCGAATTCTGATTGTGTTGGTTCATCTGACAAAGATTCATCTCTCAGTGCTGGAGCTGCTGATTGATCTTTCCTTTTTCTCTTGTCAGATGCTTTCTTCACTATTTCAACTTTCTTCTTTCCCTTCAATTTAGTTCCCTTTGCAGTTGACTTGATTTTCTTTTTCCTATGCTTCTTTTCTACTGTTATGTCTGTCTCAACAACAGTTTATACATCTTGACCTGCTGTAGGCATTTGCTCAGCTTTTACAGGCAGTGGTGCATCAAGCTCGAGTATGTGCTCAGTGGACTTCTTAGGAACCACATTTTTCGTTTCCATTGGCTGTGGCTCTTCTGTAGTAGCAGAGTGTCTTGCAAGCTTTGCCTCCAAAACCGATTGCTTGATTTTGATATCCTTCAAATCCTGCACAATTTATGTCAAATCATAATTTAATAAAACAAGTTGTTCTTCTATATTGCCCATGTGATTTTTCCTGACTCTCATTGGCTTTGGTTCAGGTGCAGGCAAATCAGTCTTATCAAGTAATCTTTGCAGAAATCCTTTGGTGATTGACTTAGACAGAATTTCTATCTATTTTTTGGCACTTATAGGAATACTATTCTATGCAAAAATTCCTTGAATCAAGCATGGAAAAACAAGCAAGTGATAGTCAGAGTGATATGGACCAATCTGAGCAATCATCCTATAAGCTAGCAAGCCAAAATTAATAGGTCAATCAGTCCCCAAACATAACAAAAATTTTACTCTGTCTTCTCGAACTTGATTTTGGTGTGATGAGGGAAGCTAATTAAGCTGTGCAATTTTATGCATCACCCTATACTTCTTTCTAAGATATTGCTGGTCAATACCATCCCTCGGGTTCTAATCAATGTCTTCTCTACCAGTCAATTCCTTAATTACAAAATCCATATTAAAATTCTCATCTACAGAGTGCAAACTACCTATAGGAATATCCAAGAATGTGTTTATGACATTCAGAGAGAATTTCACAAACTTCCCTCTACAATGACAGTAGAGATATTGGCATAGAATTCTTGAATTAAAGACTTCACAGGGGGTCGAAAGTTGTTTACCGTACGAGTCCAGTATATATATACTCAAGAAGATCACTCAAACTATAGTTGTTGAAGTCGGTAAACTTTACATGTCGTTCCATCTGTGACTTTCTCTTTGAAGTGTACATCAAGAATTTCTGCGTGACGACTTTTCTGAGAAATTTGTTATACTTCAGTTTTACTTTATCTTTCATCTTCTTCACTGAAACTAACTCATCTTCGCTCATAGCAGGATCAATTGCGATCTCTGCATGTGGTTGTTACGACTGAGATAACGGTACGCTGTTGCTCCTGCTGTAACTGGAATCGCTTTGAGAAGATGAAGAACTGGTGTTTCTTGAAAAATCAGATGTGGTTACCATTGTTAGGGTTTCTGGTCAGCAAAAATTTCTCAGAACAGAGAGAAAGAAGCAAGACGAGGGACAGTGGAGAAACTGTTGAATGGGTATGGAATAAACAGGAGAATCCCTAACTAATTTCATAATATACTTTGACTTAATTAAAAAAAATTTTGTTCCAGCACCTCAATCTTCTTCTTAAAGGTTTTGATTTCTTATTTCTGACTCAGCCATTCACTATAGAGTGTATTGCAAGTTTCTTGCAACTCTTCATAGTATTCGGGACCAGCTTCTTCATCTAAATGATCAACACTGGTTCAGCAATTTTTTGTTATTTCAGACATAACAACTTTCCCTTTATCAGTTGCAGATACTATAAATGCAACAAATTAGTCATGCAATCTTGATCTTCTGAATCCGATTCTGATTCATCACTCTAGGTTGTTGTCAGACCTTTGTCCTTCTTCCTTAGATTAGCCCATTCAGACTGAATATGCCCATAACCAGAACATTCATAACACTGAATCTGCCATTTCTTATCAGGTTGTTTTGACATCTTCTTGTCATTCTCCTTGTTGAACTTCCTAAATTTTTCTTCATTTGAGTTTGATGGCCTTCCTTGATTCTTTTTCCTGAAATTTCTTTTCATGAACTTGACATAATTTCTTGTAAGAAAAGCCATCTGTTTAGAATCAGTTTTATCAAGCTCATCATTACTTTCATCATCAGATTTTTCAGCTTTAACATTAAATACAATGGTTTTTCCTTTTTGCTTCCTAGTACTCTGATTTATTTCAAAGTTTTGGAGAATGCCAATCCGTTCATCAACCCTCATCTCATCAGTGTTTTTAACTTCCTCAATGGCTGAAATTTTAGGTTGAAATTTATCTAGAACAGACCTTACTATTTTGCTAACAATTTTTGCATCAGTGAGATTTTTACTAAGCATGTATGCAGAATTTGTGATGTGACTCAGAAATCGATTCATCCTCATGCATCATTAAATTTTAAAATTCAGAATTAAGTCTCATCAATTTAGATCTTTTAACCGATGCAGTACCTTTATGTTTTACCTCAAGTATGTCCCATGCTTCTTTTTGCAACTTTGCATCTAGAAATCTGTTCGAAATTGTTTAAGTCCACTGCAGCAAAAATTGCATTGAGAGCCTTAGAAATCCAGCTGGAACGTCGGTATTCTTCATCAGTCCATTCATCATCTTGGATTCTAAATCAGCAAAAGCATTCAACTTTGTTAGCGGTGCCCATCCTTTAAGAACACTAGTCCATGCCCTGTCATCAAGAGATTTGATATACATCATCATTCTTACCTTTCAATATGGGTAATTACCATCATCAAGAATAGGTGATTGTGTTCCGGATCCTCCATTGCAAATAAACTCCCTTCTTCTAGATCAACCTGATCGTTTCCTTCACTTGTCCATCAGTGAACCTACTCTGATACCAATTGTAAGTTCTGGAAATATGTAGCTTTGGGAATTATAACAGTAAATTGTAATGAAAATCGGCACATGAGGATTTTACGTGGTTCGGTTATAAAACCTACATCCACGGACAGCTATAGAGTTGCAATTCACTAAGTTCTTGTTTGTACAATCTTTAGGATCATTTATAGTGCTAACCCACTCTCACACAGTAACCTAATCATTGTAAAACAAAATCCCGCCAAGATCTTAAACTCTAGTGACATTGCCCATTCTCTGTCATAGATAACTTAACAACATACTGTTAAGTTATACATAACAACCATGTCTGAAACTGAAATACATAAACACTTAACTCGCAAGTTCTCTCAAATGTCTACTAACTCAATCAGGCCTAAATATTTATGCACAATTTCTACCTCTCATACATGAATCGAAGACTTAAAGAATCAAATTAATGATTCATTCCAATTTGTGTTGAAGCTCTCCTCTCAGTTCTTGGAATGCCGTGACATAGACTCTCCCAAACTTAACCGACTAATCAGCCAACTTCCCAACTAAGTCATGTAAAAATAACTTTTTATATATAGTGGGGAGGCCTGGACAAAATCTCCTTAGAATCCTGTAAATATTCTAATCAAAATCATATTAGGATAAGGAGAAATATAATAGGAAGTGATAAATATAACTCTTAAAGGAATTATGACACAAATAAATATTCTCCTATTTTCACTAGGATACATGAAATAATGTCTTATTCTAAGAAGATATTGATTATAAACCAAATACTTCATATAATATACTTATAGAAATAGTAAAATAATAAACCATATAATATTCTTGTTTTATCACAAGTTAGACAAAAATATCACGTGCATGGCATATGCAAGTTGACACCAACAGAAATAAAATGACTCAAATAACCCTTGGCATAGTTTCTAAAATTTGTAATATATACATATATATCTATATATAGACACACACATATATTGATACTTATTTTGGAATTCTACACCCGCTAAGCTGAAAACTTGAAAGCCCAATTTAAGCAAAAGTTACTACATGAAAGAAAGGAAGAAAAACCCTGTTGAGTTGAAAACCCGGAAAGGGTGGCTCAGGCAAAAGTTAGAGTAGGCTTGCTAAGTCGAAAACTCGAAGAGGGCGACTTAGGAAAAAATTATAGCATAAAAAAAAAAGAAAGAAATGAAAAATGATTGAATCCGTTAAGTTGAAAACCTAAAAGAGATGCTTAAGCAAAATTTAAGGTTGAAAAGAAAATTACCTAAAGAAGTAGAAAATTGCCACTGAATATCTAACTCGGATTCATCCTAACACTATCCAATTAAAATCATTATCTCAGCTAGAATAAAAGGAACAGCTATGAAACCTGGGCCCATCTGAGGAATGATTACAAGATAAAGGTCACCAAGACCATTCGGAGAGACCAATAGAAACTGCGTAAGAAGGAAGAACTGAAGATGGCAAAGCCAATCAAATGCGCTTCCATCAATCATCTCAACCAAAGACATGACATAAGGCAATGTCAGTCTGCCATTTCCAGCGTAAATACTCATGGTAGAAATTAGAAAGTTGAAGAGTTGGCAAGATATCGTCGGCTTTAGAATTAAATGAATGAGAAATGAATATGATGGATAATTCCTCATACAAGGGGTAAAGCTCTTACCTATTGAAGCAAAAGACATGATCATGAGAATCCTAGGAGGCCATACAATCCTTAAGAAAGGGAATGTTGAGCTTTACACACTGAAGGAATTTTAGATTGCAAAGACGACTGGATTCGAGTTGCTTCCAGTTGCCATCCTTTAGAAGCCTTAATAGAGGCTGGAGAGTTTGGAAAAAACCTCACATATGTTGGAATACGAGAAGAGGAATTAGAAGGTGTGAAGTGAAGTAGAAGGGAAAAAGAATAGCTAATGACGACAGTCTTCACTCATCATCACCATTATCATTAGTATGACGAAGCAGCAACTTGAGCCTGAAGGCATTTGATCCTTTGCTCCAAACGAGCATTCTCTTGATGACTTGTCTAATCCAAGGAAGCAGCACATAGTTAGAAAAGACAATAAAGATAGAAATCATGCATACATGAAACATAAAATGTTTTCTTGTAAAAAGCACAGTCCTGAATGGTATATAATCCAGGAGTCACCAAGTTTTGTAGAATAACAATGTAGTGTGAAATACTGGGGTTACCACAAAAGAAAAGGGCTCAACACATAGAGGAATAGAAGCAACATGATAAGCAAGCCAATCTCAATGGAGGTAGCATGATATGCAAGTTACTTGGATCAAGTAGCTCAGTCTTGGTGAGACCTAATGATCACCTAAAGCAGTATGATGTGTTCAAGTAATTCAAGTAGTATTGTGTATAAGCTATCTAGAATGAACAATAATCACCATAAAAATAAGAACTGCCACATTTGAAGACAATCGAAAAGGGCTACTATTTTGAAAGAAGAAATTCACCTTGAAGAAAGCATCTCCCTTGGAGAAGGGAACTATCATAAAGAAGGTATCTCCTTTGAAGAAGGATGTTCACCTTGGAGAAGGAATCTCCCTCAAAGAAAGCATCCACCTTAAAGAATGAATCTTCCTCAAAGAAGGCGTTTACCATGAAGAAGGCGTCCACCTTGAAAAGGCATCTCTTTTGAAGAAGGAAGTTCACCATAAAGAAGGAATGTCTACCATAAAGATGGAATTTTGAAGAAGAAATCTGATGTTCACCTTGAAGAATGAAATTTGTGATGAAGATGAAGGGTCGCCTGGAAGAAAGGATTTGAAAAAAGAAGAAGATTCATAGTCAGATAGTTGGAAGAGTAAAATGGTCAGAGGCCAAAAGGCGGAAAGAAAGAAAGAAGAAAAAGAAAAAAGAAAAAAGAAGAGAGAGAGAAAATAGAAATAAAAAGAAAGAAAAGAGAAAAAGAAGAAAGAGAGAAGAAAAAGAAAGGAAGATAAAAAGAAGAGATAGAGAGAAGAGAAGGAAAAGAAGAGAAAGAAAAGAAAAAAGAGAAGAAAGACTCTATATCAACCTTAAGACATCGAAAGAAATTTCGAAACAAACCAATGGCAAGCACTTTGGCAATAGCTTAGCAACTTACAAGGAAAGAAGAGTAACATCAGCCAATAGCATATTCGACTAGTATCACATGGAAGAATTCCTCGAGGTACTAGGAAGCAATTTATTGAAGAACACATTGAATACGGTAAAAATTTAAATTGATTTAACATAATCAAGAAATGCTTGAATCTTGCAAGAATTTGCAAAGACAAGGAAAAGATCCCCAGTGAGTCAGATAATAAACAACATGATTCTCCAGTGGAACAGAAGAAATTTGCCCAGTGGACCATAAGAAATTTCCCCACATAATAAACAACATGAATGCAAGAATGAAGGATGTCAGAACTCAAAAGATTTCCCTAGTGGACCATCAGAAATCAAAAATAGAAGCAAGAAAACTTGAAAGAAGGGCATAAAACCTAATGATTATAAAGACTGGAAGAAGCATGAAAAGTATTTAGAAAAGGGGCATGAAACCAAGCAAATGCAAAGTCTAAGGAAATCAAAGAAGGTATGAACGATACTTAGCCAAAGTCACGAAGAATGAGAAGGTCTAAAGACCATGAAGTAGTGCATGATAGAAGTTTTTCCAGCGGGCATGCATTAGAAGGAAATCCTAAGAAGTGGATGCACTTAAGAGTATTTCAAGTCGTTAGAATAGGCACAAGCCCTAAGAAGAGGCACACTGAAGAATATTACAAACCCTAAGAAGTAGATGCACTTAAGAGTGTTTTAAGCCCTTAGAATAGGTGCACTGAAGAGTGTTACTAAACACTGGGAAGTAGGTGCATTGAAGAGTGTTATAAACCCTAAAAAGTAGGTGCACTAAAGAGTGTTTTATTGCAACATCATAAGGATGCTTTCTAGCCCTTAGATGGGCACATTTGGCCCGGAATGGGCACCTCAGCCCTTAGATGGGCACACTAGCCCTTGAATGGGCACAAATTTTCCCTTGACTGGCAGCTTAGCCTCCAAAAGGGTACATCAACCCTTGAGTGGGCCTTTTGTCCCTCAAATGTGCATACCTTTGTTAGAAGTAAAATGAGCGAAAGAAGATGATGAGAAAGTTTGATAGAGTGAGGATGAAGGCGAAGATATTGAGAGAGAAGCAAAAAAAGACAAAGCAAGAGTACCTTGTTGACTTTTTTGTCTCACAAACCTCTCCAAAGTAGGGGGTAAGTTGTAGACACAAAATTTTTGACATTGATAAAGGAATGACGATGAATGTTAAGCAAAAAAAAAAAAAAGGACCAAGATGCCATTGGAGGCCAAGAAAGGAAAGGCGAGAAGGAATTGATGAAAGGTCTCAAAAATTGATATATGATTTCAAAAATTCATTGAAATTAATCCACGAAGAATCTAAGGTGAATCACATACTGTTGCAAAGCTGTAGATGTCTAGTTTTTTGTAGAAATTTATGGATTGTAAGTCAGAGTTGAATTTGAGAAGTTATGTGAGATCGAATGGACAAAGGTCAAAAGGGACTACACTACAAAGTTCTAAAAAAGGAAGGGCTATTGGAGGAATAACCGCCCAACTGTTAAGTGACAACCAGTTGGCTGTTTGATAGTTGCCCGACAGTTTGCCAATAGCCACCTGGCTGGGTCATGTATTTTTGAAAATTCTTATAATGCACCTTCCATAGTTGTTTCTTTGCTTCATTTTTCAATTTTAGCCCTCCACTATATAAACAACCCCTCTTCTTACTTTTCCACAGACCAAATTTCGAACAATTCCCTCTTTTTTCTCTTAAAGACACACTTGAGAATTCGAGAATTCTTTTTTAGTGTAAAGTTTTCAAGCATTCTATTGCTCTAAACCCAAAGAGGATACGTCTTGAGCGCAGAATTCTCTCATCCTTCTTATCATTCTTCTTTATTTTTCTTGCTTAGAATTAAGCATGTTTATGTTTACTTATGCTTAAAATGAGCACCTTAGGATTTATTTTTATGCTTAGAAGCATGCTAGGGTTATTATGAATTGTTCTAACCCTTGTTTGTTTTGCGAGATGGATAAGCGTGTCAAGGTAAGTCTGTTATCTCGTCTTTATTAGAATCATGCTTAGGAGTTTAATTTATTTATGAATGCCTAGAATCATGCTTAGGAGCACATGATTAGAATCATACTAAGGAATACTTATATTTGCTTTGATGAATGTTAGGAAATAGCATAGAGGAGGTAAGAATTAAGATTTTGCCCTTGGATGCTATGATTGATCTCAATTGCTTGAATTAGGCTAGAATATGCCATGATAGCTATGATTAGGCTAGAAATGCCATAGATTGATATGAATAATACCAGAAAGCAATAGGTAGAATTGCCATGATAGAATTTAAGAAATCTAGGCCATAATGCCATGATAGTAAATTATGGCTTTGTATGATTTATAATGTGTGAATGTTTGTATTCTGATAGAAGTGTAATTCTGTGATGCCATGAAGTGGTGGTGGGCTCACATTGATGGTGACGAACCATCACTAGGAATGAAAGGAGTTAATGCATGAATAGAGGTTCAATAGATGTTGAACGGACTCACGTATGGTGGTGAGGAATTCATCGTCTATTGGGGTCCCAAATAGAGCATTTGTATTTGATATTTAAATGTACATTTTAGAATTTATTTTATTGAAGAATAAAAGTGATGTAATCCTCTTCCGCTTCCCCTATGTTTGAAAGGAAGTGTAATCCATTCTCCTCCCTCTTTCTATGGATGTTTACAGTTTCCATTGATTGAATAATCACCTAACACGTTGAACGAAGATAAAATGAAAATGTATGCATATAATGAACAACATTAAGTAGACTAAGTGATGGCATGCGATGTTGCTATTTGGTATTTCCTATTGGAGGCTAGATCTTGATCCATGTAGGTCGAATGACTCATACCTTACTTCCTAAACCCATCTCTGAAGTGATGAGGGTAGTTTAGGTCCTGAAGCAAAGGATCAAATTACCCCCATTCATTCCTAATTGAATAATTGGGTGGCGACTCCACTCTCCAGACGTGCCCATGGCTCATTTATGTTCCCATACGTCTCGAAAGAGGCTTTGACACAGAGTCATGGTCGCAAATGTTTTGACGAGATGAGAGCGCCGTTCACACATCTTGTTAGCTATCTTACCAAGGATAGTACTTCGTAAAGATACTTCATCGGATCCTCTTTTCAGATAGCCTTAATCTTATAAGACTGAAAGTAGTGCTTCAACTTCTTTGAGAGCCACACCATGGCTAAGCACGTCTTATCCACATAACTGTACTTCATCAAGTATGGCAGTAACTTCTTGCTATGATAATAGATAGCATATTCTACACCGTTCTCATCTTTTTATGCCAGCATAGCACCAATGGGTTCCTCTTCGAGAGCCAAGTAGAGAGTTAGATTCTTGCCAGGTTTTGGCGGTCTGGCAGATTCTGCAAAAACTTCTTAATAATCTCAAATGCTTCTTGGCACTGATCATTCCACGTCAATGGCTGATAATTCTTTAGGATTTTGAATATTAGTACACAAGCTGTTGTCAATTTGGTGATGAGCCAACTGACATATTGGCTCTTCCTAAGAAGCCCCCTAACTTTCTTTTTTTTTTTTTTTGTCTGGGATGATGGCTTCTCTATAATCGCTTTAACCTTGTTGAGATCTACCTCTATGCTCTTCTTGCCAACTACAAATCCCACTAGCTTTCCTGAGGTGACTTTAAAAACACACTTCTTCGGATTAAGCTGCAGCTTATACTTATTCACCCTTTCTATAAATCAGTCTAATGCTTCAAAGTAACAATCTCGAGTCTTGGATTTCATCACCATGTCATCTACATAGGCTTCTATCTCCTTGTGCATCATATCATGAAATAGCGTCATCGCCATTCGTCAGTACGTTGCCCCTACATTCTTCAATCCAAATGGCATCACCTTATAACAATAGGTTCCCCACTCTGTAATTAAGGCCGTTTTCATCCTGTGTTCAATGCCATCATTATTTGCTTTAACCAAAAAGCCCATCTACAAAAAAGAACATCACACCAGCGGTGACGCTGTCTACTAACACATTAATGTGAGGTAAAGGAAAGTCATCCTTCGGTGAGGCCTTTTTCAAGTCTTTATAACCAAAACACATTCAGACCCTTCTATCCTTCTTTTGTACTAGCATAATATTGGCTAACCATTCTAACTACTTCACCACATCTAGAAACTTGGCTTCAATCTACTTGGAGACTTCTTCCTTGATCTTCTAAGCCTATTTTGGTCTTAACCTCCTTAGCTTCTACTTAACTAGCTTTATGTCTAGATAGGATGAAATCGTATGCTCAATGATACTTCTATCGATTATAAACATGTCATCGCAGGACCAGGCGAAGACTTTTTCATGTTTCTTTAATAATTTTTCAAACTCTCTCTGTCTATCTTCAAGAGTTGTATCAAGTGCAATGTATATGCTCATGGGTTTTTCAATTGTACCAAGATTAATGTTCGAAGTTTTAATGGTATTGTTGTCAAATATACTAGTGAAATGCAAATTATCATGCCCAGTTCCATTAGGAAAGACATCACACAGGTAAGCGACCTGATTTTTCATTACATTAAATTCGGAAACGTAAACAATGTCCTCTTCTTCAAAGAGGTTAGGAATAAATACATCTTCATCATAAACATCTTTGATTCCTTCTTAAATGAAAGTGGCAAGGTCAACAGACGGTTCCATTAGTGATGCTTGATCTTGAGGCTTCTCCTTCTTGATCTTCATCCCCTTTATCTCTTCAATCAGGTCATTACCCCTTGATGATTTTAGCCTAAAGTATGTCCTTAAAGTTCTCAAATCTAGGCTTTAACATTCCTGTGTAAACCCATGGTCTGATAGGTCCCACATACTTCTTATCTTGGTCTTTGACAAATTTGATAAACTTCCCATTTTTGGGCTCATAGTCTTCTTCTTCATTGGACACGTAACCTAACCCTCTTCTAATGGTTTGGCTCTTGAAATCTAGAAGGAATGACAGAACACTTCCATTCCTCTTTAGCCCAGTTCCTAGCAAAAACCCTTGTTTTTTCATTATTCCAACAATGATAAAACTGACTTCATCAATCATAGCTCCGTGGAAACCTCCCATCTACGGTATCTCTCCAACCCTCACACTCAAAGCAGCATGTGCAATGGTTGAGGCACCATGAATGGTCATAATCTCCTTATCCTTATTAAATCAGCTCTTTTGATGCGAAGTCGAAGTAACTCCGCCAAACGGATGGAATCACACTCAGCCCAGCAAAGCAACAAAGGTGACTCGAATGTCAAGGGCTATAAACTTAGTCATCACGTCAATAGGCCCAGTTTTCACTAGTGCCTTAAAGATCTAAATAGCACTCCTCTTTAAGTCATCATAAGCCCTGATCACCATCTCACAATGCTGAAATTCATCTTCACTGGTCCCATACTTGTGTGATATCTTCATAGGCCAAATATTGACAGTGGATCTATCATCCACCATGATGGAAGGAGATGTCTTCCCACTAATCTTAATGGTGATGAACAATAACTTGTTATGATTCCTTCTTTTGAAAGGTAAATCATCATTGGTAGAGGTGATTACACCCTTCTTGTTTACCCTATTGAGTTCTCTTCTAGTCATGGCAAACAGCATATCATTTGGTGTGGCAGTCGTTGAGATCTCTAACTTTGCTAAAACCCTCGCTGTGGCTTCTCTATGCTTTTGGGATGAGATCAACAACTCCTAAATTCTAGCATTTGCTTAAGTTTTCTTCAATTAGTTGATGACTTGGTCTTCTTCTTCTTTGACTTCTTCCTTGACAATTTTTTTCCCTTCTTAATACTCCTTTCTTTCTCAACTGTTTCTTCCTTCCCCATCTCATGGTAACATCTACCACTCCTTGTCGCTCCTTATACATTCTCACTCTCACCCTTAATTATTTCTCCCTCACGTGTTTCTCTCTCAATATTCACTTCCTTATCTTTATCACTACTAAAGTTAGCCCAAAAGTTAGGAAGGATCTTGAATTTAGGAATGTCATCCAAAATACCCATGACTCTTACTTCCTTACATCTTTTAGGTAAGCTCTCTCTTCTCATAAGACTCTCACTTTGCTTCCCCTTTCTAGCTTCGCTACCCTTATTCACCTTAAGTCTTCTAGATGGTGGGCCTTTTTTAGCCCCCTTTTTAGCCATCCACTTCTTGGCAAAGGCACTTGTTAGTGTGGACTTCTTCTTGGCAGATGCTTCTTTATCTTCCATCTTAACTTCTTCTTCATCTTCTTTTCTTATTCTTGTTCCTCATGGCCACTAAGGTAGACCAATTCGGGCTCTAAGCTTTGCTTTACCTCTTTTATTGAAATGTTGAACCACTCACCTTTGCTGGTGAAAATTTGGGTTGCCAAGGGACCGGGCTCTTCTTCCGTAATTTCAATGATATCCTTAGGCCCGTCTTCTTTGGGCTTTTTCTTTGTGGCCACGTTTCTAATGGACCCTTCTTGTTGCTTAAGCTTGACCTTCTCCCTTCTTTTGGCTATCTCGGCCCTACTAGTCCCACCCTTTTCTTTAAGAGAGTTCATCACTTGCCTTAGGCAAGCTTGACCTGATATTGGGCTCTTGCATCTTTGGATCAGGAATTTGGCCATTATGAATCAAGTCTTGGATCTCATGGCAGGGATGAGTGCAATCACCAGTCTTATGATCGATCATTTGGTGACTCTAATTCCTTGGCAATGGATTTGGAAGCTCTTTCGATGGTAATGGCTACAAGATCCCTTCGCCTTTCAATTTGCCAAAGATCTTTGATAGTGGTCTTCCCAAACAATTGAATTTTCTTTGTTAAGCGACTGCTTTCACCTCAACATACCTCATGCTAGATCCACTAGCTTAAAGATAGTACCCTTGATTTCTTCCAAGCTAACTGTCATTGCTTCTCCTCTACCAAACCCCCAAATCTTCTATCTATATGCCTAAATTATACAAGTCGTCAAATATTTTGGTTAGAAAGCTCACTAGACAATCCTTGATGAAGGCATAGGCTCAATTGATCACCATACGGACCTGGTCCTTCTCTGTGGCCCTCGTGGTTATCTTAGTAGCTTTGGCCTTCCAATGGACCAAGTATTCTAAAAAGGTTTCATTGGGCTTTTGGCATGTTATGAATGAGGCTTTCATCCCACTAGAGTATTTGTGGCCATAACACTATGTGAAAGCCTCGTTCAAGACTTAACGAAACACATTTTCGTCAATTGACAATCTTCAATGGAGTCACCACCCAATTGTTCAATTGGGAAATGGAGTCACCACCCAATTCTTCAATTGGGAATGAATGTGGGCAATCATAGGACCTAAACTACCATTATCCCTTCAGAGATGGTTTTGGAAAGTTAGGCATGAGTTATCCGATCTACTCGAATCAAAATCCGGCCTCCACTAGCGTATACCAAACAAGAATATCTCATATTGACATAGGTCCACTTAAGTTGTTGATTTTATTACACACATTCCATTTTTATCTTTATTTAGACATGTGAGGTGATTATTCAATCATATTACTTGTATATTCATACATAGAAAGAGGGAGGTGAATAGATTACATTTTCGTCAAACATGGAGGTAAGGGGAAGAGGATTGCATTGCTTGTTCTTCAACAATAAAATAAAGTAATACTTAAAAAATATTTAATAAATCAAACATTCAAATATTGAATATAAACAATGAATTCGAGACTCGATAAATAGTGAATTCCTCACCACCATATTGAGTCTATTCAAAGTTTATCGAGTCTCCTTAAGTATAATCATATGTTCATTCATTTGAATATTCATTCTAAGTAATGATCTCTCACCATCAATGCAAGTCTGCCATCACTTTATGGCATCATTCATTAACACACGGTGTATTCATACATGTATTCGTATCAACCAATTAAAATTCGAACTAAAGCCATAATCTAGAATCATGACATTCTAGCCTCGATTTGATAACCTTGTCATGGTAATTCTAACCATTACTATTCTAGCATAATTTATATTAATTCATGGCATTTCTAGCCAAAACATGGTTATCATGACATACTCTAGTCTAAGTCAAGCAATCAAAATCAAACAAGGCTATTCTAGCCTAATCCAATCATTCAAAGGGGCAATATGGTAATCCTAACCTATTCTATGTTATTTCCCAAAATGTTTCAAAGCAATTATAAGTTCTCCCAGAATGATCCTAATCACACTTTGCTAAGCGTGATTCTAAGTATTCGCAAAGGAAATTAGATTCCTAAACATGTCTCTAATAAAGAAGAGATAGCAGACTTATTTTGACATGTTTGTCCATCTCGCAAAAAAAAAATAATAATAATAAAAGGGTCAAACAATTTATAAAACCTTAAACATGCTCCTAAGTATCAAAATAAAACCGATACATTCTTATTCTAAGCATAAACTAACCTAAACATGCTTTATTCTATGCAAGAAAAATAAAAGAGAAAATATAAGGAGAAGAGAAATCTGCTCTTAGGATGTACCCTTTATGGGTTTAGAGCAACATAAAATGCCCGAAAAGCTTTAAACTACAAAAGACTTCTCAAATTCTCGAGCATGTGTTTAAGAGGGAGAAGAGATGATTATATTTAATAATCGGTATGCCTTGAAAAGTGAGCTAATTGGGGGTTTATATAGTTGAGGATTGGAATCAAAATAGGAAGCAAAATCCAAAAAAGGGAAGGTTTGAAATTAAATTTTCCAAGATTAGGGGACCAACAACTAGGTAGCTATTGGCAAACCACCGGGCGGCTGTTCCCCCTTCGGTCCTACCTATTTTCCCGCTTTAAAGTATAGTCCCTTCTGATGTTTGTTTGTTCGATCATACACAACTTTTAAAGTTCAATTTCAATTTGTGATCTGTAAATTTCTACAAAAACTAGACATTCGTAGCTTCACAACGGTATATGACTCATTAGTAGATTCTTCCTAGATTAATTTATGTGATTTTTTAAGTCACATATCAATTTTTAAGACATTTCATCGGATCCTTCTCACTTTTTTCTCTTAGCTTCCAAGGGCATTTTGGTCATTTTTAATTACTCAACATTCATCTTTATTTCATCATTGAGCCTAAAAAATTCAATATCTATAGCTTACTCCCTGCTTTGGAGAGGTTTGTAAGACACAAAGGTCAACAAAGTACTCTGGCCTCGTCTTTCCTTCTTCCATCTTGACATCTTCGCCTTTGTCTTTCATCAGACTTTCTCGTCATCTTCTTTTTCTCATTCTACTCCTACAAAAGGTGTGCCCATTCTCAACAAAACACAAGTAGGAAAAAGACTATGGGGGCTTTCTTTATTCTAAATAGTTGGGGTTATGTTCTTTAAGTAAATCGTGGCTGGCTGAAGGGTCTATTCGAGGGCGAATCTGCCCTTCTAAGGGTTAAGATGTCTATCTAAGGGCTGAGGTGCCTATTCAAGGGCGAATATGCCCCTTTAAGGGCTAAAATGCCCGTCTATAGGATGAGGTGCCCATTCAAGGGTGAATGTGCCTATCTAAAGGCTGAAGTGTCCATCTAAGGGCTAAGGTGCCTATTCAAGGGCAAATGTGCCCATCTAAGGGCTGAGGTGCCCATTCAAAGGCGAGGGCTCAAATGCCCATCTAAAGGCTGATATACCTATTCAAGGGCAAATGTGCCCATTCAAGGGCTTAAATAGCATCCTTATGATGTTATGACAATACACTCCTTAGTGCACCTACTTCTTAGGGTTTCTGACACTCTTTAGTATAACTACTTCTTAGGGTTTCTAACATTCTTCAGTGTGCCTATTCTAAGGGCTTTAAACACTTTTAAGTGCACCTACTTCTTAGGATTTTCAACACTCTTTAGTGTGACTCTTCTTAGGGCTTGTGCCTATTCCAAGGGCTTAAAACACTTTTAAGTGCACCTGCTTCTTAGGATTTTTGCTAGTCTTTATTACACCTGTTATTAGGGCTTATGCCTATTCTAAGGGCTTAAGAAACTCCTAAGTGCTTCTTCTTCTTAAGGTTTCCTTTAAATGCTTGCCCACTGAGTAAACTTTTATCACGCACTACTTCGCAGTCTTTAGACCTTCTTATTCTTCATGCCTTCGACCAAGTATCACTTATACCTTCTTTGATCCCTTCAGGCTTTGCATTCACTGGGTGTCATGCCTTTCTTTCGAGTATTGTTAATGCTTCTTTGATCTTCTTCAAACCTTATATTCAACAAGTTTCATGCCCGAGTATTCTCAAATCTATTCTCTGTTTCTCTTGGTTCAGTGGGGAAATTCTTTATCATGTTGTTGATTTTTCGACTTATAGGGGATTCTTCAATTGTCTTTACAAGTTCTTGCAAAATTTAAACATCTCTTGATGATATAACATCCATTCCAATTTTTACCTAGTTCGATGTGTTCTTCAACAAACTGCTTTCTACTATCTGGAAGAATTCTTTCATGTGATTCTGATGAAATATTCTATCGATTGATGTTACTATTCTTTCCCTGTGAGTTATTAAACTATTACCATGGTTGGGTGCTTGTCACCGGTTTTATTCCAAAATTCCTTTGGTGTCGTAGGGTCAATGCGTTGTCTTTCTTTTTCTTTTCTTTTCTCTATTTATCTCTCTCTTCTATTTCTATATTTCTCTCTCTTCTTTTTCTTTTCTCTTTTTCTTATTTTCGCTCTTCTCTTTCTTTTGTTTCTCTCTCTTCCTTTCTTTTTCTCTCTATTCTTTTTTTTTCTTTGGCCTTTTACCCTTTTATCCTTCAAACCATATGACTATGAATCTTTTTCTTTTTCAAATCCTTTCTTCAAGGTGACTTTCCCTCTTCAAAGCAAATTTCCCTCTTCAACGTAAGCATCAAATTCTTTTCCCAAAATATCTTCTTTAAGGTCAACTTTGAATTCCTTCTTGATGGTGAGCTTTCTTCTTCAAAAGAGGTGCCTTCTTTAAAGTGGATGCCTACTTTAAGATATATGCCTTCTTTCAAGGGAGGTTCTTTTTCGAGGGAGATTCTTTCTTCAGGATGAATGCTTTCTTTGAGGAAGATGCTTTCTTCAAAGGAGATTCTTCCTCCTGCAAGGTGGATGCGTTCTTCTAGGAGGTTCTTCTTCAACTCACTTTCGTTGAATTAAGTCACCTCGAGACATAGTCGTTTAATCCAAGAAATCTGCAAGTCTAAGTATGCTTAATACTAATTTGCCTAATTCACGTGGTTTGCATATCATGTTACTCCTCTTGGGTCTCGTCAAGATTGATCTACCTGACCTAGGCCACTTGCACATCACGTTGTTTCCATTCCTCTACGTGTTAGGCCTTTTTCCTATATAGTTAACCTTATTATTTCGTAATATATTATGATTCTACAAAGCTCAGTCACTTCTAGACGATGCTTTATTTTGGATTGTGCTTCCTGTCAAAAAATGTTTTATGTTTCCTATATACATGATGTCTCTCTCAATAATCTTTTGTAACTACATGCTTCTTGCTTGGACTAGATGAGTTGCCAGTAGATTGAGTGTCTAAACCGAGAGGGTGAGTGTCTTTAGGCTCAAGTTGTTGCTTCCTCAATTGATGTTGATGTAATGGCGATGATGAGCGAGAATTGTCGCCATCGACCTTCTTTTTTTCTCTTCTACTTCTTTTCCAATGCCTTTTCTTGTGTTTTCTAACATGTTTGAGGTCATTCTCAAGGTTCTCAGGCTCTCTTGAAGCTTCTAAGGGATGATGATTAGAGATGACTTGAACCCAGCGATCTTCATAACTTGATGTTCCTTCGACATGTGAAGCTTGACATTCATTTTCTTAAGGAATGCACGACCTTCTGGGATCCTTATGATCACGTCTTCCCCTTCATCAGGCAAGAGCTTTGCCCCCTATATAAGGCATTCTCTGCCACACTCGATTGTCATTCGTCTAGTTTTAAGAGCATTATTATACCTACTATTGAGACACCATCGATGTCTGATCTTACCCATTTCTTCGACTTTTCAATTTCTACCATTGGTATTCATGCCAGGGTAGTGACATTGTCTTTCGTCATACCTTTGCTTAAAAATGATGGATAGGATCTCATCTGGTTGGCTTCGTCTTCTTCAGTTTTACCTTATTGTGAAGTTTCCATTGGCCTCATCGGGTGGTCTTACTGACATGTATTTTGCGACTATCATTCCCCAAATTGGTCCTGGTTTAAT
The DNA here is from genome assembly GCA_013180625.2 of Boswellia sacra. NCBI lineage: Eukaryota > Viridiplantae > Streptophyta > Magnoliopsida > Sapindales > Burseraceae > Boswellia > Boswellia sacra. Next base: position 538,207 of record SNVD02011673.1, read on the forward strand.
AGCAGTTCTCTTGATTTTAACTGAGACATTGATCGGATTGGATTGAGTTAATATTGATTTGAGTTAGAGATTTACCAGTAGTCATCTGCTTCTTTAGGTTTTTCTTTTAACTTTTAATTTTGCTTAAGCTGCCTTTTTGGGTTTTCCACTTAGCGAGTTCATTCATCATCATTTTCTTTTTTGTATTTTTATTTTTGCCTAAGCCACCCTTTCGGGTTCTCAACTTAGTGAGCTTGCCCTAACTTTGCCTGGGCTGCCCTTTTCGAGTTTTCAACTTAGTAGGCTTTTTCTTTTTCTTTCATGCTCTAACTTTTACCAAAGCTACCCTTTCGGGTTTTTAACTTAGCAGGCTTGCCTTAATTTTTGCCTAAACCACCTTTTCAGGCCTTTGACTTAGCAAGCTTTTTCTTAATTTTTTTTCCTTTTCTTTTGTTTCTTTTTTTTTTATTTTGAAATTTGATTACAAGAGAGGTTATCCATTATAACATTGTCTTAAAGGAATATTTTTTGTTATAGCCCTCTACTTCATACGAGGAGGAGACCCGAGAGATATTCTTCTTAGATCGACTAGCTCCAATTCATTCCTGGTACTCATTGGAACTGTCCATGGTGGAGGCTGGACCATGTGATAGTCGAGACCTTTATCGCATGCCTGCCTTCACTAGGTTTCACCTATGGTTCATTCTATGATCCTACTAGACTACGTAGACACTATGGACTTAAGTAAAGGATCGTGGAGTCACCAACTGCATTCGAGTCACTGGTAGATTGCTCACTCGTTATCTAGGGTGTGTGAAGGATTCTCGGTCACATTGAACCATCAAAGGGAATCTATTCCATGATCCTGATTTTGAGATAGACGACTGGTATAAGGATTGGGTGTCTTTCTAGGCTTCCATTCCTGATCCTGTTATTCGAGCTAGATGGTGCCGTAAGCGATATGGTGAGCCTATTTGAAGTCCATCGAAGAGGCAGAGATGATATTATTAGTTCCATTGTTAGCTTAGATGTTACATGCTTTCCTTTTGTTATTATGCAAAATAATGAGACATTTCACAGGCATATTTGTTTCCAAACAATTTCATTTCATTAATAAAAGTACAATCGTTTGTTCTTTGAACATGTGCACAATGAGGCAACTCCTGTTTCTAATCAGCCATTTCTGGTTTTTTGATTCATTATTTTTCATCCCATACACTTTTTTCTTTTGATACATAATACTTCTTCAACCTGTCCATATTAATGGGCTCAATGAATTCATTTCCTTCCATGTCTGATAGGATGACGGCTCCCTTGGTCATAACCTTTGTCACAATGAATGGGCCCTGCCAATTGGATTCTAACTTCCCCCTCGAATCAAACACTACTGTCCTAGCCTGTTTGAGGACAATTTCCGTTTCTTTGAACTTCCTTGCCTTTATTCTTTTGTTAAAGGCTCGAGCAACCTTTTTTGAAATAGTTGCACGTGATATGTGGCCTTCATTCTTTTCTCATCAATTAAGGCCAGTTGTTCACATCTATTGTCAATCCACTCCCCTTCAAGAACTTTTGCTTCTATCAGAACTCTCACTAATTTCATTTCTATCTCAATTGGTAGGACCACTTCTGGACTATAACACAAACAACAATTTCTTTGCCCTATTTTTGTATGTCTACACTGTCTTGCCAACATTTTCTTGATGTTTTTAATGGCCAACTACAAACCCCAGCAACTTCCTTGAGGTGACTCCAAAGAAACACTTCTTCAGATTTATTCACAGGTTGTAGTTCTTCACCCTTTTTAGGAATCTACCTAAAGCTTCAAAGTGACATTCTCGAGTCTCATATTTCACATCATGTCATCCATATAGACTTTTATCTCCTTTTGCATCATATCATGAAACAGTGCCATTGCCATTCGTTGGTAATTTACCCCTGCATTCTTCAACCCAAAGAGTATTACCTTGTAATGGTAGGTTTCCCCTTCCGTAATGAAGGTCATTTTCATCTTGTCTTCATTAGCAATCATTATTTGGTTATATCCTAAAAACCCATCTACGAAGGAAAACATCACAATGGCGGCAGCGCTATCCACTAACACATTAATGTGAGGCAAAGAAAAATCATCCTTCGGTGAGGCCTATTGAAGTCTCAAAAATTGACACACATTTGAACACTTTCATCTTTCTTCGGCACTGGCACGATATTGGCTAACCATTCTGGATATTTCACCACTTCTAAAAACTTTGCTTCAATCTACTTGGAAACTTCTTCCTTGATTTTTTAAGCCATTTCGGTCTCAACCTTCTCAACTTCTGCTTGACCGACTTCATGTGCAGATATATTGAAATCGTATACTCAACAATGCTTCTCTTGATTCCAGGCATGTCGTCATAGGACCAGGCAAAGACTTATTCATGTTTCTTTAGTAATCTTTCAAATCTCTCTCTCTCTCTCTCTTCAAGAGTTGTTTTAAGTACAATACAAATGTTCTTGGGTTTTTCAATTGTACCAAGATTAATGTCGTGAGTTTGAATGGTATGGATGTCAAATATGCAAGTAAAATGCAAATTATGATGCATAATGCCATTAGGAAGGACATCACGCAAGTAAACAAACTATTTCTTTATTGCTTCAAATTTGGAAACATAAACAATGTCCTCTTCTTCAAAGAGGTTGGGTACAAATACATCCTTTTAAAAGACATCTTTGATTCCTTCCTCAATAAAAGCGGGAAGGTCAATGGACGGGTCCATTGGTGGTACTTGATCTTGGGGCTTCTCCTCTTTAATGGCCATTTTCCCTATTTCCTCAACCAAGTCATTCCCCTTGGAGATTCCTACTTGAAGGATATCCTTGGGAACCTTGAATCCGCGCTTCAAGATTCCCTTGAAAACCCATGATGCAGCAGCTCCCACATACTTTGCATCTTGGGCTTTGATAAACTTCATGAATCTCCCCTTCTTGGGCTCAAAGTTTTCTTCTTCCCCATTGGACTCATAACCCAAACCTCTTCTAGAGGTTTTCCTTTAAAATATAAAAGGGATGGTAAATCGCATCCATCTTCCTAAGCTCAATTCCTAGTAAATATCCTTGTTTCTTCATTAACCCAGCGACAATTGGGCTAACTTCATCAATCATTGCTATACGAAAGCCTCCAATATAAGGTATCTCTCTACCCTTCAAACTTAAAGTAGCTAGTGCAATAGTTGAAGCCACGTGAATGGTCACAATCTCCCCATCCATGTTGAATAAGATCTTCTAATATAATGTGGAAGGGACTCCACCAAGTGGATGGAACCATGCTCATGCCAATAAGGCATCAAAGGTCATTGGAATGTCAAGGATGGTAAATTCTGTCATTACTTCAATTGGCCTAATCTTCACTAACGTCTTGAAGATCCCAATGGCACTTCTCTTCGAGACATCGTAGGCCTAGACCACCATCTCAAAAGGCCCAAGCTCATCTTTATTGACCCCGTACTTGTGTAATATCTTCATTGGCATAATATTAATAGCGGGCCCATCATCCATCACGACATAAGCAGATGTCTTCCCACCAATTTATGCGGTGATGGACAATGGCTTATTATGATTCCTTGGAAGGTAGATCTTCATCGGTGAAGGTGATTATACCCTTGTTATTTACCCCCTTGGGTGCTCCTCCAGTCATCGTGGCCAACATTTCATTGGTAGTAATAGCCATTGATATTTCCACCTCTACTATAGCCTTTGCCATGGCTTCTTTATACTTTTGGGATGATATCAACAAATCTCAAATGCTAGCATTCGCTTGGGTCTTCTTTAATTGCTTGATGACTTGGTCTTCTTCTTCTTTTTCCTTGGTTTCTTCTTTGGCAACTTATTTGCCCTTCTTAACAATCTTCTCGGTTGTTCTCTCCTTCTCTTTCTCATTGTAAAATCTCCCACTCTTTGTCACCCCTTGGACATTCTTAGTCTCATGCTTAAGTGTTTCTCCTTTAACTGTCCCCTCATATTCTTCATCACTGCTAAAGTCAGCCTAAAAGTTTATAAGAGTCTTGACTTTAGGAATGTCATCCCAAATACCCATAACTCTCACTTCTTTGCACCTTCTAGTAAACTCTTCCTTCTCACAAGGTTCTCAAATTGCTTCCCTTTCCTAGCTTTGTTACCCTTCTTCACTTTGACTCTTCTTGGTGATGGGTCTCTTCTAGCCCATTTTCTAACCATCCACTTCTTTGCAAAGGCACTTGATGATGTAGACTTCTTTTTAGTGGAGCTCACCTCAACTTATTCTTCTTCATTTTCTTGTTGTGGCTTTTCCTCCTCTTGGTCATGAGGCACACAAATTCAGGTTTCAAATTTTGTTTGGCTCCCTTCACTACAATATTGGTACAGCTAACCCTTTTCGTAGAGATCTTGGCTGCCAAAGGAATGGGCTCATCTTCCACCCTCTCAATTATCTCCTTGGGCTCTTTGACCTTAAGCTCTTCAGCCTTGGGCTTTTCAATCTTAGACTTCTTCTATGTGGCCACCTTTCTAGTAGGCCCTTCTTGTTATTCAAGCTTGGACTGCTCCTTTCTTTTGGCTCTCTCAGCCCTGCCTGATCTACTTTCTTCAAAGGAGTTCATGACTTGTTTCTTAGTCAAGCCAAACCAAATGAGGTACCCGATTGTAATTGGGTAGTGGATTGCTTCCCGTATGCGTCTTTAGGTCAAGAATATGGCCTTTACCGAGCAAATCTTGGGTCTCATGATGAAGATGAGTGTAATCATCAGTCTTATGCCTAGTTACTTGGTGGAATTCACACTTATTGTGATGCCTCCAATTCTTTGGCAATAGATTTTGGAAGCCCTCTGGCTGCAAGATCCTTTTGGCTCTTAATCTTGCAAAGATCTTGGATAATGGTCTTCACCAACAATTGAGCTTCCTTTGCTGGGCGACTGCCTTCACCTCATTCTACTTTATGCTAGACCCACTACCTTGATAATATTACCCTTGACTTCTTCTAGGGTAGCTATTGTTGCTTCTTTTCTACTTGGACTCCAGATCTTCTATTTGAATGCCTGAATCATATAGGTCTTTAAAAGTTTTGATAGGGATGCCTGCCAGTCTACCACAAATGAAGGTATGGGCTATATTAATCACCATACATACCTGGTCCTTCTCCGTGGGCCTAGTGGTCATTTTGGCAGTCTTGGCCCTCCAATAGACTAGATACTCTGAGAAGTTTATTGGGTTTCTGACGCATCATCTCCAAGTCCCTCAAGGTTACCCCCAGTTGGGTATTGTGGTGGTACTACTCTATAAATTGCTCGGATAGCTTCTCCTAATCTTCTTGAACTTTCTTATAAAGGTCATGGTACCATACTACTGCATCATCTTCTAGGGATAGTATGAAGTACTTTAAGATGTACTTCTTGGACAAAGGAGTGGTGTCTATGACAGCAGTGTACTGTCTCAAGTGCATCTTGGGGTTGCCCTCTCCATTGAATTTGGGCAACTTTGGTACGTGCAACTTTGGTGGCAAATCATTGTATACAATGAGTTGGATATCGTCTTGGTCTTTGACCCCTTCCAACCCCTTCTTCTTCAAGAGAGATTAGACTTTCTCCATGTCCTTGGCCAACTGCTTGACCGATTCGAGCTCTTCTTGGTTGATTAGCCCTTTTCCCCTATCTTTGCCTTCGCTAGTCTCACTATCACCATCACATTACCCTCAAGTGGTCGCTGGTTCATGCAATTAGGCCCATTTTTGGGTGCCTCAATGAGTTGGACCACTTGTTGTTATAGTGCAGTCACATCCACTCTCAATTGGGCTGCTTCACCATTGTTGTTGTTAGGTACAACCATTTTGTCAACTGGCTTTTCTTGCCTTGTCAAACAACCACCTTATCTAGCCCAATCTATGATGGCTGCAAAACAAAGATGTTAATGCCAAGCATGCATGCATGTATGCATTATGTGATGCCTATTCATACAAGGGCATAGACATACTTTTAGCCTTCTGACCTTATCTCTCTCACACACGTAGACTCGAGCCTTTGTTCCTAGGATTTTTTGCCTCATTCTCAAGTCATCATCACGGGATGTAGGAATGCGAGATTCATTCACCTATTTCTAACAAACATGTTGATATTAGATTCCCTGTGGTTATCATAACATGGCTTTCCAAATGTCATGATAACCTTAACTCATGGCACATGTTTCCATTTTATTCTTATGGATGACTTGACATGTGGCATTTGTTCATGGATCCATGAGGTGTGAGTTGATGCTATTCTAATCATGGGGAATTTATATCCATTGACATGCATTTCAACATAGCTTTTGGACATTCATCCTATTGAAAGATTCTAGAGTTGTCTGCATGGGCTTGAGTCTTAAGGATCTAATGGTCTAGGCTCCTTCGAGCAAAAGATACCCCCTTGAGCCGGTCTCTTTTTATACCAATTCAATGGTACATGCTCAAATATGGTAACACCAACATGATTCGTCTAGGGGTTGAATGGAGCCAAAGAGTTCTCATGCCAATGCCACACAACTAGTTTAGGCAGTTTGTGCTCATTGTGTGCAAAACTGTAATGATTCAAGGACCTAAATTATCAACATGAGCTATTAGAATTTGATATCGCAATCAGAATCAAATTCTCTTGTCCCTCGTGGAGTCACCATTGTGAACAAGGCTTTCATCTTGCCAAAGCATTTGCGACCACGACATCATGTCGAAGCCTCTTTTGAGACTTAAGGGAACACAAATAAGCCATGGGCACGTCTAGAGCAATTGAGTCACCACCCGATTCTTCAGTTGAAAATGAATGGGGCAATTTGATCCCTCGCTTTAGGACTTAAACTACCCTCATCCCTTCACGGACGGGTTTAGAAAGTTAGGTACGAGTCATTCAATCCGCCCAGATCAAAATCCGACCTCTACTAAGGTATACCAAATAAGAAGATCTCATATTGACATACAATCCACTTAAGTTATAGATTTTATTACACACATTCCATTTTTTTTTTCTTCATTTAGATATGTGAGGCAATTATTTAATCATAGTAGTTGTATATTCATACATAGAAAGAGGGAGGAGAATGAATTACATTTTTGTCAAACATGGGTGAAGGGCAAGAGGATTTCATCGCTTGTTCTTCAACAATAAAATAAAGCAATACTTCCAAAATATTCCATAAATCATAGATTCAAATATCAAATATGGGCAATCAATTCTAGACTCGAACAATAGTGAATTCCTCACCACCATATGTGAGTCTATTCAATGTTTATTGAGTCTCCTCTAGTATATTCATACATTCATTCATTTGAGTATTCGTTATAAGTAATGGTCGCTCACCATCAATGCGAGTCCACCATCACTTCATGGCATCATTCAATAAATCATGGTATATTCATACACGTATTCATATCAATCAATTAAAATTCTGACCAAAACCATAATCTATAATCATGGCATTCTAGCCTAGATTTGTTAATTCTATCATGGTAATTCTACCTATTGCTATTATAGTATTCATGGCATTTCTAGCCTAGACATGGTTTTCATGGCATATTTTAGCCTAAGTCAAACAATCAAAATTAAACAAGGTTATTATAACCTAATCTAAGCATTCAAAGGGGCAATATGATAATTCTTACCTATTATACGCTATTTCCTAGCATGCTTCAAAGCAATTAGATGTTCTCCTATAATGATTTTAATCATGTGCTTCTAAGCATTCCTAAAGAAAATTAAATTCCTAAACATGTTTTTAATAAAGAAGAGATAGCGGACTTATCTCGACACGCTCATCCATCTCGCAAAACAAGCAAAAGGGTTAAACAATTCTTAAAACCCTAAACATGCTCCTAAACATCAAAATAAAACCTATACATGCTTATTCTAAGCATAAACTAACCTAGACATACTTTATTCTAAGTAAGAAAAATAGGAGCGATAAAAGAAATATACTTTCAGGACATACCTTTTTTAGGTTTACAGCAGTATAAATTGCTCGAAAAGCTTTGAAGTGGAAAAGACTTCTCGAATTCTCAAGCGTGTGTTCAAGAGGGAGAAGAGATGATTATATTCAATAATCGATGTGCCTTGAAAAGTGAGCCAATGGGTGCTTATATAGTTGAGGGTTAGAATAAAAAAAGGAAGCAAAATCTAAAAAATAAATGTTTGAAATGAAAAATTCCAAAATTAGAGGACCATGTCTCCCAAAATTAATGGTCCTACAGCTGTTGTTAACCATCGAGTGGTCATCTGATGGTTAAGTAGCTCTTAGTCAATGGGCGGGCAACTATTTGATAGTCGGGCGATTGTTCCCCCTTCATCCTATTTTCATATTTTACAGTGTAGTCCCTTCTAACCTTCATCTGTTCGATCACGCATAAATTTTCAAGTTCAACTACAATTTAAGATCTATAAATTTATACAAAAACTAGAGATCCATAGCTTTACAACGATATATGACTCATTATCAAATTCCTTTTGGATTAATTTCTGTGATTTTTTGAAGTCACAAGCTAGTTTAAAGGCATTTCATCAAATCCTTCTCACCTCTCTTTTCTTGGCTTCCTGGGGCATTTTGATCATTTTCATTACTCGATATCATCTTTATTTCATCATCAAGCCTCAAAAATTTAGTGTCTACATGCGTCGTTTCCAAATCCCTTAATTTACCCCTAATTGGTTATTACCGCGATACTATTCGATGATTTGCTTAGATAGCTCCTCCCAATCTTCTCAAACTCTATTGGGAAGATCATGGTACCACACTACCGTATCATCTTCTAGGGATAGCCTGAAGCAATTCAAGATTTACTCTTTTGACAAATGAGTGGTGACAATGACAATTGAATATTATCTCAAATGTGTCATCAAATTGCCCTCTCCATCGAACTTGGGCAACTTTGGCATGCAAACCCTTGGAGGAAAATCATTGTCCCTAATAAGCAAGATGTCAACTAGGTCTTTGACCCCTTTCAACCCCTTCTTCTTCAAGAGAGATTGGACCTTCTCCATGTCTTTTGGCCAACTACCTGAATAATACGGGCTCATCTTGGTTGGCTACACCTTTCCCCCTATCTCGACCTTGGCTAGTCTCATCATCATCATAACCTTTGGGCGAAGGCTAGCTCATGTAGTTGGGCCATTTGTTGTTGGTTGGCTACACATTTTATAGTGCTTCAATGAGTTGGGCCATTTGTTGTTGAAATGTAGTCATATTAGCTTTTAATTGGATAATCTCTTGATTGCTATTGTTAGGTGCGACCATTTCAGCAATTGGCTTCTCTTGCCTTGTTAAATGACCACCTTGTCTAACCCAAGCTATGATGGCTACAAAACAAAGGTATTAATGCCATGCATGCATGTACCTATGCATGATATGATGCATGCTCATACAAGGGCATAGATATACTTTCAGCCTTCCAACCTTATTTCTTCCACACACGTGATGTTGAGTCTCTTTTCCTAGGATTTTTGTCCTCAGTTCCAAGTCATCATTATGGGATATAGGAATGCAAGATTCTCTCTCCTAATTCTATCATTCAAGTTGATATTGGATTCTCCATGATTATCATAACATGGTTTCTAAACATCACGAAAACCTTAACTCATGGCACAAGCGCCTATTTTACTCTTATAAGTGACTTGACATGTTGTAGACACTGAATTTTTTAGGCTTAATGATGAAATGCAGATGAATGTCAAGTAGTTGAAATGACCAAAATGCCCTTAGAGGCCAAGGAAGGAAAGTGGGGGGGAATTGATAGAAGGCCTTGAAAATTGATATGTGACTTCAAAAAATCAAAGAAATTAATCCATAAGAAATTGATGATGAATCATATGCCCTTGTGAAGTTACAAATATATAGTTTTCGTAGAAATTTACGAATTATTAATCAGAGTTCAACTTGAAAAGCTATACATAACCAAATAGACAAAAGTCAAAAGGGACTACACTGCAAAGTGCTAAAAATGCAAAGGTCGTAGGGAGAACAGCCACTTGGCGGTTTGCCAGTAGCCACCCGGTTGTTGTTGGCATTTTCTTAGAAGATTCTTATTTAGACCTTCCCTTTTTTGTTTTCTACTTCTTTTTTCAACCTCAACCCTCACCTATATAAACCCCCCATTTGCTCACTTCTCAGGACAAACCGATTACGGAATGTAATGATCTCTTCCCCCTCTTGAACACACTCAAGAATTTGAGAAGTCTTTTCTAGTTTAAAGTTTTTAGGCATTTTATTGCTTTAAACCTGGAAAGGTTACGTCTTAAGAGCAATCCTCTCTTCTCCTCCCTATTTTCTTATTTGCTTTTTTTGCTTAGAATAAGCGTGTTTAGGGTTTAAATTGATGCTCAGAAGCATGTCTAGGGTTATTATGAATTATTCTAAACCTTATTTGTTTTGTGAGATGGATAAGCATGTTGAGGCAAGTCTGCTATCCCTTCTTTATTAGAAGCATGTTTTAGGAATTTCATTTTCTTTGTCAATGCTTAGAATCATGCTTAGGAGCACATGATTAGAAATATGATTTGGAGAACTTATAATTTCCTTGAAGCATGTTGGGAAATAGCACATAATAGGTGATAATTACCATATTACCCCTATAAATGCTTTGATTGATGTTAATTGCTTGAATTAGGCTAGAATATGCCATGATAACCATGTTTAGGCAAGAAATGCCATGATATTATGAATTAATATGAACTATGATAGAATAGCAATAGGTAGAATTACCATGATAGAATTATCAAATCTAAGCATAAGTGCCGTGATTCTAGATTATGGCTTTGTTTAATTGATTTATGAATGTATGAATGTACCATGGATACACTATGATTAGAAAAATGTCATGAAGTGATGGTGGACTCACATTGACGATGAGGGACCATCACTAAGAATGGTAGATGTATATATGAATATGCATGTAGAGGTTTGGTAAACATAAAATCACATATGGTTGTAAGGAATTCCTTATTTATTGAATTTCGAATTGATTGCTTATTAAATGTATGATTAACATGAATATGCTACATATGGAAAATTTTACATCGTTGAATATTTGAAGTATTGTAAAGAGAATTTATTTTTTAGTTGAAGAACAGAGCAATATAATCCTCTTCACTTATCCCCCATGTTTGCAAGGAAAATGTAATCTATTCTCCTCCCTCTTTCTATGTATCAATATAGTATTGCTTTAATTGAATAATCTTTTTGCATGACTAATGAAGATAAAATATGAAATGTGTTCATAAAATTAATAACTTAAGTGGATTGTATGTCAACATGGGATATTCTAATTTGGTATACCTTAGTGGAGATCCAAGTGGGTCGAATGACTCATACCTAACTTCTCGAACCCATCCCTGAAGGGATGAGGCTGGTTTAGGCCTCAAAGCAGGGTATTGGATTGTCCTCATTCATTCCCAATTAGGTGCCAATTCTATTTCTTTAGATGTTACCATGGCTCGTTTGTGTTTCCTCAAGTCTCAAAAGAGGCTTTGATATAGTGTCATGGTCACAAATGATCTAGCAGGATGAAAGCCCCTTTCATAGTGGCGACTCCATTGGGGATAAGAGAAGTTGATTCCATTTGGGATACCAAATTCTAATAGTTTATGTTGACATTTTGAGTTCACTATCGATCTTGCACATAATGAGCACGAACTGCCTAAACTAGCTATATGGCATAGGTAGGAGAAGTCTTTTGCTCCATTCGACCCCTAGATGACTCATGTTGGTGCCACCACCTTTTAGCACGTACCATTGAATTGGTATAAAAAGAGACCGACCCAAAGGGGCATCTCTCGCTCGAATGAGGCTAGACCATTGGACCCTTGAGACTCCAGCCCATATAGATGACTCTAGAAATTTTTGATAGGATGAAAATCCCAAAACCTATGTTGAAATGCATGTCTATGGATGTAAATTACCCATGATCAGAATAACATCAACTCAAACCTCATGGAACCATGAACGAATGTCACATGTCAATTCACCCATAAGAACAAAATGGGAACATGTGCCATGAGTTAAGGTTATCATGACATTTAGAAAATCATATTATGATAATCATAAAGAGTCTAACCTTAACATATTTGTTAGAAATAGGTGAGAGAACCTCACATTCTCACATCCCATGATGATGTCTTGAAAATGAGGCCACTCGACCTTACGTGTGTGGGAAAAATAAGGTTGGAAGGTTGAAAATGTGTCTATGCCCTAGAATGAGCATGCATCATATCATGCATGGCATTAACACTTTTGTTTTACAACCATCATAGCTCGGGTAAGACAAGGTAGTCATTTGACAAATGGAGAATAACCATTTAACAAAATGGCTGGACCTTATAGAAACAATGTTGAAATGGCCCAATTGAGAGCTGATATGACCACACTCCAACAACAAATGATCCAACTCATTAAAGCACTAAAAAATAGGCCTAACTGCATGAACCAGCCTCCACTCAAGGGTAATGATGGTGATGATGGTGCGACTAGACAAGGTAGAGATGGAGAAAAAAGCGCAACCAATCAAGAATAACCTGAATCGGTCAAGTGGTTGGCCAAGGACATGGAGGAAGTCCAATCCTTCTTGAAGAAGAAGGGACTGAAAGGGGTCAAAGACCTAGAAGACATTTTGCTTAGTAGGGGCAATGATTTGCCTCCCAAATTTTGCATGCTAGACTTGTCCAAGTTTAATGGCGAGGGCAATCCGAAGACACATCTAAGATAGTATGCAACCATCATTGTCACCGCTCCTTTGTCAAATGAGCATATATTAAAGTACTTCATGTTATCCTTAGAAGATGATGCGATAGTATGGTATCATGACCTTCCCAGAAGAGTCTGAGAAGATTGGGAAGTGCTATCCGAAGAGTTCGTAGAATAGTATTGCCACGACACCCAACTAGGTGTAACCTTTAGGGACTTTGAGATAACATGTCAAAATCCCAACGAGACTTTCTCAGAGTATCTAGTCCATTGGAGGGCCAAGGCCGCTAAGATGACCACCAGGCCTGAGGAGAAGGACCAGGTCTACATGATGATCAATGGAGCCCATACCTTTATCATTGATAGACTGGCAGGCTTCCCCATTAAAATATTTAAAGACTTGTACGACTCAGGAATCCAGACAGAAGAGAAGTAACCATAGCTACACTCGAAGTAGTCAAGGGCAGTATCACCAAGCTAGTGGGTTTAGCACGAAGCATTTTGAGTGAAGGCAGTCGCCCAGCAAAGAAAGTTCAGTTGCTTGGGAAGATCACTATCCAAGATCTTTGCAAAATTGAGAGCCAAAGGGATCTTGCAGCCATTACTACCAAGAGAGCTTCCAAATCTATTACCAAGGAATTAGAGCCATCAAGAGAAATGTGGATTCCACCAAGTAACCGGTCATAACACTAATGATTGTACTCGTCTCTGCCACAAGATCCAAGACATGATCGACAAGGGCCAGATTTTTTACCTAAAAACGCATGAGGCTAACACAAGAAGTAACCCATTCCCCAAATACAATTGGGCACCTTCTCCAATGACCAACATGATTGGGTCGAGCTTGACTAAGGAGCAAGTCATGAACTCCTTTGAAGCAAGTAGATCGAGTGAGGCCAAAAGAGCCAAAAGAAAGGAGAAGTCCAAGCTTGAATAATAAGAAAGGACCACTAGAAAGATGGCCACGAAGAAGAAGTCTAAGAAGGGAGAGCCCAAGGTTGAAGAGTCTAAGGTCAAATCGCCCAAAGAAGAAGAGCCCAATATGATCATTGAGAGGGTAGAAGATAAGCCCATTCCTTTGGCATCCCAGATTTTCACAAAGAAAGGTGGATGGACCAATATTACAGTAAAGGGAGTCAAGCGAAGATTTGAACCCGAATTTGTGTGCCTCAGCGATTAGGAAGAGGAAGAGCCATAAGAAGAAAAAGAAGAAGAAGAAGAAGAAGAAGTTGAAGTGACACCCACCACTAATACAAAAATGCTTAATAATGTCACCGATGAGATGACTGGTTACACAACAATTGTCATTATTTAGTTATTTTATAATGATGGCATATAATAGATGATAGTTGTTTTGGTTCAACTGCCATTATTTACCTGGATTTTAAAGATGAGTGTTACTATCTATCAACTGACATTACACAAAATGATGACAGTTCTAAACTATCAAGACTCATCTTTATTAGTCTTCACAAAAAAGAAAAATAAGTGAATTTTAATATTTGCAAGGCTCAAACCTAGGACAAAAATTCAAAGGCAACTATTTACAAAAATAAAAGAAACAAAAAAACCCATTTCCTTCGAGCGTAACCATATAAGATGTCGCCTTAAGATTTCACAAAATTTACTCTTCAGCATGCGTGAAAACCAAACTGAAGCCATGGTTCTGCAAGTTAGTAACCTAATCTCTTTCAGTTCAACTTTTCTAATCCAACATCTAGTAACAAATTAAAACATAAGCAATCAAATTGAAATCAAGTAACCATGATAATTCTCAATTTGTTTGTATATGTGTTTGTGTTTAACTCGATTTGTTTCAACTGGGTTCTAGCGTTGATTGGTATTTGATAATGATGAAAATCAGATAAATTTTTCTGCTCTTTTTGTTTAGATGGTTGTGGTGGAATAGTAATTTGTGTATTGAGTTGAAGAGTTGTTGAAATAGTTACGGAGAGCTTGGAGTTATTTGTTTGGAGTGATTATTGGCTAGTTTGATTATCTTGAATTTGATTTTGTTTGTGTTAGCTTTGAAATTTCAATTATCGATCATTTTGTTGTAAAGCACTTATTTATTTGTTTATGCTTACCAACTGTTTGATAAAATGCCTCTCAATTTGAATGGTAAACATATATTTTTCTTGGGTTAAACATAGACTATATAATGTAATTTTGAATAGATTATATGATCTTGCTTACAATGTCTGATGGATTTTGATAACTTAAAGCCATTGATTGAATAATTAATTTTGTAAACCTTAAAATTGTTTTTAAAAGTGTAACTGATGTGGTTTTTTTAATTAAAAAATTCATATTGTTCTGTTTCACTACCTCTTTGTTTAAAGAATTGAGTAATTCTTTTTAAATTACGTATACTAATTATTAACTATAAAAAATTCATATTGTTCTGTTTCACTACCTCTTTGTTTAAAGAATTGAGTAATTCTTTTTAAATTACATATACTAATTATTAACTATATTCCTTAGTGGGTGCAGTTCCAAAGGCCAGGGTACTAATATTGGTGGTTCATCATCATTTGATAGAATCTATCCTATATGTTAATTATGGGCAACATCAATTGGCCTTTAAATTGCCAAATTTATATTTAAAAGATCAACAGGGTGACTTGTGATTACTGGCTTCATTTTAAACTATAACTTCTTGTTTATTTCTTATATTCTATGCTCTCACATGAGGAGATAAGGATTTTTATGTTTAAGCTCTTGGATTCTCTTTTGTAGGATATGGAGCAACATAGAAGATTGGTTCTTATATGGAGCACCAAGTTTACCATTGCCTCAGTCTCTTTGGTAATTCTTTATTTTCAATTTTTCAATACAATTTCTTTAGCTATCAACGTTAATACATACATAGCTAAATTTATGTGAATATTAAATTCTTACATAAAGAATGGTAAAACCTTTGCTAATTGGTTATTAGTTAAAATAGTATTAGACATAAAGGAAGCTTTATTTTGAAACTAATTAAATGAATGTTTCAGATGGTCATGAGTATGGATTGGTCCAAGTTACTACTTTATGATGCAAAGTTGAATATAAAAACAAAATGCAGGTAATGTAATTATTATACATAAAAATAACCCGCATATTTATACTAAAAGCTTCCTAATCTCAAGGTTAAATATGGTATTGTCATTACTTTGTTTCCCAATGTTCTTATTAGTTACTCTAATTGCTTTCTTTTTATCAATTCTTAATTATAAACTAAACAATAACTTTTTTACTAGTAGAAGGTAATTTTTTTATTTGATATATTTTAAATTTCTTTAAAGTTGTGGTACTTGTTTAAAGTATCACTAATTATATTTTTGATGTGCTTTTTATGTAGTTGGGTTGCCTTCAGTTATGGGAGGAAAAGTGCACCACCAGTTTGCAAATTTTTTTCTTTTTTCGTTTAGGGAATCATGTTCTTGAGATTGACGCTTCATATATAGTGAAGGGAAATTGTATTTTATTTATTTATTTCATTTTTGGTTGTTGTTATAACTTTAAAGATATTTAGATACCATTGTGAAATTGTAAATTCACTAAAATATGTAATATAAATATGTTTTTATTACTATTTTGTATAAAATATAAGTAGCATGTTTAAATTTTGTAATTTTTTCTTAAAAAAAAAAGATAACGGTTGATATTTAAATAATATTATTGTTTAGAGTAAATAATGACATGTGAAATACAAAAAGATGAGTTTTATTAGAAAAAACTATCATTGTATATATTAAATAATGATCTTTTAAGCATAAAACAATGACAGTTATCGAGAAAATTGTCATTGTTTAGGCTTTAAAAGATGAGTGTTGCCAACTCTCATGTTTGATAACTCCTATACGATGGCAACTGCATAGATGAGGGTTCAAAAGTGTTATTATTGTCCGTTTTCAATACTCATCAATGAGCTTTTTTGTAGTAATACCAAGAAGAAGTCCACACCATGAGGTGCTTTTGCCAAGAAGTGAATGGCCGAAAAAGGGGCTAGAAGAGGCCCGCCATCTTAGAGGCTTAAGGTGAAATTGGGTAGTGAAGTTAGGAAAAAGAAGCGAGTTCAGAGTATCGAGCGTAGGAAGAGCTTGCCTAGAAGGTGTAAAGAAGTGATGGGAATATGCGATGATACTCCTAAAGTCAAGAACCTTCTAAATTTTTGGGTTGACTTTAGTAGTGATGAGGAAGAAGTAAGAGTTAAGGGAGAAACACATGAGGGGGAAACACTTAAGGGTGAGATATACAAGGAGTAGTAAAAAGTGGTAGATTTAATCATTAGAAGGAGAAAGAGAAACCAATTGAGAAGACCATCGGGAAGGGCAAAGAAGTTGCTATTAAAAAAACTAAAGAAGAAGCAGATCAAGTGCTCAAGCAATTAGAGAAGACTTAAACGAATGCTGGCATTTGAGAATTGTTGATATCATCTCAAAAGCATAAAGAAGCCATGGCAAAGGTTTTAGCGAAGGTGGAAATATCAATGGCTACTACTACAAATGAAATGTTGACTGCCTTGACTGGAAGAGAACCTAGAAGGATAAATGAGAAGGGGGGTAATCACCTTCACTGATGAAGATCTACTTTTTTGAAGGAAGGAATCATAACATGCCTTTGTTTATCACCGTAGAAATTGTTGGGAGGACATCTACTTGCATCATGGTGGATGATGGGTCTGCCATTAATATTGCGCCTATGAAGATATTGCACAAGTATGAGGTAAGTAAAGATGAGCTTAAGCCTTATGAGATAGTGATCAGGGTTTATAATGACTCGAAGAGAAGTGCCATTGGGATCTTCAAGGCATTAGTGAAGACTAGGCCAATTGAAGTTATGATGGAATTCATAGTCCTCGACATTTCGGTGACATTTCCTACCTTGATAGAATGAAAATAGTTCCATCTGCTCGGTGGAGTTCCTTCCACCTTACAACAGAAGATCCAGTTCAACATGGATGGGGAGCTTGTGACCATTCATGTAGCTTCAACAATTGCGCTAGCTGCTTTAAGTGTGAAGATTGGAGAAATACCTTACGTGAGAGGCTTTCATGTAGCATGGTTGACAAAGTAAGCCTAATTGTAGTTGGGATATTGAAAAAACAAGGATACCTACCAGGAACTGGGCTTGGGAGGAATGGAGTAGCTAACCATGTTTTTCAAATTTTAAAGGCCGAACTTCTAAAAAAGGGTTAGGTTATGAGTCTAAAAGGGAAGAAGAAGACTTTGAGCATAAGAAGGGGAGATTCATCACATTTGACAAGGCCCAAGATACGAAGTATGTGGGAACTGTTGAACCATGGGTTTTCAAGGGAATGTTGAAGCCCAGATTCAAGATCTTCAAGGATCTCCTTCAGGTAGGAATCACCAAGAGGAATGACTTGGTTAAGGAAATAGAGAAGATGGCCATCAAAGAGGAGAAACCTCAAGGTCAAGCCAAGAACATATGTATTGCACTTGACAGAACTCCTAAAGAGAGCAAGGAATTTGAAAAATTGCTAAAGAAATATGAAGAAATCTTTGCCTAGTCCTATGACGACATGCTTGGAATTGACAGAAGTATCGCTGAGCATACAATCCCAATCTATCTACATATGAAATCGGTCAAGTAGAAAATAAAGAGGTTGAGACCATAGTGGGCCCAGAAAATCAAGGAGGAAGTCTCCAAGCAGGTTGAAGCCATGTTTTTAAAAGCGGTGAAATATCCAAAATGGTTAGCCAATATTATGTCGACGCCGAAGAAGGATGGAAGGGTTTTATTCTGGACTACCAAGACTTAAATAAGGCCTAACCAAAGGATAATTTTCCTTTGCATCACAATGATGTGTTGGTGGACAGCGCTATCGCCAGTGTGATGTTTTCATTCATAGATGGGTTTTCAGGATACAACCAGATAATAACGGCCAAGAAGATAAGATGAAAACAGCCTTCATTACGGAATAGGGAACCTACTATTACAAGATGATGCCCTTCGGATTGAAAAACTTAGGTGCAACTTACCAACGAATGGTAACGACATTGTTTCATGAAATGATGCAAAAGGAGATAAAAGTCTAATTGGATGACATGATGGTAAAATATGAGACTTGAAAAGGTCACTTTGAAGCTTTAGACAGGTTTTGAAAAAGGGTGAAGAAGTATAAGTTGTGACTTAATCCAAAGAAGTGTGTCTTTGGAGTTACATTAGGGTTGTTAGGGTTTGTAGTTGGCAGGAAAGGGATAGAAATAGATCAAGACAAAGTCAAGGCAATTATAGAGATGCCGTCTTCCAAGACTGAAAAAGAAGTTCAAGGGTTTCTTGGGAAGATCCAATATATTAGTCGGTTTATTACCAAAACAACGATAGTTTATGCACTGATCTTTAAACTTCTAAAAAAGGATTAGCCGGTGGAGTGGAATAACCAATGCCAATACGCTTTTGAAAAGATTAAGAAGTTCTTGCAGAACTCGTCAGTTTTAAGACTACCAAAACCTAGAAAGAATTTGATTCTTTACTTGGCTTTTGAGGAGGACTCCATCGGTGCTATGCTATCACAAGAAGTTGAGAATGCTGTAAAGCATGTTGTCTATTACTTTGGTAAGAAAGTGCTATCATACGAAATGAATTATAGCTACGTGGAGAAGACATGTTTGGCCATGGTCTAGCTTTCACAAAAGTTAAGACATTATTTTTAGTCTTATAAGATTAAGCCTGTCTCAATGGAGCCTCTAATGAAATGTCTCTATGAAGCAGCATCATTGGTGGGGAAGCTAGCTAGATGGCAGTTCCAGTTGTCAGAATTTGACATTGAATATGTCACAAAGAAGGTCATGAAAGGAAGAGTAGTAAGAGAGTTTTTGGCCATAAATCTGATTGATGATGATGAACCATGAGAGTTGGAATTCCCATATGAACATCTAGGCGGAATCTCGGTAGTAGACTAGAGGATTTTCTTTGACGGAGTTGTCAATCAAAATGGCGATGGAATAGGAGTTATTCTAGTATCATCAATTGAAGAAGTCATTCTGACACATCCGTAAAAGAGATTGTCTCCCAAGTATAGGAGTGTCGAAGTAATAAACCCGGTAAGACCGGGGTCGATCCACAAGGAAGGGAATTTAAGCATTACAAATTATAAGATAAGCAAATGTGATATGGATGATTCAAAAAAATAACAAGAGAATATCAATAAATATGTAAGATGGTAGGCGGTATTACCGACCATTCAAATATAAAACAAAAAGCAAGAGAAGGTAAAACCATCCATGGAAATAGGTGGTATAACCAACCATAGTAAATTAAAGAACAATTTCATAAGGTGGTAGAACCTACCATAGTAAATAAAATAAAAAGTTCATAAACAATAGAATAATTAAAATACAAGAGGAATTAACACGATAACAATGAAGGCTAAGGTTAGGGGATCCGCCCTTGATATTTCAAATAAGGATAATTAACCCATTTTAGTTATATGAATTATATTTGTTTCATTACCAATATTTATACCACTTATTGTAAATGGGTTCAAGCATCCAATGTGCCAATCATCATATGTCTACAACAAATCAAGGTTCCTAACTAGATTCGTGTCAGTAAGGAAGAACCATACATTATCTAGAAAGGATCCAAACATTTGATGTGCCAAAGATTGTCGACAATGGATCAAGACCTCCACTTTACGAGTGGTGTCAAGATTGATTAAGAAATTAAATATAAATCATATTGAATAAACATTATAAGATTAAGATTATTAAGCACATATTAAGGGTTAGAGAATCCTTATTCTCAGATCAAGGGTTTCACCCTTTCACCTTAGCAAAAGAGAAATTAGAAGAACATTATAATAGAAAGAAATAAAATGCAAGAAAAAGGAAATTCATTAATAACATAAACACACAAAACACAATACAAGATCCTAGCCAAAGCCAAAATGTTTCAGCCAAGGCCAAGATGCCCCAATGGGTCACAAGGCACCTCTATTTATAGATACATCCAGGGGCAAACTTGTCAAATTACAAGGGCATAATTGTCAAATATTAGTTGTAAATATCTTTGACAATTGGGATCATTAGGCACCGAATTTGACCATCACTTTTGACATCTAAATGTTGTGAATTTTAATCACATGTCTTCATGAAAGTTGTAGACATTTCTCTCAGCTTTCTAGAACATATTGATTTTCACAATTTGGATACGTATTTTGAGAGATACGGTCCAAATACTGAGGCCTGATCAAACTGGGCTGAGACTGTAGATGGGTTCATTTCAAGCCCAATTTTGGTCCACTAAGAGCCCGAATTTGATTATGCTTGTGAAATGCAGTCTTGTAGACAATTGAATTATATTTCCAAAACATTAAGAATTGGACCATTTTGATCTATAAATAGAGAGTTATGCCCATTTTACCGAACCAGTAACAAAACCAAAATTAAGAGGAATTAATTCCAAAGATGCAAATGCTACAAATATGCTTAAGTTGAGGAATTTAATGACACTATTAATGCAATATGATGAACTAAACTCTTATTAACCATGCATATTTAAGTGTTCATCACACCCCCCAACTAGCTTATTGCTAGTCCCTAGCAATTAAAGCGTTATTATTTAGAAGTGATTTATAGAATTTTACATCCAAGGTGGTCATTATTATACTCTCCTTGATTTTATCCAAATAAACAAACTCTCAACCGTTTTTTATTTTATTTTATGACTCATGTACCCTTCAGTCAAGATATTAATAAACCTCCTTTTTGTGCTCAGTCGACACATGACTATAGGGCTTATTAGAAAGAAGCCATATTGGTTCTAATATTTGTTAAGGCTAACAACCTTAGCTAAGGGGCATTTATTCATTTTATAAATATATATATTTATTTTTTTTCTCTTTTTTTTTTTTTTTAAGGAATGCATCTTTAACCCATGTAGCGAGCCTTAGGCTAATGACTCCCAGACCAGTTGGCCTTAGGGCAGTAGGTGTCAAGACACCTTTAAGAGCTTAACGACTCGGGTTACCGATGCTTTATTTTTGCTTAAAAACTTGTGGATAGTGCAATGTTCAATCCCATTAAGCTTTCTCCTTAATCCATGTAGCGAGCTTTGGGCCAATAGCTCCCAAACCAGTAGGTCTTAGGGTATTAGGTGTTGAGGCACCCCTCGGGCTTAATTGCTCGAATTAAGGAGGCTACGAGACCAAACTTATCCACAATTGCTCTCTTCTTTTTTTTCTTTTTACTTTTTTTCGCTTTTTTTTCTTCTTTTTTTTTTTTTTGCTCTTTTCTTTTTTTTTTTTTTAACTTTCCCCTTCCTTTGTGTTGTTATCCTAAACAAAACAAAAGAACTCAATATTACAACATTTCATTTTGCCACCCACAACCATGCATCAAGGTATGTGTGTGTGTGTGAAGAAAGTGTTGACCCAGGTATGGCAACCCAAGAGGGGGGGTGAATTGGGTTTTTATTTATCAAAACGGATTTAGAAAACTTTTCTTGAAAGATGAAAATTATTTAAATCTTTCTTTGAGAACAAAGGTGAAGAAGATGAAAATAGAATGCAATCAAGAGAATGGCAATAAAGACAAACATCACAAGTGCAAGTAAATGTAAAGAGGATAGGGATAGAGAGAGTGCAAACTCGATGTACGTGGTTCAGGCAAACCTTGCCTACGTCCACGGGCTATAGCTCCACAAGCTAGCTTTCCACTAAGTTGTAGAAATCTTTACAACTTGCTTGATGAACAACCCTCACCAAGACTTTTTCCTTCAACCCTTGATAACAACACACCAAGAGTTCTTCTTGATGAACAACCTCACCAAGGCAACTTCCTTCAACCCTTGATAACACCACACCAAGAGTTCTTCTTGATGAACAACCTCACCAAGGCAACTTCCTTCAACCCTTGATAACACCACACCAAGAGTTCTTCTTGATGAACAAACTCACCAAGGAAAGAGTTCTCTCAAGGATAGCTTTTATCCTTTACAAGAAGATCTTACTCTCACCACAATACAAGAACAAAGTAAATTTTTACAACAAAAGTATAACTCTCTTCAAAGAGTAGATAAAGAATATAAAAGCTCTCTAAACTTGATATTTCTCTTGTTTTTTTTGCTTGATAAAATGCTTCTCTTCACTTGCTGAATGCATGGGAGAGGGGCTCCTTTTATAGGGAAATGGGATGAACTTAATCAAGTGAAGACACTATCTCCAAATTTTCTACCCATCATAAAAACTGTAATCTTGTCTGCCATTTTTGTCAATGTTGCGTTTGAAATTTGAAAATCTGCAAAACATAAAAGATCTGTATATTTGAATAAGCTTTCCAACTCATCAAGAATCAAGTCATTTGAATATCTGTAGCTCAAGATATGGCCAAAACACCATTCGATGCTCATGTGACTTGATTTTTCTTTCTTGTGTCAGTCCACCAAATTGAATGATAATTCTGTCAGCCTTCCGTTTGAAATTTGAATTTCTTCAAAACATAAAAGATCTGAATATTTGAATAGTATTTCCAAAACATTAAGAATCAAAGCATTTGGATATCTCTATCTTAAGATATGGCCAAAAAACCATTCGGTGCTCATGTGAGTTGATTTTTCTTCTCTGTGTCAGTCCACCAAATTGCATGTAAATTATGTCAGCCCTTCAGTTGAAATTTGAATTTCTTCAAAACATATGAAATGTTATTCATTAAGTCATCTTTCCAATTCCATAAGAATCAAGTCATTTTGATTTTTCTAGCTCAAGCTATGTCCAAAGGAGTATTCGGTACTCATGTCAGCTGCTTCCATTTGTCTTTCAAATTGCATGATGATTTGGACAACCTTGCACTTGAAATTTGAATTTCATTAAAACATATGAAATGTTATAAATTGAGTAAGCTTTCCAAAGGCTCAAGAATCATATCATTTGGATATTTGTAGAGATATATATGACCAATTGATTGAACATTGCTCATGTGTCATATTCCTTGAGTCAATCCTAGTTCTTAAACTTTGGTGCCTTTAACATGTAGTCTTCTCCTTAGCTTCAACACTTCATTTTAATAAGCCTCTTCTTGATTTTAAAATTATTTCAATGATCTTACTCTTGCACATAAATTAACATGTTAGTAAATCCCAATTAATCAATGTGTATTGTTATCATCAAAATTATCATGTAGCCTTAGGGCTAACAGAAAGGTTCATGAATACTTGCTTAATGAGTACATAAGCACACAATTTTTTTTTTTTTTTAATGATAAGGTTGTGAGAGGTCATAGAGATTTGAATAATTCAAAGTGAAATGAAAAGACCTCCTTGTTATAAAATTCAAAAATCAAGACTAAATAATATCAAGTTAGCTAAAAGAGTTCATAAGATCAAAATAAAATGACAAATTGGTTAGAATGGGTTTCAAGAGTTCAAACTGGCCTCCATACTCTGCCATTCCTGACCCAGAATGTGTCTCAAGAGGATTTGAACTCCTTACACCGCACTCTAAATCTAATCAGTAACTCGCTTTTTTTTTTTTGTAAGAAAAAAAATAAAATTTCAAGACACACTTATGTCTACTATCCTTCCCCCCCAACCAAATGAAACATTGTCCTCAATGTTTAAACGTAGAGAGATATAGTATAGGAGACATTACCTGAAGCTTCTGTTATTCAAGAGAGATGACCTGAAAGACTCATAAAATAACATGCTAAAAATAAAAGACAAAAAAATTACAAACGGAGATTCAGATCCAATTTGCCTTTTTGTTTTGCCATCCTGCCCAATTAATTTGAGTACTAGCTGGGTCAGGTTCATACTCAACTTCTTACAATTTGTCAAGTAACTCACCAGCAGAAGTGGTAGAAACAGGGATCTGTCTCGTCCAATGTGGGATAAAATTTTGTTCTACAGCTGCATCAACAAAACTTATTAAAGGATCAAAGAAATTGTTAACATTCAACAAACCTATGGGTTTTTTATGGAGGTTCAGTTGGGCCCAAGAGGCAATTTGAAAAATTTCTTCAAAAGTACCAAAGCGACCTGGTAAAGCAATAAAGGCATCTGAATTGATGAGCATATGTGCCATGCGTTCATGCATAGAGGAGACTTGTAACTCCTTCCCAACCATTTTTCCAACAATGCTTTCTATAGCCAAAGCTTTAGGAATAACTCCTAAAACTTGACTACCTCCTGCACGTGCAGCTCTTGCCATACAACCCATCAACCCGAGGTGATGAACACTTAAATATGTATGTTTAATAAGAGTTTAGTTCATCATATTGCATTAATAGTGTCATTAAATTCCTCAACTTAAGCATATTTGTAGTCTTTGCATCTTTGGAATTAACTTCCTCTTACTTTTGGTTTTGTTACAGGTTCGGTAAAATGAGCATAACTCTCTATTTATAGATCAGAATGGTGCAATTCTTAATGTTTTGGAAATCTGATTCAATTGTCTATAAGATTGCATTTCACAAGCATAATCAAATTCGGGCTCTTAGTGGACCAAAATTGGGCTTGAAGTGAACCCATCTACAGTCTCAGCCCAGTATGACCAGGCCTCAGCATTTGGACCGTATCTCTCAAAATACGTATCCAAATTGTGCAAATCAATATGTTCTAGAAAGCTGAGAGAAATATCTACAACTTTCATGAAGACATGTTATTAAAATTCACAACATTTCTATGTCAAAATTGATGGTCAAAGTCGGTGCCTAATGATCCCAATTGTCAAAGATATTTACAACTAATATTTGACAATTATGCCCTTGTAATTTGACAAGTTTGCCCCTGGATGTATCTATAAATAGAGGTGCCTTATGACCCATTAGGGCATCTTGGCCTTGGCTGGAACATTTTGGCTTTGGCTAGGATCTTGTATTGTGTTTTGTGTGTTTATGTTATTAATGAATTTCCTTTTTCTTACATTTTATTTTTTTTCTATTATAATGTTCTTTTAATTTCCCTTTTGCTAAGGTGAAAGGATGAAACCCTTGATATGAGAATAAGGATTCTCTAACCCTTAATATGTGCTTAATAATCTTAATCTTATAATGTTTATTCAATATGATTTATATTTAATTTCTTAATCAATCTTGACACCACTCGTAAAGTGGAGGTCTTGATCCATTGTCGACAATCCTTGGCACATCAAATGCTTGGATCCTTTCTAGATGATGTATGGTTCTTCCTTACCGACACGAATCTAGTTAGGAACCTTGATTTGTTGTAGACATATGGTGATTGGCACATTGGATGCTTGAACCCATTTACAAGAAGTGGTATAAATATTGGTAATGAAACAAATATAATTCATATAACTAAAATGGGTTAATTATCCTTATTTGAAATATCAAGGGCGGATCCCCTAACCTTAGCCTTCATTGTTATTGTGTTAATTCCTTTGTATTTTAATTATTCTATTGTTTATGAACTTTTTATTTTATTTACTATGGTAGGTTCTACCACCTTATGAAATTGTTCTTTAATTTACTATGGTTGGTTATACCACCTATTTCCATGGATGGTTTTACCTCCTCTTGCTTTTTGTTTTATATTTGAATGATCGGTAATACCACCTACCATCTTACATACTTGTTGATATTATCATGTCACCTCTTTGAATCATCCATATCACATTTGTTTAGCTTATAATTTGTAACGCTTAAATTCCCTTCCTCGTGGATCGACCCCGGTCTCACCGGGTTTTATTACTTCGACACTTCTATACTTGGGAGACAATCCTTTTTCGGATGTGTCAAGTTTTTGGCGCCGTTGCCGGGGAGTTCTTCTGACCCTTTGGAAACTTCTCTAGTGAATTCATTAGAATCAAGCATGGAACTAGAGTCTGATCTTTCTGATATATGCTCTTTATTGGATTGTGCACAGGTGATGGAAAAAGGCTCAAAATCAAAATTTGAAGAATTGGGGCAAATGAATGAAAGCAAGGAAGATGAAGCTCCCAAGCTAGAATTGAAGCCCTTACCTGAAGAACTGAAATATGCATATCTTGGGGAGAATCAGACATATCCGGTGGTAATTTCTTCATCCCTCACATGCGAGCAACAAGGTAAGTTGATAGAAGTGCTTAAAAGGCATAAAAATGCAATTGGGTGGACTTTAAAAGATATAAAAGGCATTAACCCTTTAATTTGCACACATAGAATACATTTAGAGGAAAATGCCAAAACATCTCAACAACCTCAAAGGAGATTAAATCCACACATGAAAGAGGTCATTAGGGCTGAAGTTCTCAAACTACTTGATGTGGGAATTATCTATCCTATTTCTGATAGTAAGTGGGTAAGCCCTACACAAGTAGTACCTAAGAAATCTGGCATTACAGTAGTTAAAAATGAAAAGGGTGAATTATTGCCAACTCGTGTCTCATCTAGTTGGAGGATGTGCATTGATTATAGAAAATTAAATGCTGTCACTAGAAAAGACCATTTTCCCTTACCCTTCCTTGACCAAATTCTTGAAAGAGTAGCAGGAAACCCCTACTACTGCTTTCTTGATGGATACTCAGGCTACTATCAAATCCCCATTGCACTTGAAGACCAAGAAAAGACCACATTCACGTGCCCCTTTGGCACTTTTGCATTTAGGAGAATGCCTTTTGGACTTTGTAATGCCCCAGCCACTTTTCAAAGATGCATGTTAAGCATTTTCAGTGACATGGTTGAGCATTGTTTAGAAGTTTTCATGGATGATCTAACTGTCTTTGGAAACTCTTTTGATAATTGTCTTGAAAACTTAGAAAAAGTCCTAAAAAGGTGTGTAGAAAAAGGTCTTATTTTGAATTGGGAAAATGTCATTATATGGTCACTTCAGGAATTGTTTTAGGTCATGTGGTGTCTTCTAAAGGAATTGAAGTGGATAAAGCAAAAGTGGAATTAATTTCCCATTTGCCTCCACCAAAAACAGTTAAAGAGGTTCGTTCATTCTTAGGGCATGCTGGATTTTATAGGAGGTTCATAAGAAATTTCAGTGCTATATCTAAACCTCATTGTAACCTCTTAATAAAAGATACTTCCTTTGAATGGACTCAAGAATGTCAAAATGCCTTTGATACATTAATTGGACTTTTAACAACTGCTCCAATTATGCAATCTCCTGATTGGTCCTTGCCTTTTGAATTGATGTGTGATGCAAGTGACTATGCCGTTGGTGCTGTCTTAGGACAAAGAAAAGAAGGTAAGCCTTATGTAATATACTATGCAAGTAGGACTTTAAATGATGCACAAATGAATTACACAACAACTGAGAAAGAACTACTTGCAGTAGTATTTGCATTGGACAAATTTCGATCTTATTTAATTGGCTCTCCAACAATTGTTTACACTGACCATGCAGCTGTGAGATATTTAATGACTAAACAGGATGCAAAACCTAGATTGATACGGTGGATCTTATTGCTCCAAGAATTCAACATCACAATAAAGGATAAGAAAGGAGCCGAAAATGTCGTTGCTGATCATCTTTCAAGACTAACAACAGAGACATTAATTGAAACTTCACCTATCAATGATTCTTTTCCTGATGAATTTTTATTTTCCGTTGCTACTGTACCTTGGTTTGCTAATATTGTAAATTTTCTTGCGACAGGGAAAATGCCACCTCATTGGAAAGCTCAAGACAAAAGAAAATTTTTAACCGAGGTGAAAAAATTTTTACTGGGATGATCCGTATCTTTTCAAATATTGTCCGGATCAAATAATAAGAAGATGCATACCCGACGATGAGGTAAGTAGTGTCATTAACTTTTGTCATTCTGAAGCATGTGGAGGACATTTTTCATCTAGAAAAACAGCTGCTAAGATCTTACAATGTGGATTTTATTGGCCCACCTTTTTTAAAGATGCACATGCATTTTGCAAAACGTGTGAAAATTGTCAAAAATTGGGATCCATTTCAAAAAGAAACATGATGCCTTTGAATCCCATTCTTGTTGTTGAAATCTTTGATTGTTGGGGTATTGATTTTATGGGACCCTTTCCACCGTCATTTGGTTTTGTGTATATCCTTGTTGCAGTAGACTATGTTTCCAAATGGGTCGAGGCAACTCCATGTCGAAACAATGACCACAAAACAGTTGTCAAATTCTTGAAAGAGAATATCTTGAGTAGATTTGGAATTCCTCGAGCCATTATTAGTGATGGTGGTACGCATTTTTGTAATAAATCATTTGAAACCTTAATGAAGAAATATGGAATAACCCATAAAATTTCTACACCTTATCACCCACAAACAAGTGGACAAGTTGAATTAGCTAATAGGGAGATAAAACAGATCCTAGAAAAAACGGTTAACTCAAATCGTAAAGATTGGTCTTTAAGACTTAGTGATGCACTTTGGGCTTACCGAACTGCTTTTAAAACATCATTGGGAATGTCTCCTTATAGACTAGTTTATGGAAAACCTTGTCACTTACCTGTGGAAATTGAGCATAAAGCTAATTGGGCCATTAAAACATTCAACACAAATTTGAATGATGCTTGCAAGCTACGTAAACTCCAACTGAGTGAACTTGAAGAAATCAGGAATGAGGCTTATGAAAATTCTAAAATCTACAAAGAAAAAATGAAGGTTTTTCATGACAAATCCATTGTTAGAAAATCTTTTGAACCTTCACAAAAAGTTCTTTTTATGATTCAAGATTGCATTTGTTTTCTGGTAAACTTCGGTCTCATTGGACAGGGCCTTTTATGTTAAAAATGTTTTTTTTCCCTCATGGAGCAGTTGTGAAATTGAGAACCCAAAGAAATGGTTAAATGTGTTTAAAGTTAAATGGACAACGGTTTTAAAACCATTCTTGAAAAGTTGCCCAAAACGAGAAGATAGAGTCCATGCTTTAATGATCCTTTTAAGGATTGATTTTTGCCGGTCAAGTGGCGGGATTACGATACTCCGGACATTAAAGTCGGTTTTTTATTTCCCTAAAAACTGTTGCTTGCATCCATTTTCTTTTCTTCTCTCTCATTTTCTTCACATGGATACCATTCTCTCAAAATTGCACAAACCTTTTCCCTCTCTTCCTCAAAATGATTTGCTTAAAATTTATAAAGCTTGTGCAGAAAGACTAAGGTTGTTGATGCGTAAGGGTATTCCTGTTGATTTAAGATGGTTAATTGAAGCCAAGGTTCGATTCTCTTGTGAGTTTTCAGATAATCTTGTTTCCCATATGCCAGCTTTGGGAAAAAGCTCTTATGCCAAAAAGCGAAGAGCGAAAAGGTTACAAGTTTGTCCCAGATGTGCAAGATGGATTTGTAACCAGCGTTGCCGCTCCTTGGGATATTGGTCTAACAATCGAGAGGATAAACTACAGTTCATCAAGAATGGACTGAGTAAGGAGTCTTTGGATGATATCCGAACGACTCTTGAGACGCATTCTTGTGGACTTGTGCAGCGTGAAAATTTTAATTTGTGGACACAATTCCGAGATGAGCAGGAACGCTATAGTCTTGGGAATCTGACTCAAAAGGACTCTGTTTGCCAGTTTATAAGAAAACTGGATGGGAAGCATATCCCCAACTCATAGAAGGTGTTTAAGCCAGTTCTGGACGTAAAACCAGAGGAAGATGTGAGCCACAGTCACAACTACCTGTACATATGCATGCGTGCCATCATTTTTGAATTTTAATACCTCATTGCTGTCATTTTTGAATTTGTATGTTTTGTTTGACTTATGGTGTCTTATTTCATCATCTTTTGAAGTTTTGGGCATTATTGTCAACTTTTTCAACAAACAATCGAGCTACCTAGATAGATATCATCATTAGCATACCTTTTGCACTCCATAAATACCACATGTCTTGTTCTCTTCTTCACACATAGCTAGAGAGTTACATAGACATGGAGGGAACTTCAAAACGTCGAATCCAAAGGATATGTGTTTTTTTAATTTTCTTGTTTTTTGGTTTTGGGGATCTCGAACAGGGTAAAAGTGAAGCGTTGTTAGAAGTAGCGAAATGATCTTGGTAGGCTACTGGCTGAAAGAAAGATTCATGTGGTTTATGGGGGAGGTAGCCTCGGGTTAATGGGTTGCGTATCAACAGCTGCACATGTAGGAGGTAGTCAAGTGTTTAGGAGTTATTCCTAAAGCTTTGGCTGTAGCAAAGCATTGTGGAAAACGGTTGGGAAGGAGTTACAGGATCCCTTATGCATGAAAGCATGGCACATATGCTCATCAATTCAGATGCTTTTATTGCTTTACCAGGTGGCTTTGGTACTCTCGAAGAAATTTTTCAAATTGCTCTTGGGCCCAACTGAATCTCCATAAAAAACCTATAGGTTTGTTGAATGTTAACAATTTCTTTGATCCTTTAATAAGTTTTGTTGATGCAGCTGTAGCACAAAATTTTATCCCACATTGGGCTGAGAACAGATCCTTGTTTTGCACTTCTGCTGGGAGTTACTTGACAAATTACAAGAAGTTGAGTATGAACCTGACCCAGCTAGTACTCAAATTAATTGGGCAGGAGGGCAAAACAAAAAGTGCAAATTGGATCTGAATCTCCGTTTGTAATTTTTTTGTATCTTTTATTTTATTTTATTTTTAGCATGTTATTTTATGAGTCTTTCAAGTCATCTCTCTTGAATAACAGAAGCTTCAGGTAATGTCTCCTATACTTTATCTCTCTACATTTAAACATTGAGGACAATGTTTCATTTGGTTGGGGGGGAAGGATAGTAGACATAAGTGTGTCTTGAAATTTTATTTTTCTTGCAAAAAAAAAAAAAAAGCGAGTTAGTAATTAGATTCAGAGTGCGGTGTAAGGAGTTCAAATCCTCTTGAGACGCATTCTGGGTCAGGAATGGCAGAGTATGGAGGGTCAGTTTGAACTCTTGAAACCCATTCTAACCAATTTGTCATTTTATTTTGATCTTGTGCACTCATTTAGCTAACTTGATATTATTTAGTCTTGATTTTTGAATTTTATAACAAGGAGGTCTTATTCATTTCACTTTGAATTATTCAAATTTATGAACTCTCATAACCTTATCATTTAATAAATTGTGTGCTCATGTACTCATTAAGCAAGTATTCATGAACCTTTCTTCACACACACACACATACCTTGATGCATGATTGTGGGTGGCAAAATGAAATGTTGTAATATTTGAGTTCTTTTGTTTTGTTTAGGATAACAACACAAAGGAAGGGAAAGTTAAAAAAAAAAAAAGCAAAAAAAGAAAAAAAAAAACAAAAAAAAAAAAAAAAAAGAAAAAAAAAGAAAAAAAAGTGAAAAAAAAAGAGAAAGCAATTGTGGATAAGTTTGGTCTCGTAGCCTCCTTAATTCGAGCAATTAAGCACGAGGGGTGCCTCAACACCTAATACCCTAAGACCAACTGGTTTGGGAGCTATTGGCCCAAAGCTCGCTACATGGATTAAGGAGAAAGCTTAATGGATTGAACATTGCACTATCCATAAGTTTCTAAGCAAAAATAGAGCATCGGCAACCCGAGTCGTTAAGCTCGAAGGGGTGTCTTAACACCTAATGCCCTAA
The DNA here is from genome assembly GCA_013180625.2 of Boswellia sacra. Lineage (NCBI taxonomy): Eukaryota > Viridiplantae > Streptophyta > Magnoliopsida > Sapindales > Burseraceae > Boswellia > Boswellia sacra. The sequence continues at coordinate 570,342 of SNVD02011673.1, forward strand.
GGCCAACTGGTCTGGGAGCCATTAGCCTAAGGCTCGCTACATGGGTTAAAGATTCATTCCTTCAAAAAAAAAAAAAGAGAGAGAGAAAAAAAAATATATATACATATATATAAAATGAATAAATGCCCCTTACCTAAGGTTGTTAGCCTTAACAAATATTAGAACCGATATGGATTCTTTCTAATAAGCCCCATAGTCATGTGTTGACTGAGCACAAAAAGAAGGTTTATTGATATCTTGACTGAAGGGTACATGAATCATAAAAAAAAAAAAGGTTGAGAGTTTGTTTATTGGATAAAATCAAGGAGAGTGCAATAATGACCACCTTGGATGTAAAATTCTATAAATCACTTCTAAATAATAACGCTTTAATTGCTAGTGACTAGCAATAAGCTGGTTGGGGGGTGTGATGAACACTTAAATATGCATGTTTAATAAGAGTTTAGTTCATCATATTGCATTAATAGTGTCATAAAATACCTCAACTTAAGCATATTTGTAGCATTTGCATCTTTGGAATTAATTTCTCTTAATTTTGGTTTTGTTACAGGTTCGGTAAAATGGCCATAACTCTCTATTTATAGATCAGAATGGTGCAATTCTTAATGTTTTGGAAAGCTGATTCAATTGTCTACAAGATTGCATTCACAAGCATCATCAAATTCGGGCTCTTAGTGGACCAAAATTGGGCTTGAAGTGAACCCATCTACAGTCTCGACCCAGTCTGACTAGGCCTCCGTATTTGAACCGTATCTCCAAAAATACGTATCCAAATTGTGCAAATCAATATGTTCTAGAGAGCGGAGAGAAACATCTACAACTTTTATGAAGACATGTGATTAAAATTCACAACATTTCGATGTCAAAATTGATGGTCAAATTCGGTGCCTAATGATCCCAATTGTCAAAGATATTTACAACTAATATTTGACAATTATGCCCTTGTAATTTGACAAGTTTGCCCCTGGATGTATCTATAAATAGAGGTGCCTTGTGACCCATTAGGGCATCTTGGTCTTGGCTGGAACATTTTGGCTTTGGCTAGGATCTTGTATTGTGTTTTGTGTGTTTATGTTATTAATGAATTCCTTTTTCTTGCATTTTATTTTCTTTCTATTATAATGTTCTTCTAATTTCTCTTTTGCTAAGGTGAAAGGGTGAAACCCTTGATATGAGAATAAGGATTCTCTAACCCTTAATATGTGCTTAATAATCTTAATCTTATAATGTTTATTCAATATGATTTATATTTAATTTCTTAATCAATCTTGACACCACTCGTAAAGTGGAGGTCTTGATCCATTATCGACAATCCTTGGCACATCAAATGCTTGGATCCTTTCTAGATGTCGTATGGTTCTTCCTTACCGACATGAATCTAGTTAGGAACCTTGATTTGTTGTAGACATATGGTGATTGGCACATTGGATGCTTGAACCCATTTACAAGAAGTGGTATAAATATTGGTAATGAAACAAATATAATTCATATAACTAAAATGGGTTAATTATCCTTATTTGAAATATCAAGGGCGGATCCCCTAACCTTAGCCTTCATTGTTATTGTGTTAATTCCTCTTGTATTTTAATTATTCTATTGTTTATGAACTTTTTATTTTATTTACTATGGTAGGTTCTACCACCTTATGAAATTGTTCTTTAATTTACTATGGTTGGTTATACCACCTATTTCCATGGATGGTTTTACCTCCTCTTGCTTTTTGTTTTATATTTGAATGGTCGGTAATACCACCTACCATCTTACATACTTGTTGATATTATCATGTCACCTCTTTGAATCATCCATATCACATTTATTTAGCTTATAATTTGTAACGCTTAAATTCCCTTCCTCGTGGATCGACCCCGGTCTCACCGGGTTTTATTACTTCGACACTCCTATACTTGGGAGACAATCCTTTTTCGGATGTGTCAATACGCCTCTTTTTAGGGCTGTGCCTATTCTAAGGGCTTAAGACACTCTTAAGTGCACCTACTTGCTAGGGTTTCATCTAATGCATGCCCACTGAGAAAACAACTATCATGCATTGCTTCACGGTCTTTAGACGTTTCATTTCTTCATGCTTCAGCCAAGTGATCTTCATTCATCGATCTATTCAGATTTTGCATTTGTTCGATTTCATGCCCTTCTTTTAAGTTCTTCTTGCTTCTATTCTTCACTTCTTGATTTCTTCAAACTCACCAGGGAGAATTCTATTATATTGCATCTTCTTGGTCTTTAGACCTTTCATTCTTCATGCCTTTGGTTGAATATTCTTCATTCTTCTTTGATCTTTTTAGACTTTCCATTCGTAAGGACTACAAGAAATTTTCACATATTTATCACTTTGTATTTTTTTTATTTGGCCTTTTTTTAAAAAAGTGAGAACTATAACATTAATATGAAAGTCAAACCCATATTTTCTTCATACTTGTCACTCATTATTTTGATTATATTATATATTTCTCACATTTTTAGATAGTGACAAGTAATTAACAAATAATTAGGATACATATGAAAACAAATAAAGTGTTTAAACTTAGAAGTAATTTTTAGGGGTGATTATGATAAATTATAATATATTAGACTCCCATGTAATTTTTACAACCTATATAAACAAAACTTCATCTCCCCCAAAACCTAACCCTAAATCCAGCTACTTGTTCGAGCTCAGCGCGACCAACACTGACTCTTTAGCTGAATACAATTTGAAGAAGATCGGCTCTATATACCGGAGGAAGCTGCTGATCTTGCTACGTCACGTTGTCCAGGTTGGAGCAAGCTTCAGGTGGTCGTTCGGGTCTCAGTGTGTGGATAAAGTCATGGAGCGATCTTATGAGATGTTTAAGGTGAAGATTTTGAATCACTTTATTAAGTGTTTTGGTAATTGACTGTATCTTACATTTTCATGAACGTTGAGCTCAAGTTCTATTAGTAAATTTGTAAGAAAAAATGCTCGAGTCTTCATTGTACTTGGTAATTATGAGGTTTCGTGGTTTATGTTGATGTAGCTGTTGTTGCTGGCATTTTTCAGGTTAGAGCTGCTTAGCTTCGAAAATTATTGGTGGAACTTGGTTCGGTATGTCTTGTTTGTTAATAGTTAGTTCTTGTTTGATGGTGATTCTTAGCTTCTAGAGATGTAAAATGTAGTTACGATTTGTTTTGTTTGAAGAGAAGTGTACTAGTGGTGAGGACAAGAGCATTTTGGTGTGTTCGTGTAACAATAATTATTCCTAGGAAAATTTTGAAGATAGTGGAAACATTTGGAATGTTAAGTTACTGATGCAAAATTTATCATTTAGTAGTAGTTGTTGAAGTTTGAAAGTGGAATGTGTTTCAATCCCTTTGAAGGCTTTGATTTCCCTTTATTCTATACTGCATATCAAGCGTAATGACTTCTATTTTGAGTATTCTTCTTACAATTATCATTTCCTTGCCAACCATTAAAAGCCAAAATTATTCATGATAAAACATGTTCAACAGCAAATTAAGAAAAAAATTAACAAATGCCAGATATCCATCCCATTGAACACTTACTCTTTTCCATCCAAGTCTGGTTAGATGTTATCAGTAACATAACATTCCAAACCTAAAAAATGAGATCTTAATTTTTGAACTGTTACAATTTCCTATAATCTCTGTTTCAATATTTCTTTCTTTAACTAATAAACTGTTTTGTTGTTTCTGTTTTTAGGCATACATCAAGATTGCTCAGGCTGTTCCATCTCGACCTTTCATTTCTCTGAAGCAATAAGTGAGCATTACTCAGCTACGTAACAACATTCATGCTTGTGAGGCAAATCTTTGTTGATATTCTTTTTACTAAATGTTGGCATGAACCCATGGTCCTAAGTCTTTCCTCTTACAATCTGTTTTTGGGCCATATGGACATATCCATTGGCTATGAATTGTTTTAGCACAGTCATAGTCCCACTTGCCTCATTGCCTGTCCAACTAACCAACAAAAGATTATCGAATTCACCATTATTTATTATTGTTTTTGTTATTGACATTGTAGGACTGAAATTATGAAATTGCTTACCGGACTATTCAAGGCTCAATCATATATTCTATCTGTAGATGTTATGAAGATTTTGCTACACCATTCTTTAGCAGTTTTGTTGGCATAGCATGCTTATATCCTATGCCACATCTGTATCTAGCACTTGGTCTTTCTTAGAGGGGAACTCATCGTTTCATTCTATCATTAAAGCATCAAATGATATAATTTAGAACTGCCTTTAGTTACTTTTTGTAAACTACATTTCCTCCATAAAATTAAATGTTCTCAATCATTTAAAGGGATTATTGTGGGAGTATCATATTTGAAATATTTTTTTTGCAACACTCCAAACTAGGGAAGATATCTATTCCTGTGGGTTGAAAAATTTTTATATAGGCCCAGATAGAGGAAAACCACTTTTCCTTAGTGTGGATGTACACCATCGATTGTTTTGATTTGCCTTTAGTTTTGGTTTGGCTAGTTCGGTTTCATAGATGGAGCTTTTAACAACCTTTATTCCCTTCTAAAAATATAAAACCTGAAAACAGCAAAATTTTCCAACCTAACTTTGCTGTCCCAATGTTATTGCTGCGTAGATGTGATTTCTACATCATGCTTGATCAGGCTGTAGTATGTTGCAATTTTATATCTTTTTAATGATTCTATTAATCTTTGTTGCAGGATTTGATACCACCATCATATCTGGACGAACTCTTGCTGTTGGAAGATTGAATAACTCCTTTTTCTACTAAAATTTGGTTGGTGTTCAGAATCTGGAGAGGAATTTGGCTACCTTGGCTCGTGTAGTAGCGGTTAAAGTTACAGAGCAAAAGCAAACTGTTCCAGTAAGTAAAAATGTTCACCAGGTTACTACACCATTATTGGATAACAGACTTGCTGATGGAGCTGAAGTGGAAATGGAAGTCATTTCGATAGGTGTAAATGATCATGATATATCAAGTGCATTTAGGATTGTTGCACCTTTGGTTGTTGATGAGACTATGCTACAAAAAGTGTTGGGGGTAATTCTCTCCTTTTCCTTTCGGTATCCTAACAGGTTTATGTTTTAAAATTTCTTAAACCTGGTATGCTTTGCTTTTTAGTGCAGTTTCTAAGCCTTAGGATATGGTTCATATCTACTTAGCAATTAAAACTCCATTCAATGAAATATTGCTAATATCTTTAAGGACGGAGGATGTATTTTAATTTTAACTGTAATGCAGCCTCCAAGGTTTGATGATAGAGAAGCTGCAAAACAAGTTGCAACTCCTGGAGTATCTGTTGGCCTAGTCTGGACAACTTTTGGTGGAGAGGTCTAGTTTGTAGAGGCTACAGCAATGGTAGGAAAGGGTGAATTACATCTTACTGGACAGCTTGGTGATGTCATTAAATTCGGTGATGTTTTTCTTATATGCTCAAATGCAATGCAATAAAATGCGCCTGACACTATATACCATAAACAGGTATGGTACTCTCTCCCTCTTGTTTAATTCTTCTACTTACCTACTTGTTTTCATTATTAACTCAACTACCCAATCATTTTGTGAAGGCACTTGCCATTCAAGAGTTGGCTAGGAAAAAATTCCATAGGTTGAAGGTTGGCATTGAACGTTCTGAGAAAGAGCTCAAGCCAGAGAAGGAGCACAAGCTAGAGAAAGAGCTTAAGTTTGAGAAGGAAGATAGGCCAGAGCCAAGACCAAAACTAACCTTTTGACAAAGAAGCAGGCAAGCAAACATTTTGGTTAGCCCATGCAGGAACCTGTTTTAACATTTTATAAATAGTTAATTTACCAATATTTTAGACTATATTTTTTTTTAAAATTTCTTAAAAATCATATTTGGTGGCTAAAAGTTGTCAAATATGTTTTTTTTTAAATTTTTTTAATTAACCATATTTGGCGGCTAAAAACCGCCAAGTATAGTAGCGTACATATTTGTCGGGTTGACCAACCGCCAAATAGACTATATTTGGCAGTGCCATAGGTGTCGGTTTAAAAACGCCAAATATGTATATATTTGACGGCCAGAAACCGCCAAATATGAGCATTTTTCTTGTAGTGAAGATTTTACATCCTCCATGGGGGAATTCTTATCATGTTGTTGGTTCTTGAACTCATCGAGGATTTCTTCACTGTCTTTACAAGTTCTTGCAAAATATCAAACATCTCTTGATAATTTTATATCAATTCAAAGTTCATCTCCTTCGATGTGTTCTTCAACAAACTACTTTCTAATCTCTAAAGAAATTCTACCATGTGATTTTGGTTAAAGATTATATTGATTGATGTTACTTAACTTTCTTCGTGAGTTGCTAAACTATTACCATGGTCGAGTGCTTGTCACCAGTTGTGTTTGAAAATTTTTCGGTCTTTATGTTGATGTAGAGATTTGTTCTCTTTCTTCACTTTTCTTCTTTCTCTCTCATTTACGTAGATGTAGCGATTTTTTCTCTTTCTTCTCTTGTCTTCTTTCTCTCTTCTTTTCTTTCTCTTTTCTCTCTTCTTTCTTTTTTCTCTCTTCTTCTTTCTTTCTTTTCTTTATCTCTTCCTTCTTCTTTGGCTTTTACCTTTTGGCCTTTCACTAAAGGGATTACCAGATTCCTCTAATTCACATCTAGTTTTCGAAGATGACGATCTCTTATGCAGAGTGGGCTCGAGCCACATTACTTCACACTAGGCGAGGTTGAGCCATTGATGAGATTCCTCAGGCTTCTATTGGTAACAGTCGTGGCTCTTCTAGCCGTTCTTTCACCCATCGAGGGAAGAGGTTGAGAGTTTCCTCTTCTGGTATAGGCACCTTTGCCTATTTTGTTGCTACTACTGAGTAGCCATATGCACCTCCATTTCTCCCAGCCATTCTAGTCGGTCAAGTGATCGGTGATCTCCAGGCTTATGCCATCAATGTAGTCTACACTAGTAGATAGATCTGCAGTCATGTGATCACTAAGGATCCAACCATCCCAGTTCCTTTTGTTCCTCATGATGACACTCTAGTAAATCTTCTTATGTCTTCTTTAGTTTTCCTATTACTTCCAAATTTCTATTAGACGTAAAGAATGCAACACAATACATGTACAACGATCTTCTATGGAGTGCGTTTTTTGGATGCAAGCTGCTTCTCATGGGTATATCTTACAAATGTCTTATCAGTATCAGGTAAAACAATATTCTATTGTTTCATGTATGATTCCTATCTTAATAGCTTTTCTAACTATATGCTTATTGCTTGGGTCAGATGAGTCATCAAGAGAATGCTCATTTAGAGTAAGAGATTGAGCGCCTTCAGGCGCAGGTTGCTACCTTCTTAGTTTGTATTGATGATAATGGTGACGAGTGAGGACTATCACAATCAACTGATTCTCTTTTTGTTTTCCTTTTCCTTATTGTTCATTTAGCTTCCATATATGAACTTCTATGCTTAAGTCAAAGCGATTAGTTGCATGAACAAGCTTCAAAGACTTAGTGAAAATCCGTTTATTCTCAATTTTGTACACTGCTTTTTAAATTGTGTGTATTTTGATCAATTTATATCCAAATTTGTTCAAATTTGTTTCTACATCATCATTTGTCCAATTATGAATAAAATTACAAACTTTGAAAGTCACGTGCTCAAAATTGCCCATTGATACGTGAATTAGAAGTCGGATTGCATGAAAAAAGGTCGTCGAAGGGCTTCTTGGCGTAACCACTGTCGATTGCAGTGGTGGGATCACTGACCAGCAGTCCTTCCACTACCTGCTTGGGGTCCTTCTTCCACTTTCCTTTTTTGCTTCATTTTTTACACTATAAAAGGTGTTTCTCGTACTCACTTCTCTTTACACCTTCTTATCTCATTGAGCAAGCTTTTTTAATGCTTCTCGATGCCTTTTCATGCTTTCCAACATGTCTGAGGCTACTCTCAAAGTTCTTCAACCTTTCTTGGAGATTCTGAAGCAATGACTAGAAATGACTCGAATCTAGTGGTCTCTATAATTTGAAATTTCTTTGACATGTGAAGCTCGACATCTCTTTCCTTAATGATTGCATGACTTTCTGGGATTGTCACGATCATGTCTTTCGCTTCAATGGGCAAGAGCTCTATCCTTGTATGAGGAATTTTTTGCCATACTTGGTTGTCATTCGTCTAGTTCTAAGAGCATCATCCTGCCCACTATTGGGACACCATCTATGTCTGGCCTCGCTAATTTCTTAGACTTTTCTATCTCTACCATGGGTATTCACACCAAAACTATCGAGTGACATTGCCTTCAATCATTCTTTTACTTGATATGATGCATAGGACATCATCCAGTTGGCTTTGCCTACTACAGTTTTGCCTTCTTGCATAATTTCTGCCAGTTTCACCTTATGGTCTTGGAGACCCATATCTTATGACCATCATTCCTCAGATGGGACCTGGTTTCACTATAATTTCCTTGATTCTTGTTGAGACATTGATGAACTAGATTACGTCAGGACTGATTTGAGTCAGAGGTTCAGTGGCAGTCCTCTAATTCTTGAGGTATTTTTTTTTTCAATCGAACTTTTGCCTGAGGTGCCCTTTTAGGTTTTCAACTTAGCAGGTTCATTTTTTTCTTTTTCTTTTTTTATACTATAATTATCACCTAAGCTACCCTTTTGGGTTTTGGACTTACCGAGCTTGCCCTAATTTTTGCTTGAGCTGCTCTTTTTGGGTTTCAACTTAGCAGGTTTTTTCTTTACTCTTTCTCATTTTTCTACCCTAACTTTTGCCTAAGTTGCCCTTTTGGGTTTTCAACTTAGCGAGCTTGCCTTAATTTTTACCTAAGCTGCCTTTTCAGGTTTTCAACTTAGTAGGCTTTTTTTATTTTTTTATTTTTAGATTTTGCTACAAGAAAGGTTGTTCGTTTTAGCACCACCTGAGGGGGATATTTCCCATTATGGTCCTCAACTTCTTACGAGGAGGAGACTTCAGAGGCGTGATTCTTGGGTTGATTGGCTTCAAGTCATTCCTGATACTCATATCTGTTGGTACTGTCCATGGTGGAGTTTGGAGCATGTGACAGTCGAGGCTTACATCATGTGCGTGCCTTTGGTGGGTTTCACCCATAGTTCCTTCTCTGATCCTGCCAGACTATGTCGATAGTATAAAATATTCATTCATAACAAGTAAAGTAATTATAAAATCCAAAATTGTCCATAACAAAATTTTCCAAAATTGAAGAGAGAACAACTGACCAGCTATGGGAGGATCATTGGCTGGCAGTAAGATAGCCAGTCGACTATGGGTAAACCATCAGCAGGTGGTCGGATAGTCACTCGACTGTCCTACAATTGTGGGTAGACTGTGGGAGAATCGCCTGTTGGTAACAATATAGCTAGCCGATTATGGGTAGGCCATCGGCTGGTGGTAGGACAACTGGCCGAATGTCTTACAGCTGCTGGCAGGTTGTGGCCCACCAAACCCCTTTATTTTGCATCCTTTCAATGCAGTACTCCTTCGACGTTCATTCATTCAACTGTACATAACTCTTTGAGTTCAACTCTAATTTGCAATTTATAATATTCCATGAAAACTAGATATCTGTAGCTTCATAACGGTATATGAATCGTCATTTTGTTCCTCCTTGGTTACTTTCTATGATTTTTCAAAATCATGTGTCAGTTTTTAAAGCTTTTGGTTGGTTCCTCCTCGACTTTCTTCTTTTTGTTTTAAAAGGCATTTTGATCATTTCTTTTTCTCTTCATTCATCTTCAGTTCATCATCAAGCCTAAAAAATCAAGCGTCTATAGTGACCCTTGAAGCTTCCATTTTTGATCCTACTATTCGAGCTAGAGAGTGCCATGAGCGATACAGCGAACCTATTCGTAGTCTAATGAAGAGACAAAGGCGACATTGATAGTTTCGCTGCTAGCTTAGATGTTAGATGTTTTTCTTTTGTTATTATGCAAAATAATGAGGCATTTCAAAGGCATATTTTTTTCAAACAATTTTATTTCATTAAAAAAAGTACAACTATTTGTTCCTTGAACAATATGTGCACAATGAGACAACTCCTGTCATTAACCAGCCACTTCTGTTTTGTTGATTACTATTTTCTCTCATTCTCTTTTCTTTTTCTTCACTTGTAGACATAGTATCCTTTTAGCCTATCTATGTTAATCAGCTCAATGAATTCATTCCCTTCCATGTCTGATAAGATGATGGCTCAGCTAGACATGACATTTGTCACAATGAATAGGCCCTCCGAGTTAGGCTTGAAGTTTTTTCTTGGATCAAACACTACCGGCCTAGCCTACTTAAGGACTAACTCTCCTTCTTTAAACCTTCTTGCCCTTTTTCTCTTATTAAAGGCTCGAGCAACCCGCTTCTAGTACAATTGCATATGATATGTGGCCTTCATTCTCTTATCATCAATGAAGGCCAACAATTCACATCAGTTTAAAATCCACTGCCTTTAGGAATTTTTGCTTCACTTAGAACCCTTGTGTAGAAACTAAAATTTTGAGGCTCAATGAAGGAATGAAGATGAATTTTGAGCAACAAAAATGATCAAAATGCCCTTGAAGGTCAAGAAGAGAAGGGTGAGAAGAAGTTGATAAAGCATCTCAAAAACTAACACACGAATTAAAAAAATCACAAAAATTAATCGAAGAGAAATCTGATGATGATTCATATACCGTTGCAAAGCTACGGATGTCTAGCTTTTTTAGGAATTTACGGATCACAAATCAAAGTTGAACTCTAGAAGCTATGCATGATTGAATAAACAAAGGTCTAAAGGGGTTGCATTGAAGGAAGCCAAAAATGGAAAAGGCTACCACAAATTGACCAATCGGCCATCCGACAGGGCCCGACCATCTGATAGCTGCCCAACTGTTGGCCAAAGGTCCGGCGTCCATCAGATGGCTGGCCAACTTTTTGAGGATGGTTGCCTGACCCTTGTTGGGTTATTTTTAGAAGTTAGCATGAAAAACTTTATTTTTTGTCTGTAGCCCTCTCCTATATAAACCCTACTCCTTTCACTTTGCAATATACACCGATTGTTAAATATAATCATCATTCTCCCTCTTGAATACACGCTCAAGAATTCGAGAAGTCTTTTCTAGTATAAATTTTTTAGGCATTCAATTGCTCTAAACCTGGAAAGGGTACGTCTTGAGAGCATAATTCTCTCCTCCCTTCTATTCTCCCTTTTATTTTTCTTTCTTAGAAAAAACATGTTTAGGGTTTTATTTTATGATTAGGAGCATATTTAGGCTTATTATGAGTTGTTCTAACCCAATTTGTTTTGTAAGATGGATAAGCGTGTTGATGTAAGTCGATAATCCTTCCCTTTTTAGAATCATGCTTAGGAATTTACTTCTTTGCGAATGCTTGGAATCATGATTATGAAAACATGTTAAGATCATATGATTCCAATCATGCTAGGAAAACTTACTTGCTTTGATGAATGCTAGGAAATAACATAGAATAGGTAGAATTACCATTTTGTCCTTGAATGCTATGATTGGTGATTGTTTGAATTAGGCTAGAATATGCCATGAATACCATGAATTAGGCTAGACTATGCCATGAATACTTGTTTTAGGCTAGGAATGCCATGATGATACATGATATGAATTATGCTAGAGTAGCTATAGTTAGAATTGCCATGATAGAATTTATCAAAATTTAGGCTAGAACGCCATGATATCAGATTATGGCTTTGTATGATTTATGAATATTTGTGTATTTAGAAATATAATTGTATGATGCCATAAAGTGATGGTAGACTCACATTGATAGTGAGGGACCATCACTAAAGAATGAATGCCTTAGCTATGTTTAGATGGATATATAAGAAGCCTGATAGACATTGAATAGACTCACATATGGTGATGGGGAATTCATCATCTATTGAGTTTCGAATGTATGTGAATGTATGGAACATTATATTGCTGTTGTATAGCAATGATGTAATCCTTTCGCTTTCCCCCATGTATGATGAAAATGTAATCTATTCTCCTCCCCCTTTCTTTGTCTGAATATACAACTGTTATTGATTGAATAATCGTCTCACATGCTTAACAAAGGTAAAAATGTGCATTAAATGAACAACGTTAAGCAATTTAAGCAACAACACGAATTATTCCTATTTGGTATTTCCCAACTAGAGGCTGGATTCATATTTAGGCGAGTCAAAAGGCTCGTACCTAACTTCCCGATGCCATCTCTGAAAGGATGATGGTAGTTTAGGTCTTGAAGCGAGGGATTGGATGTTCCTATTTATTCCCAATTAAATAATTAGGTGGCAACTCCTTTCTCTAGACGTGCCCATGACTCGTTCGTGTTCTTTTAAGTCTCGAAAGAGGCTTTGACACAATGTCATGGTCATTAACGCTCTAGCGGGATGAAAGAGCCATTCATAGTGGCGACTCCGCTGGGATAAGAGAAGCTGATTCTGATGGGAATACAAATTTTAATACCTCGTGTTGATATAATGAGTCCTTGCATCACTCCAGTTTTGCAGACAATGAGCATGAAATGCCTAAACTCTTGTGTGGTATTGGCATGAGAAGTCTTTGGCTCTATTCGACCCCTAGACAACTCATGTTAGTGTCACCACCTTTGAGTATGTACCATTGAATTGGTAGAAAAAGAGACCGAACCAAGGGGGTATCTCTCGCTCGAAGGAGCCCAGACCATTGATTGATGACAGGAATTGTATCATTGTACACATATTGTTCGAAGAACAAAGATTGTATTTTTATTAAATGAAACTGTTTGGAGCAAATATGTCTTTTGAAATGTCTTATTATTTTGCATAACAAAACAAAGGAAATGTCGAACATCTAAGTCAATCAAGGAACTATTAATGTCATCTCTGCCTCTTCGATGGACGACAAATAGGCTCACTGTATCACTCATGGTACTGCTTAGCTCGAAGAATAGTATCAGGAATGAAAGCCTGAAAGGTCACCCAGTCCTTGTATCGATCGTCTATCTCAAATTCAAGATCGTGAAATAGATTCCTCTCGATGATGCGATGTGCCCAAGAATCTCTCACACGCTCTAGATAACGAGCAAATAGTCTCCCAGGACTAAAAACAGTCGATGAGTCCACAATCCTTTGCTTCTAACCATACTGTCGACGCAGCCTGGCAGGATCATAGAATGAATTGTGGTGAAACCCGCTAGAGGTGTGCATTCAATATTTGTCCCTATGGTCACATGCTCTAGCCTCCACCATAGATAGTGCTAGCGAATTTGAGTATCAGGAATGACTCGAAGCTAGTCAATCCAAGAAGAACGTTTCTCAAGTCTCCTCCTCGTATGAAGCTAAGGGCT